>CM041776.1:141004293-141604293 GCA_023374045.1 Limonium bicolor | reverse complement strand
GTCGTAAACCATAGCCCCTTCATTCCACAAGAGTTGTAGATCCTCTATCAAAGGTTGTAGGAATACGTCAATTTTGTTGCCCGGTTGCTTTGGACCAGATATTAACAAAGACAACAAGATGTGTCTTGGTTTCATGCATAACCACGGCGGTAGATTGTAAATAACCAAAAGCACAGGCCAGGTACTGTGTATGCTACTCAAAGTACCGTAAGGGTTCATCCCATCCGTGCACAAGCCTAGCCTTAGGTTTCTCGGTTCGTTACCAAACTCAGGAAATTTTACGTCTATGTTTCTCCACTGTGGTGCATCAGCGGGATGTCTCAATCTGCCATCCTTTTTCCTGTGAACTGAATGCCACCGAAGATTCTCCGCGTCTTTCTCAATGGAGAACAAACGTCTGAACCTTGGAATGATGGGCAGGTACCACAGTACCTTAGCTGGTGAACCTTTCTTACTACCGCTGATGTGAGTTTGTTGTTTCTTATACCGTGACACTCCACATGCTGAACAGCTTTCAGCAAATTCATCCGATTTCCAAAACCATGCAACCATTTGGACAAGCATGAATTTTCTGGTACCCCATACCCATTTGGGCACATCATTTTTTTGGCTGAGTACGTAGTCGTTGGTAAAACGTTGTCCACCGGAAGAACGTATTTCAATAGTTCCAGGAGGTCAGTGAAACTTACGTCGCTCCAGCCATGTTTCGCTTTCAAGTTGAATAGCTTGAGGACGACACTCAACTTGCTTAACTTTGTAGGGTCACACCCGGGGTACAACGGTGTTTTGGATGAATCCAACAAATTTTCATGCTTGTCTGGCGTGTTAGAGTAATGTCGTTCCACATCTTCAAGCATAGTCTCAATGTCATCATCCTAGAAATCTGGCACAACGTTCGCTGTAACGTCTTCTGGATCACCAGCAACTGTATCATCTCCAAGTTCTGTTTCTGTGTTTGCCTAACCATTATCCCCTTCGTCAGGCTTAATAACATCGAACGCACTCTGACCATGCCATCGGATTATGTCTTGGAAATCTATTGTAAAACCGCGGCGGATCAGATGTTCCTTAATTGTTTCAACGCCGCGATATCTCAGATTGTTTTGGCAGTCGATACACGGACAAAATATGTATCCCTTTCTGTAGGTTTCAGATTGTTCGCCAACACCGTGCATAACTTATCAACTCCTTCTAAAAACTTGTCGTCCAAATTTCCGCTGTAAATCCACGAACGTTCCATCTCTTCTAGCTATTTATATGAAGGCAGCCATTTCATACCGTCACCCGTGACAGAGTCTTTACACTTTTGTATCTTATCAACCTAAATCCATCCATGAGTATTAAATCCCACCGGTGAACGTGTTTTTAATATGTAATTAATTGAAAATTTCGGCAGCATCTCCCTACAGTTCTTCAAATGCACGATATTATGATATTAATCAATAATATATGCATTCGAAGAACAATAAAGAGATACTGCTGAAATAATCAATAAAGTACATATTAAAAGCACATTCACACCCTAGGTGTGTGATTTAACAATCGTGGACAGTCCCGACAGGGACTGCCGAAGATATACCTCTATTAGGTATATCTTGGGCGGATTTGTCAAATATTATATGTATATATATAAATCTTACCTCTGGTAGACGATTAGCCGATGCTAAGACGGTTGAGGTCGGAAGCCTAAATAAAGTCGTAGTCCTGATGCATAAATGAAAACGACAACATTAGAATTCATCAAAAAATCAAGGTTAAATGCTAGCTAAACCGCGGAAAAAAATCGACAGCATCTCCCCTATATTTCTAAACGTCTCCAAATCAGTTTTCAAAGTCAAATTCGCACGCACCATCTAGAACTGGTAACATACATAAACTTATCTTCACTGATGTATTTAGTTTACAGAAACAGAAAAACGACAACATCTTTCTGTTGCCTCTACTGAACAGATTCACACAGAACTCAAACAAAATAGAAACTGAAAGAAAAGAAACAGACAGACAGAGACTGGTGTATGACTCCTCTCTGTTTATTCACGTGTTTGAATTCTTAAACCTTTCTAAACTGTCGATCCTGTCAATTTGGTGTGTTATAAAGTTTCTAACTCAACTAAACCCAAGGCAACTTTGTTACAGATGCAGAATTAGTCAGAACCTGATCTGATACGAAACTGAAGCTGAAATCCAACTGAAATCAAAACAGAACTGAGTTGTGTTCTTGCTTTCTTCCCTGTCTGTTTTTTTTCCTTTCAACTGATTATACTTCTCCTAACTCCTTACCCAGTTACTTAAATATTCCATTAAGCTTTTAAATCCAGACCAAAACTCAAACAACTTGTTACAGTTCTGTTCCATTCATGAAACTGAGATATGCTACAGTTCTGTACCATTCATTTTTCAGGAATCGGTAATATACTTGAACTTACTTTCTTTCCTGTGGCAGTTTTAAGTAGTAGCATTTTTAAAACTACACTATTATGTATTAATTGTAATACTAAATGCTAAGAACAAATAAATACAGCAGTTTACAGATTGGTTTGCAAAGTTACCGTAACTAAGAACCGAAGTGGGCAAGTAGTGTAGAAATCAGCCCACGAACTAGGTCGCAATTAACTGTGAATCAGGGCACAAATATATGAACAAGGTTAGAACATTTGCCATTACACTCTCAGGATTCGATACAAACGAGGTTAGAAATTGCAATCGAAATGCATGTATATGAACAAAGTTAGAAAAAAACGACAATCAATCGCGATCGCATACCCAATACGCGATAGAGACGTCGACGGTGAGACCAGTGGTAGATGGGTGGTGACCGGCGGCGATGGGAGTGACAAAGGTGGTGGGAGCGACGGCGGCGATGGCCGTTAGCAAGGTGATGGGAGAGAGGAGGCAATTTCAGTGAGGAAGATAGCTGAAAGAGAAGAAGAGTTACTGTGAGTAGAGTGTGTAGAGTGTAGGCAAATGTTTAAATGGACTTTAGATTACGGTTTACATGTAAACCGTAAACTAAAGTCACACTTTACATGACGGTTCTCACCAAAACCGTAATCTAAAGTGTAACGAAATTAAAAAAAAAAGCGCGATAATTATTTGGCATATGTTGGGTTTCAAACAAGGTAACACATTAATATAAAGTTTTTATTAATCTAAAATACACTGATAAAACGACGTCGTTAAATGTAATCTAAAGTGTAACGAAATTAAAAAATAGCGCGATAATTATTTGCCATATGTTGGGTTTCACATAGGTAACACATTAATATAAAGTTTTTATTAATCTAAAATACACTGCTAAAACGACGTCGCTAACTGTAATTTAGATTACACGCGGAGTCGAATAAATCAAATAATACGGGAAATTTTTTTCGTCAGGTCAAAACGACGTCGTTGACGAGGTTGGCGCGCCTTTTTTAGGAGGGACTTTAGATGACGGTTTTTAGCAACCATAATCTAAAGTCCGTTGACCGTAAAGCGCGCGTCAACACGGGACTTTAGATTACGGTTTTACTAAAAACCGTCATCTAAAGTCCCTCCTAAAAAAGGCGCGCCAACCTCCGATTGATTATTGATTACGGGTTAATCAATCATCGTCGCTAATAAATTCCGGCCTTCCTATTAATCACGGTGTCTGTTTAAACCGTGATTAAACCACCGTCATTAAAGCCTCGCGTTCCACTAGTGATGGGTAGTTATTAATACACCTATTTAAGTAAAGCGACTTCGGGATGAACAGGGGCTGAGCCAGAAATAAAAGTTGAGGGGGGCATATGTAAAATTACAAATAATTACGGGGGTTTTGTAAAAATTTGCTTAAAAAAATTTTATTACAATATATTTTTATGTAATTTAGTAATGTTGGGGGGGTGTTTTGCTCCCTCCAACACCCCACTGTCTCCGCCCCTGGGGATGAAGTCTTTTTAAGGGGGGAAGATTGAAATACCCCTAACTAATAAATATTGATTTAACATATAATCAATTAAATTAAGGCCTAAACAAGCCTTAAAAATAAATTAAACACAACAATGTTTAACAGGAAGCAAGAATTGCAACCATTGACCTTTTAGGGTGATTAAATATCCAAACGTACTCCGTTTGACCTAAAATTTTGACCGGAGCCTTATAACTCATAAATGAACATATTAAACCGTTTCCAAGGGAAACCAAGCTCAGGAACGCACTAGGACACAAAAAGTGCACTAAGCTTCCTTAAAGCACATTTTTGTGAGATTGTCTCCAAAATGAGTTTTATTTGATTTTAGGGTCTCGAATACCCTTAAAAATACTAATGTGACATAATGTACCACATTAAAATGTATAAATCAAGTTTTTCAAAATAACCAAAAATATGTGCATTACTTTGTGAATAATAACCAAATAGTGCAAAAATAACATTTAATCACTTTATCATGACTAGGGTCAATATGTTCCCTTGACCTTGGCTATATTATTCGGCCAATATAAGGCTTATAACCCAGCTAGTTACCGCCCCATATGCAATTAAATCTGATTCGCCACATATGCTCTATTAAAGTAACATTGGTACATTTTTACCTTTTAAAAGTTAAACAACCTATCTCACCCACTGTATAACTCATTGCCGCCTATCCCTTTAGCCCACCTTAACCACTTGCAGGACCTGCAAACCACCGAACACCATACATCAGATATGAGCATAATGACATATATATACATATTATATATAAAACTAAAGCAATCAAGCTTCTTCTACCGTACTACAACTACTTATATATCGACAACCCCTACAGTGTAAGCAATTATTTAGACATAGGAAAGATCCCACTGACTTATTGTCCAAGCCTATACCTACTACATCATCAACCGATTTCTTTTTTTATTTGTGTCTTTTTCTTTCGATACCATCTTCTTCTACGTAAGGTTCCCAGCTTCTTTTCTGCTCCAACTGAGAATAACACTCAATCTTCCATGGCTGCTAGCTCCAGCTATAGGTAAGTATTTTTGACTCAAAAATGCCCATTTTCTTCCTCTTACTCTCCTCTCTTCAAAGAGCTAAACCATGCTCATTTTCATCCAACAACTAAGACTGAGTTAGGGGCTAAAGTAGAGCAGTTATCGGCTGATAATAAGGAGAAGAAAGGGAAGCAACTTTAATCATTTTCTTAAGGTAAAAACAATGCGCAACTAGCTCATTCTTTCCTATCTCATTACCGGTTTTCTCTCGTTTTCTTTCCCAGCTTTTTCCTTGCTTCTTTACGGTTACGTGTGAAAAAAAAAATCCAGGCAAGAAGCTCCATTGCTAGCCTTTTTCGGTAAGGGAAAAACCTTACTCTATCCATGCTTATTACGGTCTTTTCTAGTGATTCCCCAGCTTATCACTGCCTCTATGTACAAAACAGGGGAAAAACACCATGCTTCATGCAGTAGCCATATTCATACAAGGAGCTCCAGCTTCATCCATTTCGGTAAGGAAAACCATGCCATTCTGAACACCCTCTCCAAAAACAACGTAGTAATCACTCATGCAGGAAATAAATGTGTCTCACAGCGGAAGAAAGAACGATAATGAAACTACATGGGTGTACCTGCCATCCTCGCCCATACGAGTGATGAGAATACAACAACGTAACAAAATGAAAACATAAGAATACAACCCGCGAGTGACAACGTGATACCGCCTACACATCCATCTAAGCCCCAAAGCAACGTCTACAGTGAGCATTTGTTATACTCCAAAAATACTTACACCCGACATCAATAAAACAACCTTAAATACATAACAAGGTACGTATGGAATCCAAAATCCAAAACATCCTAAACTACCGGCCCCGCACTCGGCTTCGTCCGTGATCAACAACCTACATAAAGCCATAAAGGCTCAGCGATAAACACTGAGTATGCCGGGTTTGGACCCTAATGGTCAATTAAGTCGCATTAACCGTCTTATTATTAGATTCGTTACATGCATCACCGGTTTACAGAGTATAAAGGAAACTGTAAAACGTAAATAAACATGCAACAATCATCACAGATATACACTGCACAGCAGTACATCGCACAATACAATAGCATCGATAAATCATACACCGTTTTTGTTTTCACGTCATCACGTATTACAACGCTCGGCCCCCCGGGCCCCCACATATCGTTGGATTTGGTTAGCACTATCAGGAGTCAGTTAGGACAAACTGAAATATACTCACTTGGACAGTAGTCCCACGTACACACAAGGTGCTCACTGTCCTGATCATCCGAAGACTCCGGGAATATTTCACTTTTCCTTTGTAAAGGCGTCCATTTAGGTGGCCAAGGGCCTAGTGCCAACGGTAGCACACTCCGCCTGGCGATCTATCTAGGTTCGTTCAGGATTAACTAGGGAAGACCCAGCACAGGTTAACCCAAGAGATCTCTACGCGTGACCAGCAGCCGGTGACTGTCTGAATTAAGGTACACATCACTTTCATTCACACTCCACTGTTAACCGCGTTAGTTAGTTATTCAGTTATAGTTTTAATTATGGAGAACATCACTTATTTTGTTGGCTGCCCTGTGGGTCTTACGCATGCCTAGAATGATCCTAGGTAGTATTTATGTTCGAGTCGAAGCTCTAGAGACTGACAATGTCGTGTCCCGTTCCTAAGTGTTTTACTTAGGTTATAACTACATACTTGTAATACTTAGTGTATTAGGTCAGTCAACGGTAATCATAGTCACATAACTCGTATATGTAGTTTTATATAAGTCGATCTATAGTCGACGTAGTATTAGTCCCGTAGGACGATCGTGCATAAATAAATAATGCAGTAAACACATATATCCATCACACACATAGTCACACACGTTATCAAACAAATCCGAGCCCGAGGAATTCCTCAGGACAACCCGGATCAAACCCCTTTACATACTGTACACCGTGTCTAAGATCGCGCAGTGTAGACCGCTAAGGCTTTCGAGCGCGCACGTCTGAAGGGCGATCTAAAAATACAAAGAACGCGAAGCGTCAATCCACATGACAGTATGATTCGGTATTTCTAAATAACGTTTGAAATCCCAGTACTACGCCCCCGGATTTTTCAACTGTTACTAGTTAAAGTATCGTTATCTTAAAAACTCCTTACTCGTCGTGTGAGTTAATATTCGGTTTACATTGGATTATGAAACCGTACGTTATACACTTGTGATACTTCATTCGGGATTTATTTATCATACCAAAGTCATATACTAACCTTAGTATTTTATGTCATTGTATAATATAGTTTATATCTTTATTATTGACATGTATTTATATATATGTATGCGTTTAGCATGACAGTTTTAATAAACTATATTTTTGACCACATAATATTGTTTAGTGTTACATTTATTTCATGATGTCATATTGAAATACCCCAAACTTATATATGGTGTTTAAGTGATTAACTAAGATATAAAAAGGTTAAATAATGCCTTAGAAACAATAAGAAACATTTTTAATCAAAGAAAACATAAGGAAACACCAAAAGAGCAGTTTAAGCAAAAACGTGCTCTAAGCTTGGAGAGACTTGGGTGAGCACCCAAATATCATTCTACGACCTTAGTAATAACCTAATGGTCATTTTAAACCAATTACCAAAGAAAACCAAGCTTGAAAACAAGTTAAAACACAAAATGTGCTTTAAGGAGTCTTAAAGCACATTTTTGAAAAATTGTCTTGTAAATGGGTTTTGAGTGGCTAAATGCCCATCATTACTCTTTAATTAACATGTGTACTAATTAGTATCACATTAGGAAGTCTAAATCAAAGGGAAATCAAAAATTTCACAATTATGTGCCTTGTTTAGTGAATAGTAACCAAATAATGCTAGTTTAAGACATTAGTCAAAGTAAGTCAATTAAATGGTCAACAAAGACCACAATATCCATTATTTGACCAAGGGGGCCGGTTTCTTAAGTGTGACTCACCACACTTATCTAGCTAAGTAATGAATAAAGCAAAAGTAAGTAAATTCACTATTCACCTTTAACATAAATATCTTACCTTTACTTACTTCTCTTGTTCCCACCGGTTTTGAGCTGCTCCTCTCTTCTTCTCCAATGTGAAGAACAACCTCCATGCTAGCTTCACCTTCCTTTGATCACTACTTGCTCATCTTAGCTCCAAAACCAAAACAAAACACATATTCTTCTTAGTTAGCTCAAGCTCTTCCTTTCTATCTTTCCAAAACTTCAAGAGCTCTATTATGGTGCCAAGCCAAACCGCCATATAAGGAGGAAATCCAAGTTTGGAGAGTTCATTGGCTTCTCCATTCTCTTAAGGTAAAGCATATGTAAGAAAATCTAGGTTCCCATCATTTTCTCTCCATGTCCGAAAATTATCACTCATGGGGTTCCATTTTATTGCCTTGTTCTAGCTTGTTTTCTACTCTCCAAGGGATAAAGGAGGTCTGCAAATGGGATTTATCGTGAGTTATTAGCACTGGTGAAATTGATAAAAGAAAGAAATTAATACCCAAAATATCGTCGGGCTGCAAATAAAACCCGGTCGCAGTAGTATAGAAGACAGAAGCGGTCGGGGTCAAACCGTGGGACTTATAGCGAGATAAAATAGTTCCTAAGCTTGTCACAAAAGGGGGGAAGTTAATTGACTTGTTTTAGAGAAAATATTAAGCAGATTAGAAAACTTAGTGCAGATGAATTAAATGGAACTCCGTGTTCAGGTTAATATGATTTAATTAATTGTGCTATCTCTACCGGTTTAATAAAATAGTTTGGCAAGATTCCTGTAATTTTCTTAAGGTCCGATGAAAACTCTTAAGAACTCGTTTACCTGTAATGCAAGGTCCGATGAAAACTCGAGCAAAAGCCTGTAAACGGCAGAGGAGTATGAGGCTTTATTCTTGCAACATGTATTAACTTAAACGATGAAAATAAGTTCTTACAGTTTTACGGCTTAATTAACCCGTCTGTTTCTAACCGATGAAATTAAAAACAGACTTAGTAAGGCTTTTTAATAAATCGATGAAATTTATTAAAAAGGGAGAGAAACAAAACTTTAATCGTAACAAACTGAATTTATTTTAACCGGTAGGAATTTATTACACAACTAACAAACCATAATTAAACCCTTGCCCGGAGCAAATCCTCCTTAGCCTGACATATTAACTGGTAATAAGTCAGACAGAGGTTGGACGTAATAATAGCACGGAGACGTGATTAGTGAATGGAGAAATGAGGAGAATGAAGAGTGGAACATGTACGTAAGTTATTGTAAGTGAAGTGGGTGAATTAGAGAGTTAATGGAGTGAAATGATATACAGGAGTGATTTACTGGAAGAGAATGAGATGAGGTGAGTGTGAGTAATTTTCTGGTTTTCTCCGTGCACTCGTACAAGGTTGCAGTGAATGGTTATTTATAGAAGAAGGGAAGAGGCTTGCGTAGAGGATTTGCAGTTGATTGCTTCATTGATTGCTTCATTTATAGCAAGGGACAGGAGCTGGAGACGCGTGAGGGAAATAAGGTAGGCGGTGCTCGGAGTAGATAGATAAGGCGAAGCAAGTTGGAGACGACGACGGGCGAAGAAGAAAACTGGTCGCGCGATTGATTTTTATTCACGACCGCTTGTTGTCCTCCTAGGCGTCCGCCCATGAAGCATGCGGACATCTCTGTGTCGACCTCTGGCCGTCCGCCCTCGCTTCCGCCCATTTCCCAGACGGTCACTCCTCTTCCGCCGTCCGCATCTGCTACCGCCTATTTCCCAGGCGGACACAAGTTGGTACCGCGTGTGTTGTCCGCCTTAATCCCACGCGGACACACATGTGGTACTCATTTTTTTCTACAAACTTTGACCGGCTCTAGATTCTTCGTTTCGACTCCGTTTCCTGAGCCGTTTGCGTCTATACGTTCGTCTCTTCGTCTACTTTACTCCAGCTTGGTTTTCCTCATGTTAAACCAATAATTTTGTGAGATAAACAATAAAACATAAACTAGAGGAAAACTAACCGAAGTGGAGAAATGAGCAAGAAAAGTGCTTATATTATATATGAAATACACCTATAAAACATGCTCATTTGGACACTTATCACACCCCCACACTTATCTTTTTGCTTGTCCTCAAGCAAAACCATGTACCTAAGCAAGTAGGAAATGCTCAATACTAACAAATATTATTATGAAGGGTAGGATAAACATGATCTTTAAACTTTTCGAGGAGTGTGAAAAATCAACTGCTGGTGGCATAGGTGTGCTCAAGGTAAAAATAAAATATAGAGTTTCGGGGTATGATCTAAGGTACTTCAATGTTTCTTTTGTGTGACTCTGAGAACTTTTACCATGGCCAACTTCTCTCAAGAATGGGCATTTGAGGAGAAAACAAAAGGAAAAATAGATTTATGCATTTGTTTCACTTTTGCATAAGAGATGAGAAAAATATAGGCATGACGCCTTTGTATTCAAGAACACTCAACTCTCTTTGTTGGTTACCAATGGTGTCTCGCAAGTCCTTATTTTTTTTTGTATTTCGTTTTTTTTAACAGAGAAGCACCCCTTAGCAATCCCTAAGAGAGAAGACAGAAAGAAACCCTGAGCAATAAAATCCAACCATTTGCAGTTATTTGGTCACACCGCATATAAAATGCTCCTCAAAAGTAATCAAATGAAAATTTTTTAAAATTTGTACCATTTATCCCACAATTCATAATAGTATTTGTTTTTAAAGAGAACTACCTACATTAGCAGGGTACATAATTTTTTTTTTTTGAACAAATGCAAGATAAGCAGAGAGATTTAACAATTTAAGCATAAAATGACCTGAAAAGGCTCTTCCCCCACACTTAAGCTTAAGCAATGCCCTCATTGCGTAGATGAACTAAAATTAATAAGGTATGCAATTAGTAAAGGAAAGAGTGTACTCCCCAGATTTCGTAGAGTGTGTAGAGCTCCCCCACACTTGAGTGCAGTTGTGGAATGTCATGAATTGAACCTGTAAAGAATATTCTACACAGCAAGAAGAACTCAAGGGAAACCTGCATTTTATTATAACAAATAAAAGGGAAATATAGTACAAAAAGAAAACAACATTAAATTAAAAGGAAAGATAAAGATAGATAGTGGGTTGCCTCCCACCAAGCTGCCCGGGTTTAACGTCTCTAGCTAGACGTATGTCTTTATTATCTCGGATCATAAATGAATGTTGACAATGGTAGTACCGGGAACAGGAAATTGGCAATATGTAGGACCGAACCACCTGGATCAAAACAAAGAATTACGGCAACAATGACAGTAGGAAAAGACAAACTCCACAAAAACCTGGTTTTGAAGGAGGTGTTTGTTTCATTAATATTGTATTGAAATCCGGGTGGTGGTGGTAGTGCTTCCTCAACTGAAGAATGTAAACATTCTCCCTCTGTTGTTTAGCCGTATGCATGGAAGATGGTAGTGGTGTGTTTGCTCATAGTCGAGGATGTAAATTTTCTCATGGTAAATGAAGTGGAAGTGGGCTTCAACGGGTGGGTTGGGTGGTCATTATTTTCTTTGTCGAAGGGCCCAAATTTTCCAATGGATGATCCTTAGTGTGAGTATCATCCTTTTCAAATTTAAGGATGAAGACATCCTTAACTGCTTTGAGTGGTTCAGGGAGAACTTCTGGGAAATTTGTATCTTCAAGTTCTGACCCTGGATCAAATGGAAGGTGGCCTTCTCAGTCAGCGAGCTGACTTCGAGTTTCCACCTACTTCTTTGTTGCACAAGAGGGGAAGGCTGTGATCCTCCAGATGAAGATCAAAGTTGGATGGCTTTTCCTCTTCAAATTTGAGGATGTAATAATCCTCGTCTTCTTTGAAAGGCTCATCGGAAGAGCCTTGGTTGAATTCAACTTCAGAGGGTGGTGGTTCCTCGAAGGTGATATTGGTATTTGTTTGGATGTTCTGGCGGGAGCGAGCATTTCCTCCTCTTCATTCTTGAGGATGTAACAATCCTCATTGTCTGGGTATAGCAAGAGAAGGAGGGAAAATAACGGTAATTGACTTCAGAGGAGGAGACTCCATGAAGTTGAGGTAGAAGTTGTCCTCTGATGGCTTGTCTTCAAGCTCAAGCAGAAGGTTTTGATACCGTTTGCTCATTTCGAACGGGGGTGGTGATATAGAGTAACTTAAATCCTCAGGTAAATCGTCCACTACATGAACCAGTTTGCTCTCAGGTTTGCTGTGATGTAAGGTCTAGTGGACCTTCCATCATTTCGTTTATCGCAACTAATTTGGCATAGAGCTTCAGTTGGTTCTTGTCGAGGTACTCTTCCTCGGCCTGCTGCTCCATTTCAGGGACCATTTCCTCTGGGTTGTTGCTCCCTTTGAGCTAATGTGATGGGCTGGTCCACTACTTAGATTGCTTTGCATACTCCTTTGGATTTGGATTGGTTTGTGAGGGGAGTTGGCCAGGAGGTCTTTGTTGAGTTAGGAGTTGTTGAATCTGAGACTGCAAGCTGTTTGGTCTTTGCGCAGAGCTGCGACCTCCTCTTGCGTATCTCTGGACTTACCCATCATAGCCTTGACATCTCTTGCATTTGAGACATTTCAGACTCAGGATTCGAAGGAGGTGAGGGTCGACTCGATGAAGCTTCATTGCCATAAGGCTGTTGTTGATATTGCCTTGGCCTCCTTGGAAATTGGACTGAGGTCTGTAATTTTGGGATGTTTGTAGGGTATGTGGGTTTTGGATATTTTCTGTGTTTGAGTAGCGAAGGTTGGATTGCATGTTACGTTGCCATGGTTGTCTGTATCCTGAATTGTTGGTGATGTAGTTTGCTTCCTCCGCTGCTTTCAATTCTTGTAGTTGGGGGCATTGATCGTAATCATGAGGCCCGCACATTGCGTACAAGAATTGTTGGAGATGATTGGGATTGAGGAGCATAGCCTGGAGGGGTAGTAGGTGGTCGGGAAATCATCGACTTAGCTTGCTGAGGGAAGGAATTCATAGCCATCTGCTCAACCACTTTTTGTAGAGTACTGACTTTTGTTGCCTGCTGAGCATTGCTTTCCATGAGTTGCTCATGGCTTTCATCAATTGGTCGAACTTGTTATCACTTTCCCCAACATGATATAATCCTGGAGTACCGCTCCTTGATCCACCGGAGGCCCAGTCTCTAATTTCCTCATAGAGAGACTCCATGCTGTTCAGAAATTGTGCTCCCGGCTTCTTCAGAATGTCAGCCCCTAACGAAGATAACACCATTGTTCTGCACGGACCGATCAAGCCCTTGTAGAACAATTGTGATACTTGTTCTTTCGTTAGTCCATGGTGAGGACAAGTAAGTAGTAGTCCTTTGAAGCGATCCCAAGTTTCACAAATATTCTCCGACCCTGGTTGCTTGAAATTATAAATTTCAGCAATCATCTCCAATTTCGGCTCGGGGTAGGAATTTATCGTAGAACTTGGTGGCCATGTCATCCCAGGTACCAATGGTACTTGGTGTTAGGCTATGATACCACTTGCTCGCGTTTCCCGTCAGGCTATGTGGGAATAACGACAATCTTGCATATTGAAGTACTGCGTCGGTTGCAGTAAGACTATTGGCATGTTGCAAGAATTTTGTAACATGTAACAGGGCTTCGTCTGGACTGGTGCCATCAAACATGCCCAACTCCTTCACACATCGAATCTGATGATATGGCTTCAGCTTCTGCCACTCATCGTATTCAGATGGGCTGAGGTGAGGAAGGATGATAGCAGGCTGTTGTCCTTGGTTAGACGGCCTGTTGATATTTCGAATCGTTGCTGGTGTAGCTGCCATGTTAGCTTCCGGGTCAGAATCTATCACTGTGGTGGTATTTCGTTGAGTTCGTCTCTGCCTTAGGGTACGCAGAAAGGTTCTCTCGATCTCTGGATTATAACCAACCGTGTGATTATTAATATTTTCTGGGTAGCTGTGTGACCTGGTAAAAGGCATTCACCACTCAAAACAGAGAAAAGAAACTTGTTATGGGTTAGAATAATAAAAATGTCAGGAATTAGTAGACAGAAATTTAAAGTTAGTAGTTAGGGACAATGGAAAGAAATAACAAAAAATTGAAATGACAATGGAAAGAAATGACAATGGAACGAAATGACAATGGAACGAAATGACTGGAAATTTTAAGTTAGTAGTTAGAGACAATGGAATATTAAAGGACAATGGAATTGAAATGACAGAAATAAATTACAATAATATTAACAAGTTAGTAGTCAGATGTCCAAGTCAGATCAGAAGTTAGATGTCCAATGTCCAAATCAGATGTCCGACCATGGGACTTATAGCGAGATAAAATAGTTCCTAAGCTTGTCACAAAAGGGGGGAAGTTAATTGACTTGTTTTAGAGAAAATATTAAGCAGATTAGAAAACTGAGTGCAGATGAATTAAATGGAACTCCGGGTTCAGGTTAATATGATTTAATTAATTGTGCTATCTCTACCGGTTTAATAAAATAGTTTGGCAAGATTCCTGTAATTTTCTTAAGGTCCGATGAAAACTCTTAAGAACTCGTTTACCTGTAATGCAAGGTCCGATGAAAACTCGAGCAAAAGCCTGTAAACGGCAGAGGAGTATGAGGCTTTATTCTTGCAACATGTATTAACTTAAACGATGAAAATAAGTTCTTACAGTTTTACGGCTTAATTAACCCGTCTGTTTCTAACCGATGAAATTAAAAACAGACTTAGTAAGGCTTTTTAATAAATCGATGAAATTTATTAAAAAGGGAGAGAAACAAAACTTTAATCGTAACAAACTGAATTTATTTTAACCGGTACGAATTTATTACACAACTAACAAACCATAATTAAACCCTTGCCCGGAGCAAATCCTCCTTAGCCTGACATATTAACTGGTAATAAGTCAGACAGAGGTTGGACGTAATAATAGCACGGAGACGTGATTAGTAAATGGAGAAATGAGGAGAATGAAGAGTGGAACATGTACGTAAGTTATTGTAAGTGAAGTGGGTGAATTAGAGAGTTAATGGAGTGAAATGATATACGGGAGTGATTTACTGGAAGAGAATGAGATGAGGTGAGTGTGAGTGATTTTCTGGTTTTCTCCGTGCACTCGTACAAGGTTGCAGTGAATGGTTATTTATAGAAGAAGGGAAGAGGCTTGCGTAGAGGATTTGCAGTTGATTGCTTCATTTATTGCAGGGGACAGGAGCTGGAGACGCGTGAGGGAAATAAGGTAGGCGGTGCTCGGAGTAGATAGATAAGGCGAAGCAAGTTGGAGACGACGACGGGCGAAGAAGAAAACTGGTCGCGCGATTGATTTTTATTCACGACCGCTTGTTGTCCTCCTAGGCGTCCGCCCATGAAGCATGCGGCCATCTCTGTGTCGACCTCTGGCCATCCGCCCTCGCTTCCGCCCATTTCCCAGGCGGTCACTCCTCTTCCGCCGTCCGCATCTGCTACCGCCTATTTCCCAGGTGGACACAAGTTGGTACCGCGTGTGTTGTCCGCCTTAATCCCACGCGGACACACATGTGGTACTCATTTTTTTTCTACAAACTTTGACCGGCTCTAGATTCTTCGTTTCGACTCCGTTTCCTGAGCCGTTGCGTCTATACGTTCGTCTCTTCGTCTACTTTACTCCCAGCTTGGTTTTCCTCATGTTAAACCAATAATTTTGTGAGATAAACAATAAAACATAAACTCGAGGAAAACTAACCGAAGTGGAGAAATGAGCAAGAAAAGTGCTTATATTATATATGAAATACACCTATAAAACATGCTCATTTGGACACTTATCAAGGTCCTTCTTGCTTCATATCCAAGCTTGTCTTGAGAAACCAAGGTAAAACAATCAATTTAATGCCTTAAAACACATTTTGACCTAGGTTTCTATTCCTTATGGTTAGTGTGTTGTTTATTACTCATTGGAGTCATTGAATGTTGGTTAGAACATTGGCAAGGAGAACTTGATTTGGTGACCGAGATTGAGCAAGGAAAAACTTAAGGAAGAAAGTTTGTAAAGCTTGAAAAAGAACAAGGTAAATGTCTTACCTTAAGGTGTTTAATGCATTAAGGGATGGGATTTAGGTATATGGTGAGTGTAGCTTAAGGTTTACATTAGAAAAGGGCTATATATAACCTAGGAGAAACAATGACTATGTTTGAGAACTTGTGACTAAGGAGCCAATGAGAAAAGAGATAGTTAAACAATGTTGAGATGAATTACAAGAAGCATTTTATTTCAATGGGAGCCTTGTTGTCTGTATTTGCAGGTTAAAGGCAAATATATGTGGAAATTCAGTGGTTAAGATTATTGTCATTTAAGGGCCTAAGTGCCAAGCATTTTAAGTTTATACACTATATGATGATGTGGTGTAGTTTTGGTGTAAATTGTGTGTTAAGATGTTGTAATGAGAATTCGAATGATCTTGGTTGTTTGATGGTGAAAAAAACCAAGTGTTTGGGTGTAACAATATACTATAGAACCCATGGCAAAATTTAGGGAAGAACCTAAGTGTTTAAGATGTTCTAAGGAGATTTCATGACTAAGGAAGTACTAGGAAGTTTTAGAGGTTGTCTTGATGAAAAAGGGTAAGTTAAGGTGTATAATGAGTTATAATGACTTAGGCATCACCATGGAGGATTTAGGAATCAAAAGAATGTACTAATGTATTTAGGACTTAGGCAAACATTGGTAAACAAGTAGAAGAAAATAAGGTGTTGATGGATGGAGGCATAAGCTTGTGAAGAAACTTTAAGTAGTTGCATAAAAGAGTTTTAGATGGTGAAAGATGCTTGGGAGATGATGTTATAGTGGTGAGGAAGCATTTGGCATAGTGGTTACATAAGTGTTGGCATGATTACAAGGAAATGCATAATGACTAAGGTGGATGTTCGTGAGTGATTTAATGTGTTTAGTGGAAGGCTTAAGGTGTATTTGAGGTGCCCAAATGAGGTTACAACATACTAGGATGTAAGAGGAGAAGTTTGGAGTCAAATGGGAATTTAGAAACAAGGTTCTAGAGCCGACCGACCTTAGGGACCGGACCTGCAAGGTCGGTCGAGCTCAGTTTACACTACCGGAAAGAGTTTCTGGAATCGACTGAACTTGGGGACCGGACTTACAAGTTCGGTCGGGCTTAAATTTCCCACGGGGAAAACTCTCAGGAATGGACCGACCTTGGCGACCAGACTTGCAAGGTCGGTCGGGGTAGAATTTTCAAACAGTAATATGTCCTGGAATGGACCGACCTTGGGTAAGGTCGGTCGGTAAGATCGGTCGAGCCAAAAACACAAAAAAAAAGAAATTTTAAATTCTAAAGAAGATAATTGGTAATAAGGTATGCCATTGGTAGGGTAATAATGATTAGGAACCTAAGAACCTAAGGAATTAAGTTAGGTTAAGTATAAACCTTAAGTTTAAAGTTAAGTTAATATGGTTAAGTGGTAAAGACTAAAGAGGGTATCGAATGGGAATCTTTAGGGATTAAGTGTCTTAAGTAAGGTGCAGATAACTAATGACCTAAAAATGAATGAATGTTTTAGGTTTGTGAACTGGGACCCCGAAGAAGGTTAAACAAACAACAGTCGACGGTGAACGGTACAGTCTTTCTTGTGACCTGCTTGCTAACGAGGTGTCCCTCGGCTTGTGTGCTATCTGTTTATTTGCTATGACTAAGACAAGATAAACCATGCAACCGGTCATATTTGTACTCGTCGTGAATGTGTTTTCTTTACACTAACCCACGAGACTTGAGATTGTTATTAACTAAGTTTAGTACTTACTGAGTTAAGGATAAGAGTTAAGTATTGGTATCTGTTGGTTAATACCCGTTAAGGTTTAACTAACACATGGTGTGTAAGATTTTTACTTACTGGAATTTGAGTGAGGAATCGGGGACTGACTCCGGTCATGCATGCTGAGGAAAGGGGGACGGTATCTGAATCAGATCCGCCCTCCTTAAGGACTTGTCTTCGGACTTGTTGCCTAGGGTCGGTTGCCGGCTCAGCTACACTGGACTCCCGTCCAAGGTAGGTGGCATTAAGATGGTGCGGTAGGATCACCTAAATCCTAGGTTTGAGATTAAGCTACAACCACTTCCATTCTAGGAACGGTTTGTATACTGAGATTAAGATAAGGTTAAGATGAGGTAAGATAAGGAACTGAGGTTAAGGAAATCAGGTCTAAGGAGGGGGTTACTAACCCGCTTGATAAGGGGACGCTTGTGTCGTTCATTGCGTGTGAACTATGTATGTTCATCTATGGATTGTTGTTTATAGCACTTCATATCATGATTGTGTTTCTAATCAATTTCCATGCTATCGACAATTAGTCGTCGTAGCCTCTTTAGCTTGGGGGCCACGAGAGGGTTGTACCAGCATTCGTGCTGACCCCCTTTGGGGGCTGTTTTTACACTTGCAGGTAAGAGGCCCATGAAGTCGTACCACGAGAGTAGGAGCGGTTAGACTTAGGATGGGTTGTTTATTTTGAGTACGGGTTACGCTTGTGCTCCCGTCTGTTTATTTCAAACTGATGTAAGTTTGTGACTATGACTTAGATACTTAAACTCGGTTGGTTGGTGGTATTTTGGTTGGTGATGTTTTGGTCGGTTGTTTACTCTGGATAAGTGTTGTAAATTGATAAGACCGGTATATTCTAACGATCAGACCGTGGCAAGGTCCCGGTGTTTGTTATTTCCACTGCGACGAATTCGATTAAGTGTTAAGTTTTGCGATAACCACGATTGGCTTTGGACGGGGTGTTACAAAAGTGGTATCAGAGCGTAGTTACACTCTGATCGAGAAATACCGGACATAAGAAACCACCGAGTTAGGATACAAGTTAAGAAATAAGTGACGGGTTAAGTGTGTGAGCTGTTAGTGTGAGTAGAGTCAGATGACCACTAATAAGTGTGGATCGTCTTTACCGTCTACGGACGTTATAAATTCGTTAACCGGAACAGTGGTGGACACGCACCTAATGTGAGTTGTGATTGTTCAGATGTCAAGAACGAGAGGCCGAGGCCGTGGTCGAGGCGACGAGACTGAGATACCAGAGGGGCAGACGATCGCAGAGATCGTAGCTGCCGCATTAGGGCACATGGGCTATCAGCCTGGTGTGGGTGCACCACCTCCACCGCCACAACCCCGGGAACCGAATTGGGTGAAGAGCCTTGCAGACCTTCGACCCGCACATTTTAAGGGGGAGACCGATCCCGCCAAGCTTGAGGCGTATATCTCCGAGTTGGAGACCACTTTCGAGACCCTTGATGTCTCTGCTGGGATCAAGGTGCGTCTAGCTGCGTTCTACCTGAAGGGGGCAGCAGGCGATTGGTGGAAGCTGGTGAGGGCCGAGCATGTGGCCAATCCAGAGTTCGGCTAGGAGCAGTACACCGCATTGCTACGAGCAAAGTACTACCCCGCCCATGTCCAGACGAAGAAGCGCTTGCAGTTGGATGCGCTTAAGCAGACTGATAAGATGACGGTGGACGAGTATTACTCAGAGTTCACCGCCTTGCTCCGTCTTCTGCCAGGTCTTGGATATTCAGACCAGATACTGGTGGACCGCTTCTATGGCGGGCTTAGCCATCGACTCCGCTACGGCATGGGGCCAACGAGTTACACTACCTTGCAGGTAATGAGAATGGTTGAGATATGAGTAAGTAAATGAGAAGAGGTTTAGATTATGAAAAATAAGAGTGACTAATACTGTGGAAAGCAGAAGTGCTATCATGCCGCTGCTAAGGTTGAGATAACTGTCCAGCTGAGGGACGAGGAGAATGCTAAGAGGAAGAGTGCCGGTAAGAGCACGGAGAACCAAGGGCAAGGTGGGTACAAGAAACAGAAGTACCAGCCTCAGGCCCAGAAAAGTCAAAACCAAAAAGGGAAGGAGGAAAAGGAGAAGGCTCCAGAGGAACCACTGAAGCTGACGTACGCGTACGCAGCTACACCCCTGCGCTCAAGGGCGCCAAAGGGTAAGGGATCGATATTGAGTGAGTTAAGAGACACTTAGTAACCGTTTGAGATATGAATACTAATATTGCGAATGATCAGGATCTGAGATTGAAAAGGGAGCCGGTGGTGGCTACCAGCGACGCTACATTTGTCGGTGGGGTCACAAGGACCACCCCGGGCTCGATTGCAAAGGGAATAAGGTGGAGTGCAATTACTGTGGGGTATACGGACACGAGTATGAGTGTTTCCGGAACCCCGCTAGCAGAGCCTATAGACCCGAGACTAGGGGCAAGGGCAAGACTGATCAGGGAGCTGGATCTGATAGTCAGAAGAGAGTGCAGCAAGCTGCAGACAAGAACCCACGGGTAGCCCAGAAGTCGGGACCCATACTACACATGGTGGACCGGGACGATGAGCCTGAACCCTCATCGAGGCCAGGTACCGCTATAACCATTTAGTAATAAAATTACCTGCTTACCGCATTATCATGCTTGTTTGGTGAATAATTGAGTTAAGTGAGAATGAGATAAGATTAGAACTTAAGTAAGATATGACCTACTACCACTTTAGGAAGCTTCAACATCTGCTATCCAATGTCTTCTACACCTAACCCGGAGTACACCGACATCGAAACCATAGACTTTCCAACCGAACAATGTCAGGTTATCCGCCCAGGTATGATTTTGTTAAGGGGATACCTAACACCCGAAGCGCAAATAACCATCATCAGGAAATGCAATCAACTAGGAATGGGACCGGGAGGTTTTTATACACCGGAGTACCCAGGGGGAGCAAGGATGAAATTAAAAATGATGAGCTTAGGCAAGGATTGGAATCCGTATGCCAAGACCTACCAAACCACGAGGTTACAAGATGGAGTCTCACCACCGGGAATACCCGAAGAGTTCCATCTGGTTATTACACAAATCATGGAAGTCGCTCAGCAGTTGGAAGCTGAACCGATTCTAGACATACAGGCGGACATTTGCATTGAAAACTTCTACGAGAAAGATGGGCGACTTGGACTACATCAGGACAAGGACGAGACAACGGAGTCTCTCGAACGAGGGATACCCGTAGTGTCTTGGTCCATAGGAGATGACGCTGAATTTTTGTACGGCGAGCAGAAGCGTGCGGACCGTGCTAATAAGTTAAAACTTAAGTTAGGGGATGTATTAGTTATGGGAGGAGAGTCAAGGATGTTATACCATGGGATTAAGAGAATCAAGCTGAATACAACACCGTCAACAGTGATTAATGCGACGCAAATGAAACCAGGACGGTTACACCTAACCTTTAGACAATATTAGTTATGTAACGTTTTAGTGTGAGATAAGGAATGAGATGAAAGATTGAAGCACATGTTGTAAACAAGATGGTTATGAATAAAATAACAGTGTTGTTCATATAAATTGTTACGACTTTTGTTATACCATCAATACTCATGAAGCTTGTGAGCACAATTAGGTCATGGACTCGGTGCGGAAGGTGCGCTAAGCATACTTACAGAGGCATAGGCCGATGCCAGCGGTACTATCCTCACCGGCACCTTTCCGATTAATGGGATTGAGGCATCAGTTCTCTTCGACTCAGGGGCCTCGCATACCTTTGTCTTGACATCTTTTGCGAGAAGGTTGGGGCTAGACGCTGATAAGCTACCCGACTTCACGGTTACGCTCCCGTCTAAGGAGAAGGTTCGTTGCACTCGCTACTACCGAGGAGCCATTGTCAGAATTAAGGGGGAAGACTTTCCAGTCAGTTTTTTGAGTTCAGGGAGTTGGGATTTGATGTTATCTTCGGGATGAACTGGTTGGAGCGGCACAAGGGTCGTATCCTCTGCGCCGAGCATAGATTGCTGCTTAGGAGCCCGTCTGGGGTAACAATATCATACCGCCAGAGGCCCAGGGAGCCTTCGACTAAGATCATCACCGCCATGGCAATGTATAAGGAGTTGAGGAGAAAGGAAGAGGTGTAACTCTGCTATGTACAGGACATAGAGAGAGACCCCGAGTTCGACCCTGATTTACCGGTAGTGTCGGAGTTCCCCGATCTCTTTCCACGGGAACTGCCCGGCATGCCACCCACTCGGGAGGTAGAGTTCACCATCGAGCTGCTACCTGGTACCGGACCGATAGCCAAGGCACCATACCGCATGGCTCCGGCAGAAATGATTGAGTTAAAGGAACAGTTGAAAGATTTGTTAGATAAGAGATTTATAAGACCCAGTGTATCACCATGGGGAGCGCCAGTCCTCTTCGTGAAGAAGAAAGATGGTAGTCTCCGCCTCTGCATCGACTACAGAGAGTTGAATGCAGTGACATTGAAGAATAAGTATCCACTACCCCGCATTGACGATCTATTCGATCAGTTGAGGGGAGCATCTGTGTTTTCCAAGATTGATCTCAGATCGGGGTATCATCAGATAGCCATTAAGGAGGGAGACATTGAGAAGACGGCATTCCGGACACGATACGGCCACTATGAGTTTACAGTGATGCCGTTCGGTTTGTCGAACGCACCGGTGATGTTTATGGATCTAATGAACCGCTTGTTCCGGGAGCAGCTGGACAAGTCGGTTGTGGTATTCATCGACGACATATTGATATATTTGATATCTAAGGTTGAACATGAGGAACATCTGAGGAGGGTATTAGAGATACTGAGGGAGAACCAGCTATATGCTAAGTTCTCCAAATGTGAGTTTTGGCTTGACCAGGTCTCTTTCCTTGGTCATGTCATCTCGGATGCTGGGATCTCAGTGGATCCAGCGAAGATTGATGCCGTACGTACTTGGCCAAGGCCGAAGATTGTTACCGACATCCGGAGCTTTCTCGGTCTGGCAGGTTACTACAGGAGGTTTGTTAGGGACTTCAGCAAGGTCGCGAAACCGATGACCAGTCTGATGAAGAAAGATGCACCGTTCTTATGGACGGCTGACTATGAGAGATCATTTCAGAGTTTGAAAGACTCACTGACCACTGCACCGGTTCTGACCATTCCAGACGGTACAAAGGGCTTTGAGGTTTTTGATGCATACGACAGAGGGCTGGGTTGCGTGCTCATGCAACATGGCAAGGTGGTGGCATATGCCTCACGCCAGTTGAAGAAACATGAGGAGAACTACCCCACACATGATTTAGAGCTGGGAGCTGTAGTCTTCGCTTTGAAGATATGGCGCCATTACTTATACGGGGTTAGTGTGACGATCTACACCGATCACAAGAGCTTGAAATATATATTCACTCAGAAGGAGTTGAATCTTAGACATAGGAGATGGTTGAAATTCTTGAAAGACTATGACATTGACCTCCAATACAAAGAGGGAAAGGCCAATGTTGTAGCGGACGCCCTGAGCCGTCGAGCACACTCACTTCATTCGCTAGTTTCTTTCTCCAGCTTGGTTGATGAGGTACGAGAGGCTCAGAGGACAGATGAGTATATGAGAGAGGTCAGACAGAAGCTGACAGATGGTACTTTTGAGGGTCAAAAATATGACTTCAGACTTCATGACAATGATCTGATCAGACTTAAGGGCTGGTTATGCATACCACGGGGCAACACGGATCTGAAAGACCGTATACTTAGAGAATCACACTGTTCTTCAGTTTCCATCTATCCGGGAGCCTCTAAGATGTATAAAGACATGAAGAGATACTTCTGGTGGTCGGGATGAAGACAGATGTTACCGAGTTCGTCTTGAGGTGTCCCACTTGCAGAAGGTGAAATTCGAGCACCGACGACCGGGGAATGGTACAGTCGATGCAAGTTCCGGAGTGGAAGTTCCATGATATCTCCATGGACTTTGTAGTTGGACTCCACCTGCTAGGGGAGCTCTCAACATGATATGGGTGGTGGTGGATCGCCTTACCAAAGTAGCCCGATTCATACCGATGAAGGATACTTGGAAGGTGACCAAATTAGCTGAGTTGTTTGAGAAAGAAATAATGAGACATCACGGGATACCAAAGACCATAGTGTCAGATAGAGATACCAGATTCCTTTCGAGGTACTGGAGAGCTACTAGGGAAGCGTTGGGTACAGAACTGAAGTTGAGTACCGCGTTCCATCCTCAGACAGATGGTCAGACTGAGCGTACTATTCAGACACTCGAGGACATGCTGAGGGCATGTGCCTTAGACTTCCAGGGCAGTTGGATTGACAAATTACATCTGATCGAGTTTTCATACAACAACAGCTATCACGCTTCGATCAAGATGGCACATTTTCAAGCGTTGTACGGTAGACCATGTCGTACACCGCTCTGCTGGGATGAGTCGAGTGAGACGGTCATTATAGGACCAGAATATTTAGATCAAGTTAAGGCCGAAGTTCAGCAAATCAGGGAGAACATGAAAGCTGCTCAAGATAGGCAGAAGTCGTATGCTGATGTTCGACGTTGAGACCTGGAGTTCGCAGTGGGCGACCGGGTATTTCTGCGAGTTTCACCAATGAAGGGTGTGTTCAGATTTGGGCAGAAGGGCAAATTAAGCCCGAATTTTGTTGGTCCTTATGAGATTACGGAGCGGGTGGGCCCGGTTGCTTACAGGTTGAATTTACCTGCTGAACTAGGTAAAGTGCATGATGTTTTTCATGTTTCACAGCTAAAGAAATACATGCACCACCCCTCCCATGTGTTAGAACTTGAGAGGTTGACATTAAACCGAATATGAGATTAGTGGAGCTTCCTCAGAGAATATTGGATAGTTAGACTAGAGACACTCGCCATAAGTCAGTGCGACTGGTGAAGGTTCTCTGGTCTAACCAGGATGTCGAAGAGGCCACATGGGAATTAGAGGATAAGATGAGGGCGAAGTACCCTTCATTGTTTACTCACTAGATCGTCTGTATAGGGTACGGGGCGTACCCCTTTTTAAGGGGGGTAGAGCTTCCTCGGTTTTGAGTTAGGAAACGAACTTGTTTTCGTTTGTTTGGTTATTTAAGATGTGATTTTGTGTAAGTTGCTACACTTTGGTGATAAGTTTGAGATATGTATAATACTTATGTATTGTATTTGTGATTGACCATTGAGTCTTGAGATGTGTGAATGAGAATATAAGATGTGGTGTTAAGATTAAGAGAATTGAGTACCGTGAATGGTTAAGCATATGTGTGAACTTTGGGGATAAAGTTCTTTTAAGGGGGGTAGATTGAAATACCCCAAACTTAGATATGGTGTTTAAGTGATAAACTAAGATATAAGGAGGCTAAATATTGCCTTAGAAACATTAAGAAACATTTTTAATCAAATAAAACATAAGAAAACACCAAAAGCAGTTTAAGCAAAAACGTGCTCTAAGCTTGGAGAGACTTGGGTGAGCACCCAAATATTGTTCTAAGACCTTAGTAATATCCTAATGCTCATTTTAAGTCAAGTACCAAAGAAAACCAAGCTCAAAAACAAGTTAAAACACAAATTGTGCTTTAAGGACTCTTAAAGCACATTTTTTAAAAATTGTCTTAGAAAGGGGTTTTAAGTGGCTAAATGCCCATGATTACTCCTTAATTGACATGTGTACTAATTAGTATCACATTAGGAAGTCTAAATCAATGGGAAATCAAAAATTTCACAATTATGTGCACTAGTTTGTGAATAGTAATAAAATAGTGCCTAGTTTAGTTTTTAGTCAATTTAGTTTAGTTAGTTAGTCAAACAAGACCATGACTAGCTTAATTAAAAGGGGGTGGCCAGTTTTTATGGTGATGATTCACCACATGAGCAAATAAGAAAGGAAATTATAAGGTAAAGTAAAAAATACTATTTGCTTTTAACATAAATATCACACCTTTACTTACCTCTCTCCTCACCTCTTCATTCTCTCTTGTTCCCACCAGTTTTGAGCTGCTCCTCTCTTCTTCTTATACGTGGAACTCAACCTCCATGCTAGCTCCACCTTGCTTTGGCCATAGCTCACTCATTTTAGCTCCAAAACCAAAACAAAACACATATTCTTCTTAGTTAGCTCAAGCTCCTTCTTCCTATCTTTCCAAAACTTCAAGAGCCTCATTTTGGAGCCAAGACAAACCGCCATTAGAGGAGGAAACTCAAGCTTGGAGACTCCATTAGCTTCTCCATTCTCTTAAGCTTAAGAATATGTAAGAAAATCTAGGTTCCCATCATTTCCTCTCCATGTCCAAAATTATCACTTATGGGGTTCCATTTTTATGCCTTGTTCTAGCTTGTTTTCTACTCTCCAACGGATAAAGGTGGTCATTCTTGCTTCATATCCAAGCTTATCTTGAGAAACCAAGGTAAAACAATCAATTTAATACCTTAAAGCACATTTTTAACCTAGGGTTTGTTCCTTAGGGTTAATGTATTACCTAGCACTCATTGGAGTCATTGGATATTGGTTAGAACATTGGCAAGGAGAACTTGTTGGGTGACCGAGATTGTTCAAGGAAAAAAACCTAAGGAAGAAAGTTTGTGAAGCTTGAAAAAGAACAAGGTAAATGTCTTACCTTAAGGTGTTTAATGCATTAAGGGATGGGATTTACGTATATGGTGAGTGTAGCTTAAGGTTTACATTAGAAAAGAGCTATATATAACCTAGGAGAAACAATGACTATGTTTGAGAACTTGTGACTAAGGAGCCAATGAGAAAAGAGATAGTTAAACAATGTTGAGATGAATTACAAGAAGCATTTTATTTCAATGGGAGCCTTGTTGTGTGTATTCGCAGGTTAACGACAAATATATGTGGAAATTCAGTGGTTAAATTATTGTCATTTAAGGGCCTAAGTGCCAAGCATTTTAAGTTTATACACTATATGATGTGGTGTAGTTTTGGTGTAAATTGTGTGTTAAGATGTTGTAATGAGAATTCGAATGATCATGGTTGTTTGATGGTGAAAAAAACCAAGTGTTTGGGTGTAACAATTGTTGGGATAAAACTACACTATAATTAATATAGATTTATAACAAACTAATAGGCAAGTGAACCTATTCGGAATAGTATAACAAGTGTCGTATCCACAGAGAGATTGTTCAATTATCCTAGTCTTGGTAGTTAATTAAAAACTGTAAAAAGGAGTTTAGCCGGAGGCAAGCTTGAATCGTTTTGGATTAGTATAGAAATAATAAAAACAGTAAAAACAGTTGTGAATTAAGTGGATGGAAAATGTGCTAAGGAAGGTGAAATCGCCCTATTATAACTCAGATGTTAAATATAATCCTAGTTTGCTCTTATTTGTCTGTTAAGAATTTTATCTTGTGGCCTTTCTAAATCATAGATAAGGACAACTCTTAATTAATCAGTAGACTTTTTACAATCAGAAAAAGTCTAAAATCATTAATTAGCTTTAAGCGAGAATTCTTTTTAAACAGCGATGGATTTTATCTGCTAATCAAGGAGATAATATCTAACGTTCGTCTCTCTTTGTGGTCTATTCTCTAGTTTACAAAATCATTGAAATTAGAGAAACCGTAAATGCGTAAAAATGATCAGTTCTTAAACATTTAATAATAGAGAGAGACAAAACAAATATTTATAAGCAAACTCGGAATTATAAATACGTCTGAGTTATTTTGGGTTAAACACCCATCCTAAGCACAAATATAGAATTACTCAGACATCGACAGAAATAAAAACAGAGTAGAGATTGAAATAGTCATTATTTAGGAACTGCCTGCGAAGAACGGATCTGCACTCGCCTGCCTCTTTCTCTCTTTGTAAACTACTGCTTCTGTTTGAGTACGTGAGTGAATGTGGTGAAGTGGTGAAAATAAATAAAAGATGGAGTGTTATGGTGTTACGAGAGGAATTAAATGGAAGAGAATGGAGTGTGGTGTTTGTGTGGTTTCTTCAGCCTCTCGTCGTGCGTGGTATGTTATTGTGCAGTTATGGTGCTGGGTTTATATAGAGGTTTGGAGGAGGCAGATCCGTACGTAAGAATTGATTGCAGGTTGATTGCTATCATTGATTTGCTTCATTAATTGCAGGGGACAGAGAGCTGGAACGCGTGAGAGATTTAAGGTAGGCGGTGCGGGAGTAGATGGATAACGGAATCAACTTGCAGAACGTCGCGAAGAAGGAGACTGGCGCGTCTCATGTCCGCCCTGTGTTCGCATGCTAATAGGCGGTTGCATGGGTGTTGCGCCATGAGTCTTGTCCGCCTATATAAGGGCGGTTGCCATGAGTGTTGTCCGCCTATAACAAGGCGGTTGCCTTGGTGTGTGAGACGCTAGGAGTCCACCTCCAAACTGGCGGTTGTGCCTTGACCGCCCAGGAGTCCGCCCAGTATGGGGCGGTTGCTTATGTAGTCTCGAGTTGTTGACTTACTTTCTTCTACCAACTTTGACCGGCTCTAGATTCTTCGTTTGGACTCCGTTTTCTGAGCCGTTTGCGTCTATGCGTTCGTCTATTTGTCTACTTTACTCCCAGCTTGGTTTTCCTCATGTTAAACCAATAAATTTGTGAGATAAACAATAAAACATGAACTAGAGGAAAACTAACCGAAGTGGAGAAATGAGCAAGAAAAGTGCTAATATAATATATGAAATACACCCATAAAACATGCTCATTTAGACACTTATCACACCCCCACACTTACCTTTTGCTTGTCCTCAAGAAAAACCATGTACCCAAACAAGTAGGGAATGCTCAATATTAACAAATACTATTATGAAGGGTAGGACAAAGAAGTCAATAGTATATGATCTTAAACTTTTTAGAGGAGTGTGATCCATCACCTACTGGTGGCATAGGTGTACTCAGGGCAAAAATAAAAATTAGAGTTTCGGGGTATGATCCGGAGTACTTCAATGCTCCTTGATTTAAGGTGACTTTGAGAACTTTTACCATGGCTAACTTCTCTCAAGAATGGGCATTGAGGAGAAAACAAAAGGAAAAATAGAATTATGCATTTGTTTTACTTTTGCATAAGAGATGAGAAGATAATATGTAGGCATTAAGCCTTTGTTTTTAAGAACACTCAATTCTCTTTGTTGGTTACCAATGGTGTCTCGCAAGTCCCTTATTTATTTTTTTCTTTTTGACAGAGAAGCACCCCTTAGCAATCCCTAAGAAAGAAAACAGAAAGAACCCCTGAGTAATAAAAATCCATCCATTTCAGATCATTTGGTCACACCGCATAAAAATGCTCCTCAAAAGTAATCAAAATTTTTAAATTTGTACCATTTATACCATTTATCCCACAATTCATAACAGTATTTATTCTTAAAGAGAACAACCCACAAATAAAGGGTCCACGATATTGAATTTGAACAAACGCAAGATAAGCAGAGAGATTAAGCATTTTAGCATAAAATGTCACCGAAAAGGGCACACTCCCCCACACTTAAATTGAACAATGTCCTCATTGTTCATCAGAAAAACAAGGGAAGGTTTCAGAAGACCTTTTCGGTAAGTAGATAAAATAGAGAGAACACGAAGCTCACGAATATTCATTAAAGCACATAAACTCTCCTCTACATATTTTATTTAAATAAAATCATAATTTAAAGAAACTGGTACTCCCCTGAGATTATTTTTGCTTGTGTTATAGGAGTTCCCCCACACTTGAGCTTCAGCCTCAAGTAGCGTAGCTTGGTTGCGGTGTAGACATGAAATTGCACCTGCATAAGACACTAGAAGCAACCATACTATAAACAGGGTTAAAAGTTAGCAAAAAAAAATTGAAAGAGAACCTGAAAATTAAAAGAGCATAAAAGCATATAAAGAGAAGTTTGTCCGGGTTGCCTCCCGGAAAGCTGCCCTTCTTTAACGTCTTTGGCTAGACGCTTTCATTATGAAGTCATCCGGGATCGAATAGGAATGTTGAAGTCGGCTTCAACGGTTGGGTGGGACGGTCATCATGAATTTTTGAAATTTGTTGAGTGGAATGCTCTAATGGTTCTGGTGGTGGGTAGCGTGGTTTGGTATATAATTTTCTTTTATCCAGAGCTGCTACCATTTTGATTGTGTCAGGGTGTATTAGTTGGTTAACACAGGATTCAACTAAAGCATTTTTAAGAGCATCATTACGAATAATAGCAGATAAATTATCCTGCACAATAGAGTCGACAATGTCTATGGAAAAGGTATCTTCTATATGAGCGGGTTTCTTTATAACCTTGGACATGTCGTATTCTAAAGTTTCGTTATGCAGCCTTAAAATGATTTTTCCTTCTTCAACATCGATCAGTGCTCTAGCAGTTCTCATGAAAGGTCGTCCTAAGATTAAGGGCACCCTAGTGTCTTCTTCCATGTCAATTACAATAAAATCAGCAGGGAACACAAAAGTTCCTACAGTAACAATCAAATCTTCTATTATCCCTTTTGGGAATACTAAAGATCTATCTACTAATTGTAATTGAATAGAAGTAGGCATGCATTTACCAATCTTAAGTTTGTTGAAAGTTGAGAGTGGCATTAAATTGATACTAGCTCCTAGATCACATAGCCTACTACCACAATCAACATTATCAATGGAACATGGAATAATTGGCAAACCTGGGTCTCCAAGTTTTGGAGGGAGACTCTTGAGAAGTACTGCTGACACTTCCTGTGTAAGCTATACAGTTTCCACTTCCTGCAACGATCTTTTGTTGGCGATGATATCCTTCATGAACTTTGCGTATATTGGCATTTGTTTTAAAGCATCTGCAAAAGGAATATTAATCGTCAGTTTCTTGAAGTGAGTGAGAAACTTTCCAAACTGTTCATCTAAATTTTTCGTTCTTATTCTGTTTGGAAAAGGAAGTGGGGGAAGAATTTTAGTGAGAGAGGAAGGAGTAGATTCAGGAGGCTCCTTCTCCTCGGAAATAATTTTCGTAGGAGGTGGGGCTTCTTCAGCATCTTCCTGTTCTTCTTCTGGATTTTCTTGAGCTTGCTGCTCTTGATTATCAGTATCATCTCGGGGAAGAGATGAGTTGAGCGGCCTACCACTTCTCAACGTCACTGTCTTGGCCTGTTCCCTTGGATTTGGGTTTGGCTGACTAGGGAAGGCACCAGGTGGCCTTTGTGCAAGCTGCTGGCTGATTTGCTCCAACTGTTGGTTGGTTTGTTGTATCTGGGATTCAACCCTTCTGTTAGTGGCTTCTTGATCCACGAGTCTGGTATGGGTCGTAGTCATGAATCCTTTCATTAAGTTCCTGAATTCCTCGTTTGGATCAGAAGAGGTCGAGGGTGGTTGTTGTTGTTGCTGAAAACCTGGGGGGGCACCTTGTGCTCTATAACCTATATTAGAATTCGGTTGGGGTCTGTTTCCCTGATAGGTATTGGAATTGTTGTTCTGCCCTCCTTGGTTCTGATCATTATTTTTCCATGAGAAATTCGGGTGATTTCTCCACGGGTAGTTGTTGTTGAAATTGTTGTTGTAGGAATTATCGGGGTGGTTTCCTATGAAGTTTACATCCTCGTATTGGTTTTTCCCTTCACACTGATGGGTTTCATGAGGACCAGGGCATATGACACATCCTTCTGTAGGTGGAACTGGTGGAGAACTTGTAGGTGGGGAAGCTATTGTTTTTACGATTTCGTTTTGTGGTGTTGTTAGCTTTTCCACCATCTTTGCAAGGGACGAGATCTGGGCTGATAAATGATCCGTAGGCTCAACGTGGAGTAGGCCTGCTGCTCGTGGCGTTCTTCCCTTGGATCTCGTCCACTGTCTTGTATTGCTCGTCATGGTTTCGAGAAGGTCCATTCCTTCTTTAGGAGATTTCATCATGAAACTTCCTCCGGTAGAGGAATTGACGAGTAGTCGCTTTCCATCATCTAGACCATTGAAAAATGACAGGCAGAGGGATTGATCGTCAAGACCATGGTGGGAACACTTCATTAGCATATGCTTGAATCTGTTCCACGCGTCGTACAACATTTCTCCCGGCTCCTGACAGAAAGTATTGATTTCACCGATCAATTGTCTCGTTCTACTGGTTGGGTAGTATTTGGCAAGGAATTTTTGGGCCATTTGCAGGCATGTGGTGATTGATCGGGAGGGAAGACTTCGGTACCACCTGTTTGCTGAATCCGACAACGAGTGAGGAAATAGTTGTAGACGGATTCTTTCTTTGACGCTGCCGGTCTGACCAAAGGAATTGCAGAAGTCTAGGAAGAGACTCAGATGATTTGGGGCTTCATCTGGGTTCGCTCCACTAAACTTGCCTAAATCCCGGACGGCGGTGATGTAGTGAGTTTTGAAAACCCATCGTCCGGTTTCTAGCGGTGTTAGTTCGGGGAGAACTATGGCTGATGCTCTTCCTTCGGTATCCGGTTGGTGGTAATCAGATAGGGCACGGTGTTCTGGTTGATTTGCATGGTCCATTTCATTTATAACTTCGTTATTGGCCATGGCTTGATTTCTCAGGTTTCTTTGTGCTTGTAATAAAGTGCGCTCGGGTTCGGGGCTCGGACTGATTGGTGGAGAACCTCGAGTTCGAGTGTTTGGCATGCACAGAAGATAACTTGTGGTTTGTCAGAAACTGTGAAATTAATTAGTAAATAGAATAAGAAAGGCAGAGATATTGGTTAGGCTGATAAATGTTAGTTAAACAACATTGATATATTTTTTTTATTTTTTTTATATATATATATATTTTTAACAAGAGTAAAATGACAGAAAATTAAATGACAAGGGAAATTAAATGACAGAAATTATAAGTTAGTAGTTAGAGACAATGGAAAGAAATGACAGAGAATTGAAATGACAATGGAAAGAAATGACAGAAAATTAAAGTTAGGAGTTAGTATACTGGAAATTATAAGTTAGTAGTTAGTATACAGAAATTTGAAGGACAATGGAAATTAAATGTTAAGGACAATGGAAAGAAATGACAGGAAATTTTAAGTTAGTCGTTAGGGACAATGGAAAGAAATGACAATGGAAATTAAATGATAGAAATAATAACAATAATATTAAGATGTCCAAAGTCAGATGTCCGAAGTTAGATGTCCAATTCAGATGGCCAAGTCAGATGTCCGAGATTAACAATTTAATAGTATTAACAGATTATTATAATATAGCAAGTGAACTACCGGAAACTAGGGAAATTGATGGAATCAATCTCCCCGGCAACGGCGCCAAAAACTTGTTGGGATAAAACTACACTATAATTAATATAGATTTATAACAAACTAATAGGCAAGTGAACCTATTCGGAATAGTATAACAAGTGTCGTATCCACAGAGAGATTGTTCAATTATCCTAGTCTTGGTAGTTAATTAAAAACTGTAAAAAGGAGTTTAGCCGGAGGCAAGCTTGATTTGTTGTTGGATTAGTATAGAAATAATAAAAACAGTAAAAACAGTTGTGAATTAAGTGGATGGAAAATGTGCTAAGGAAGGTGAAATCGCCCTATTATAACTCAGATGTTAAATATAATCCTAGTTTGCTCTTTTTTGTCTGTTAAGAATTTTATCTTGTGGCCTTTCTAAATCATAGATAAGGACAACTCTTAATTAATTCAATAGACTTTTTACAATCAGAAAAAGTCTAAAATCATTAATTAGCTTTAAGCGAGAATTCTTTTTATAACAGCGATGGATTTTATCTGCTAATCAAGGAGATAATATCTAACGTTCGTCTCTCTTTGTGGTCTATTCTCTAGTTTACAAAATCATTGAAATTAGAGAAACCATAAATGCGTAAAAATGATTAGTTCTTAAACATTTAATAATAGAGAGAGACAAAACAAATATTTATAAGCAAACTCGGTATTATAAATACGTCTGAGTTATTTTGGGTTAAACACCCATCCTAAGCACAAATATAGAATTACTCAGACATCGACAGAAATAAAAACAGAGTAGAGATTGAAATAGTCATTATTTAGGAACTGCCTGCGAAGAACGGATCTGCACTCGCCTGCCTCTTTTCTCTCTTTGTAAACTACTGCTTCTGTTTGAGTACGTGAGTGAATGTGGTGAAGTGGTGAAAATAAATAAAAGATGTTTGGTGTTACGAGAGGAATTAAATGGAAGAGAATGGAGTGTGGTGTTTGTGTGGTTTCTTCAGCCTCTCTCGTCGTCGTGGTATGTTATTGTGCAGTTATGGTGCTGGGTTTATATAGAGGTTTGGAGGAGACAGATCCGTACGTAAGAATGGATTGCAGGTTGATTGCTATCATTGATTTGCTTCATTAATTGCAGGGGACAGAGAGCTGGAACGCGTGAGAGATTTAAGGTAGGCGGTGCGGGAGTAGATGGATAACGGAGTCAACTTACAGAACGAACGTCGAAGGAGACTGGCGCGTCTCATGTCCGCCCTGTGTTCGCATGCTAATAGGCGGTTGCATGGGTGTTGCGCCATGAGTCTTGTCCGCCTATATAAGGGCGGTTGCCATGAGTGTTGTCCGCCTATAACAAGGCGGTTGCCTTGGTGTGTGAGACGCTAGGAGTCCACCTCCAAACTGGCGGTTGTGCCTTGACCGCCCAGGAGTCCGCCCAGTATGGGGCGGTTGCTTATGTAGTCTCGAGTTGTTGACTTACTTTCTTCTACCAACTTTGACCGGCTCTAGATTCTTCGTTTGGACTCCGTTTTCTGAGCCGTTTGCGTCTATGCGTTCGTCTTTGTCTACTTTACTCCCAGCTTGGTTTTCCTCATGTTAAACCAATAAATTTGTGAGATAAAATAAAACAAACTAGAGGAAAACTAACCGAAGTGGAGAAATGAGCAAGAAAAGTGCTAATAATATATGAAATACACCCATAAAACATGCTCATTTAGACACTTATCACACCCCCACACTTACCTTTTGCTTGTCCTCAAGAAAAACCATGTACCCAAACAAGTAGGGAATGCTCAATATTAACAAATACTATTATGAAGGGTAGGACAAAGAAGTCAATAGTATATGATCTTAAACTTTTTAGAGGAGTGTGATCCATCACCTACTGGTGGCATAGGTGTACTCAGGGCAAAAATAAAAATTAGAGTTTCGGGGTATGATCCGGAGTACTTCAATGCTCCTTGATTTAAGGTGACTTTGAGAACTTTTACCATGGCTAACTTCTCTCAAGAATGGGCATTGAGGAGAAAACAAAAGGAAAAATAGAATTATGCATTTGTTTTACTTTTGCATAAGAGATGAGAAGATAATATGTAGGCATTAAGCCTTTGTTTTTAAGAACACTCAACTCTCTTTGTTGGTTACCAATGGTGTCTCGCAAGTCCCTTATTTATTTTTTCTTTTTGACAGAGAAGCACCCCTTAGCAATCCCTAAGAAAGAAAACAGAAAGAACCCCTGAGTAATAAAAATCCATCCATTTCAGATCATTTGGTCACACCGCATAAAAATGCTCCTCAAAAGTAATCAAAATTTTAAAATTTTTAAATTTGTACCATTTATACCATTTATCCCACAATTCATAACAGTATTTATTCTTAAAGAGAACAACCCACAAATAAAGGGTCCACGATATTGAATTTGAACAAACGCAAGATAAGCAGAGAGATTAAGCATTTTAGCAAGAAATGTCACCGAAAAGGGCACACTCCCCCACACTTAAATTGAACAATGTCCTCATTGTTCATCAGAAAAACAAGGGAAGGTTTCAGAAGACCTTTTCGGTAAGTAGATAAAATAGAGAGAACACGAAGCTCACGAATATTCATTAAAGCACATAAACTCTCCTCTACATATTTTATTTAAATAAAATCATAATTTAAAGAAACTGGTACTCCCCTGAGATTATTTTTGCTTGTGTTATAGGAGTTCCCCCACACTTGAGCTTCAGCCTCAAGTAGCGTAGCTTGGTTGCGGTGTAGACATGAAATTGCACCTGCATAAGACACTAGAAGCAACCATACTATAAACGGGGTTAAAAGTTAGCAAAAATAAAATTGAAAGAGAACCTGAAAATTAAAAGAGCATAAAAGCATATAAAAGAAAAGTTTGTCCGGGTTGCCTCCCGGAAAGCTGCCCTTCTTTAACGTCTTTGGCTAGACGCTTTCATTATGAAGTCATCCGGGATCGAATAGGAATGTTGAAGTCGGCTTCAACGGTTGGGTGGGACGGTCATCATGAATTTTTGAAATTTGTTGAGTGGAATGCTCTAATGGTTCTGGTGGTGGGTAGCGTGGTTTGGTATATAATTTTCTTTTATCCAGAGCTGCTACCATTTTGATTGTGTCAGGGTGTATTAGTTGGTTAACACAGGATTCAACTAAAGCATTTTTAAGAGCATCATTACGAATAATAGCAGATAAATTATCCTGCACAATAGAGTCGACAATGTCTATGGAAAAGGTATCTTCTATATGAGCGGGTTTCTTTATAACCTTGGACATGTCGTATTCTAAAGTTTCGTTATGCAGCCTTAAAATGATTTTTCCTTCTTCAACATCGATCAGTGCTCTAGCAGTTCTCATGAAAGGTCGTCCTAAGATTAAGGGCACCCTAGTGTCTTCTTCCATGTCAATTACAATAAAATCAGCAGGGAACACAAAAGTTCCTACAGTAACAATCAAATCTTCTATTATCCCTTTTGGGAATACTAAAGATCTATCTACTAATTGTAATTGAATAGAAGTAGGCATGCATTTACCAATCTTAAGTTTGTTGAAAGTTGAGAGTGGCATTAAATTGATACTAGCTCCTAGATCACATAGCCTACTACCACAATCAACATTATCAATGGAACATGGAATAATTGGCAAACCTGGGTCTCCAAGTTTTGGAGGGAGACTCTTGAGAAGTACTGCTGACACTTCCTGTGTAAGCTATACAGTTTCCACTTCCTGCAACGATCTTTTGTTGGCGATGATTCCTTCATGAACTTTGCGTATATTGGCATTTGTTTTAAAGCATCTGCAAAAGGAATATTAATCGTCAGTTTCTTGAAGTGAGTGAGAAACTTTCCAAACTGTTCATCTAAATTTTTCGTTCTTATTCTGTTTGGAAAAGGAAGTGGGGGAAGAATTTTAGTGAGAGAGGAAGGAGTAGATTCAGGAGGCTCCTTCTCCTCGGAAATAATTTTCGTAGGAGGTGGGGCTTCTTCAGCATCTTCCTGTTCTTCTTCTGGATTTTCTTGAGCTTGCTGCTCTTGATTATCAGTATCATCTCGGGGAAGAGATGAGTTGAGCGGCCTACCACTTCTCAACGTCACTGTCTTGGCCTGTTCCCTTGGATTTGGGTTTGGCTGACTAGGGAAGGCACCAGGTGGCCTTTGTGCAAGCTGCTGGCTGATTTGCTCCAACTGTTGGTTGGTTTGTTGTATCTGGGATTCAACCCTTCTGTTAGTGGCTTCTTGATCCACGAGTCTGGTATGGGTCGTAGTCATGAATCCTTTCATTAAGTTCCTGAATTCCTCGTTTGGATCAGAAGAGGTCGAGGGTGGTTGTTGTTGTTGCTGAAAACCTGGGGGGCACCTTGTGCTCTATAACCTATATTAGAATTCGGTTGGGGTCTGTTTCCCTGATAGGTATTGGAATTGTGTTCTGCCCTCCTTGGTTCTGATCATTATTTTTCCATGAGAAATTCGGGTGATTTCTCCACGGGTAGTTGTTGTTGAAATTGTTGTTGTAGGAATTATCGGGGTGGTTTCCTATGAAGTTTACATCCTCGTATTGGTTTTTCCCTTCACACTGATGGGTTTCATGAGGACCAGGGCATATGACACATCCTTCTGTAGGTGGAACTGGTGGAGAACTTGTAGGTGGGGAAGCTATTGTTTTTACGATTTCGTTTTGTGGTGTTGTTAGCTTTTCCACCATCTTTGCAAGGGACGAGATCTGGGCTGATAAATGATCCGTAGGCTCAACGTGGAGTAGGCCTGCTGCTCGTGGCGTTCTTCCCTTGGATCTCGTCCACTGTCTTGTATTGCTCGTCATGGTTTCGAGAAGGTCCATTCCTTCTTTAGGAGATTTCATCATGAAACTTCCTCCGGTAGAGGAATTGACGAGTAGTCGCTTTCCATCATCTAGACCATTGAAAAATGACAGTCAGAGGGATTGATCGTCAAGACCATGGTGGGAACACTTCATTAGCATATGCTTGAATCTGTTCCACACGTCGTACAACATTTCTCCCGGCTCCTGACAGAATATTGATTTCACCGATCAATTGCCTCGTTCTACTGGTTGGGTAGTATTTGGCAAGGAATTTTTGGGCCATTTGCAGGCATGTGGTGATTGATCGGGAGGGAAGACTTCGGTACCACCTGTTTGCTGAATCCGACAACGAGTGAGGAAATAGTTGTAGACGGATTCTTTTTTGACGCTGCCGGTCTGACCAAAGGAATTGCAGAAGTCTAGGAAGAGACTCAGATGATTTGGGGCTTCATCTGGGTTCGCTCCACTAAACTTGCCTAAACCCCGGACGGCGGTGATGTAGTGAGTTTTGAAAACCCATCGTCCGGTTTCTAGCGGTGTTTGTTCGGGGAGAACTATGGCTGATGCTCTTCCTTCGGTATCCGGTTGGTGGTAATCAGATAGGGCACGGTGTTCTGGTTGATTTGCATGGTCCATTTCATTTATAACTTCGTTATTGGCCATGGCTTGATTTCTCAGGTTTCTTTGTGCTTGTAATAAAGTGCGCTCGGGTTCGGGGCTCGGACTGATTGGTGGAGAACCTCGAGTTCGAGTGTTTGGCATGCACAGAAGATAACTTGTGGTTTGTCAGAAACTGTGAAATTAATTAGTAAATAGAATAAGAAAGGCAGAGATATTGGTTAGGCTGATAAATGTTAGTTAAACAACATTGATATATTTTTTTTGTATTTTTTATATATATATATATTTTTAACAAGAGTAAAATGACAGAAAATTAAATGACAAGGGAAATTAAATGACAGAAATTATAAGTTAGTAGTTAGAGACAATGGAAAGAAATGACAGAGAATTGAAATGACAATGGAAAGAAATGACAGAAAATTAAAGTTAGGAGTTAGTATACTGGAAATTATAAGTTAGTAGTTAGTATACAGAAATTTGAAGGACAATGGAAATTAAATGTTAAGGACAATGGAAAGAAATGACAGGAAATTTTAAGTTAGTCGTTAGGGACAATGGAAAGAAATGACAATGGAAATTAAATGATAGAAATAATAACAATAATATTAAGATGTCCAAAGTCAGATGTCCGAAGTTAGATGTCCAATTCAGATGTCCAAGTCAGATGTCCGAGATTAACAATTTAATAGTATTAACAGATTATTATAATATAGCAAGTGAACTACCGGAAACTAGGGAAATTGATGGAATCAATCTCCCCGGCAACGGCGCCAAAAACTTGTTGGGATAAAACTACACTATAATTAATATAGATTTATAACAAACTAATAGGCAAGTGAACCTATTCGGAATAGTATAACAAGTGTCGTATCCACAGAGAGATTGTTCAATTATCCTAGTCTTGGTAGTTAATTAAAAACTGTAAAAAGGAGTTTAGCCGGAGGCAAGCTTGATTTGTTGTTGGATTAGTATAGAAATAATAAAAACAGTTGTGAATTAAGTGGATGGAAAATGTGCTAAGGAAGGTGAAATCGCCCTATTATAACTCAGATGTTAAATATAATCCTAGTTTGCTCTTTTTTGTCTGTTAAGAATTTTATCTTGTGGCCTTTCTAAATCATAGATAAGGACAACTCTTAATTAATTCAATAGACTTTTTACAATCAGAAAAAGTCTAAAATCATTAATTAGCTTTAAGCGAGAATTCTTTTTATAACAGCGATGGATTTTATTGCTAATCAAGGAGATAATACTAACGTTCGTCTCTCTTTGTGGTCTATTCTCTAGTTTACAAAATCATTGAAATTAGAGAAACCATAATGTAAAAATGATTAGTTCTTAAACATTTAATAGAGAGAGACAAAAACAAATATTTATAAGCAAACTCGGTATTATAAATACGTCTGAGTTATTTTGGGTTAAACACCCATCCTAAGCACAAATATAGAATTACTCAGACATCGACAGAAATAAAAACAGAGTAGAGATTGAAATAGTCATTATTTAGGAACTGCCTGCGAAGAACGGATCTGCACTCGCCTGCCTCTTTTCTCTCTTTGTAAACTACTGCTTCTGTTTGAGTACGTGAGTGAATGTGGTGAAGTGGTGAAATAAATAAAAGATGAGAGTGTTATGGTGTTACGAGAGGAATTAAATGGAAGAGAATGGAGTGTGGTGTTGTGTGGTTTCTTCAGCCTCTCGTCGTGCGTGGTATGTTATTGTGCAGTTATGGTGCTGGTTTATATAGAGGTTTGGAGGAGACAGATCCGTACGTAAGAATGGATTGCAGGTTGATTGCTATCATTGATTTGCTTCATTAATTGCCGGGGACAGAGAGCTGGAACGCGTGAGAGATTTAAGGTAGGCGGTGCGGGAGTAGATGGATAACGGAATCAACTTGAAGAACGTCGCGAAGAAGGAGACTGGCGCGTCTCACGTCCGCCCTGTGTCCGCATGCTAATAGGCGGTTGCATGGGTGTTGCGCCATGAGTCTTGTCCGCCTATATAAGGGTGGTTGCCATGAGTGTTGTCCGCCTATAACAAGGCGGTTGCCTTGGTGTGTGAGACGCCAGGAGTCCGCCTCCAAACAGGCGGTTGTGCCTTGACCGCCCAGGAGTCCGCCTCCAAACAGGCGGTTGTGCCTTGACCGCCCAGGAGTCCGCCCAGTATGGGGCGGTTGCTTATGTAGTCTCGAGTTGTTGACTTACTTTCTTCTACCAACTTTGACCAGCTCTAGATTCTTCGTTTGGACTCCGTTTTCTGAGCCGTTTGCGTCTATGCGTTCGTCTCTTTGTCTACTTTACTCCCAGCTTGGTTTTCCTCATGTTAAACCAATAAATTTGTGAGATAAATTAATAAAACATAAACTAGAGGAAAACTAACCGAAGTGGAGAAATGAGCAAGAAAAGTGCTAATTTAATATATGAAATACACCCATAAAACATGCTCATTTAGACACTTATCAACAATATACTAGAGAACCCATGGCAAAATTTAGGGAAGAACCTAAGTGTTTAAGATGTTCTAAGGAGATTTCATGACTAAGGAAGTACTAGGAAGTTTTAGAGGTTGTCATGATGAAAAAGGGTGAGTTAAGGTGTATAATGAGTTATAATGACTTAGGCATCACCATGGAGGATTTAGGAATCAAAAGAATGTACCTGTGTATTTAGGACTTAGGCAAACATTGGTAAACAAGTAGAAGAAAATAAGGTGTTGATGGATGGAGGCATAAGCTTGTGAAGAAACTTTAAGTAGTTGCATAAAAGAGTTTTAGATGGTGAAAGATGCTTGGGAGATGATGTTATAGTGGTGAGGAAGCATTTGGCATAGTGGTTACATTAGGTATGAACCACCTAGAAACCTAGTGAAAAACTTTATAAGTGTTGGCATGATTACAAGGAAATGCATAATGACTAAGGTGGATGTTGGTGAGTGATTTAATGTGTTTAGTGAAAGGCTTAAGGTGTATTTGAGGTGCCCAAATGAGGTTAGAACATACTAGGATGTAAGAGGAGATGTTTGGAGTCAAATGGGAATTTAGAAACAAGGTTCTGGAGCCGACCGACCTTAGGGACCGGACCTGCAAGGTCGGTCGAGCTCAGTTTACACTACCGGAAAGAGTTTCTGGAATCGACCGAACTTGGGGACCGGACTTACAAGTTCGGTCGGGCTTAAATTTCCCACGGGGAAAACTCTCGGGAATGGACCGACCTTGGGGACCGGACTTGCAAGGTAGGTCGGGGTAGAATTTTCAAATGGTAATATGTCCTGGAATGGACCGACCTTGGGTAAGGTCGGTCGGTAAGATCGGTCGAGCCAAAAACACAAAAAAAAAAGAAATTTTAAATTCTAAAGAAGATAATTGGTAATAAGGTATGCCATTGGTAGGGTAATAATGATTAGGAACCTAAGAACCTAAGGAATTAAGTTAGGTTAAGTATAAACCTTAAGTTTAAAGTTAAGTTAATATGGTTAAGTGGTAAAGACTAAAGAGGGTATCGAATGGGAATCTTGAGGGATTAAGTGTCTTAAGTAAGGTGCAGATAACTAATGACCTAAAAATGAACGAATGTTTTAGGTTTGTGAATTGGGACCCCGAAGAAGGTTAAACAAACAACAGTCGACGGTGAAGGTACAGTCTTTCTTGTGACCTGCTTGCTAACGAGGTGTCCCTCGGCTTGTGTGCTATCTGTTTATTTGCTATGACTAAGACAAGATAAAGCATGCAACCGGTCATATTTGTTCTCGTCGTGAATGTGTTTTCTTTACACTAACCCACGAGACTTGAGATTGTTACTAATTAAGTTTAGTACATACTGAGTTAAGGATAAGAGTTAAGTATTGGTATCTGTTGGTTAATACCCGTTAAGGTTTAACTAACACATGGTGTGTAATATTTTAACTAACTGGAACTTGAGTGAGGAACCCGGGACTGACTCCGGTCATGCATGCTAAGGAAAGGGGGACGGTATCTGAATCAGATCGGCCCTCCGCTTAAGGACTTGTCTTCGGACTTGTTGCCTAGGGTCGGTTGCTGGCTCAGCTACACTGGACTCCCGTCCAAGGTAGGTGGCATTAAGATGGTGCGGTAGGATCACCTAAATCCTAGGTTTGAGATTAAGCTACAACCACTTCCATTCTAGGAACGGTTTGTATACTAAGATTAAGATAAGGTTAAGACTGAGGTAAGATAAGGAACTGAGGTTAAGGAAATCAGGTCTAAGGAGGGGGTTACTAACCCGCTTGATAAGGGAACGCTTGTGTCGTTCATTGCGTGTGAACTATGTATGTTCATCTGTGGATTGTTGTTTATAGCACTTCATATCATGTTTGTGTTTCTAATCAATTTCCATGCTATCGACAATTAGTCGTCGTAGCCCCGTTAGCTTGGGGGCCACGAGAGGGTCGTACCAGCATTCGTGCTGACCCCCTTTGGGGGCTATTTTTACACTTGCAGGTAAGAGGCCCATGAACTCGCACAACGAGAGTAGGAGCGGTTAGACTTAGGATGGGTTGTTTACTTTGAGTACGGGTTGCACTTGTGCTCCCGTCTGCTTATTTGAAACTGATGTAAGTTTGTGACTATTGTTGAGAGTTTCTTCAAAAAATTAAATATCAGTTCCTAGTTTTTAGGTAGAGTTTAATTTCTGAAAAATAGACTTATTAGTTGAGCAACTATCTCCTTTCTTTTAGCAGTTAGTGGACTTGTAGTTTAGGCTTAATTCTAGGAACTACTTATGACTGTTGTAAGTTTAAGTGCTATATAAGAGTCTTGTAGCATGTCTGAATTAATGCAAGTGAGATTAGAATTCTCCGTTTATCTATTTATTTTCTAACAAAGTGGTTTCAGAGCCAGTAAAACAAAACCAGCAGGTTTTCTTCTTTTCTTTTCGTGGGCAGAACTGGGAGTAAAAAAAAAACAAAAAAGGAAAGGGAAAGGAGTGAAGCAGCGACCGTTTTTTTCTCGACTGAACCTTTCTTGACTGAAGCGCATGTGCAACGTTTCTTCCTCCATAAAATAAACCTACAGAGTGTGAGTGAGCAGACCAAAGCGATCGATTATGGCTACGAGTGTATCGACCCAGTCTCATCTTCCTATTTTCAAAGGAAAAAACTATCATCTCTGGAGCCTGAAGATGAAAACCCTCCTCAGGTCTCATGAACTTTGGGACTTGATGGAGAATGGGTTTGATGAACAAGGACGGGAGAACCGTGTGAGAGAAAATTGGAAGAAGGATGCCAAGGCACTCTTCTTTATTCAATAGTCTCTTGATGATGCTATTCCCTCGAATTACAAGCAGCGTCAACTTTGAAGGAAGCTTGGATATCCTGCAGAAGGTTCATGGGTGATAAGAAGGTAATTACTGTGAAAATGCAAACCCTGCGTCGTGATTTTGAGACATTGTTTATGAAAGACAGGAGTTTGTACAATATTTTTGTCACTGTCTCTGCTGTAGTTAATCAAATGCAAATTTTTGGTGAAACAATGATTGATGAAATTGTTGTCGTAAAGTTCTCGTAGTCTAAATCCAGTATGATACTTCGTAACTGCTATAGATCTAGGATCTATCTGAATTTACTTTGATGAGTTGATGAGTTCTTTAATGGCCCATGATGATCGAATGAACAGGAGTTCTGAGAAAGTGGCAGAGAAAGTTGTGGAAAAAGCTTTTCAGGTAAAAGCTGAGTCTTCCGGTAACGAAGACTACGAAAATTATGGTGGAAAAGGAGGAAATCGTGGTAGAGGTCGAAGTAATTACAGAGGTGGTGGTCATGGAGGACACCAAAGAAATGCCATCCAATGCCGCTATTGTAAAAAATGGGGACACAAAGAAGCTGTGTGTTGGGAGAAGGAAAAGAATGAAAAGAAGAAGGCCAATTTCGCAAGCAACTTTCAAGAAGAAGGAAAGTTATTTATGACGCATTCCTCTACACAAAATGATACTGATCATGTCTGGTTCCTCGATAGCGCTTGCACAAATCACATGTCAAGTTGTTGACCTTGGTTTACTGATATTGATGAAAGCAAAAAAGGGGAAGTACGACTTGGAGATGACAAAAAAGTTCAAGTAAGTGGTAAAGGCACTGTGGCAATTCCAACCATACACGGTTAGACTAAGTCCTTATCTGATGTGCATTTTGTGCCAAATTTAGCCCATAATCTGTTAAGTGTAGGCCAATTTTTGGAAGGAGGATATTCTGTTTTATTTGTTGATGGTCATTGTTCGGTGAAAATAGCAAACCAATCAGATTGTAGCCATGGTTCCTATGACTCGAAATATGTTTCCGCTAAGATCTCTGATGTTGAAGGTTGTGCTTTGATAACTAAGGCAAATGATGCGAAGGTATGGCACTTGCGATATGGGCATTTACATGAAAAAGGTAAACTTCTTACTGAAAAGGAAATGGTCATTGGTTTGCCACAACTTGGATCCTTGGAATTTTGTGAAGGTTGTGTTTATGGAAAACAAAGCAAGTCTTCATTTCCTATCGGAAAAAATACAAGGGCTTCTAATTGTCTTGAGCTGATACACGCTGATGTGTGTGGTGCTATGAGCATTGAGTCACTTGGTGGTAGCCGTTATTTTCTATTGTTTGTTGATGACTTCAGTCGTATGAGTTGGGTTTATTTTCTTAAATGTAAGTCTGAAGTTTTTGAAAATTTAAAGAAGTTTAAAGCCTTGGTTGAAAATCAAAGTGGCTGCAATATAAAGGTTCTTCGAACAGATCGGGGAGGTGAATTTTGCTCTAATGAGTTTGCTGTTTTTTGTGAGAAAAGTGGCATTCACAAGGAGTTAACAGCGCCTTATACGCCTCAGCAAAACGGCGTAGCTGAAGAAAAAATAGAACCATTGTTGAGATGGCTAGAAGCTGATGGCAACAGCTAAACTTCCAACCAAATTCTGGGGCGAAGCAGTAGCTACAGCAGTGTACTTGTTAATATCTCACCCACTAAGGCAGTCATGAATAAGACTCCATATGAAGCTTGGAAAGGGAGAAAGCCACGAGTGAGTCATCTAAAGATATTTGGTTGTTCAGCATATGTGCTGGTAACATCTCCATTACATCGAAAAATGGATCAAAAAGCTGAGAAGTGCATCTTTGTCGGGTATAGTGTCCAATCAAAGGCATACAGGCTGTATAATCCATCAACAGACAAGGTGATCATAAGTAGGGATGTCAAGTTTAACGAGGTAGAGATTGGGCTTTGGACTACAAGTAAAGATAATTCTTCTGAAATTCCAGTTCACCACGTGTTACAACTGATCTGTTTGAGCACACAGAACCTGAACAGAATCAAAGCACCCTTCCAAATAGTCCGGACAGCAACCTGAGTGAACCTTCATCTGAGACTCCCCCACGAAGATTTTGTTCTTTAAGTGAAATTTACAATTCCATAAATTTTGCTATGTATGCTTCTGACCCTATTTCCTATGATGAAGCAGTAGAATCTCAGGTATGGAAGGATGCAATGAAGGAGGAGATTAAAGCCATCCAGAAAAATAAAACTTGGGAGTTGGTTGACTTGCCCGTGGGGAAGAATGTCATTGGGCTAAAATGGGTGTATCGAACCAAGTATAATGCTGATGGCTCCATACAGAAACATAAAGCTCGTTTGGTGGCGAAAGGGTACTCACAACAGCAAGGAGTTGATTTTGATGAAACATATTCTCCAGTAGCTCGTTTTGAAACGGTCAGAATCTTTCTTGCTATCACAGCTCAATTAAATTGGTCTGTTTATCAGTTTGATGTAAAATCTGCATTTTTGAATGGTGAGTTGCTAGAAGAGGTGTATGTTTGTCAACCTGATGGATTTATCAGTGACAATGAAGCCAAAGTTTACAAGCTGAACAAGGCGTTATATGGCCTAAAACAGGCTCCACGGGCATGATACATGAAGATTGACTCGTACTTTCTACAAAATGGTTTTGAAAGAAGTGAAAATGAGCCAACTCTTTATGTGAAAAGGAAAGGTAAATCTGATTTTCTTGTTGTATGTCTATACGTTGATGACATGATCTATATGGGCTCCAGTGGGTCACTCGTTTGTGAGTTCAAAGCTTGTATGATGCAAAAGTTTGAAATGTCAGATTTGGGCAGGTTGCATTATTTTCTTGGCCTTGAGGTGAAACAAAGCAAGACCGGTATATTTATTTGTCAGAAGAAGTATGCCACTGATTTGTTGAGTCGATTCAATATGCTGAATTGTAATTCAGCAGCAACACCTATGAATACAAATGAAAAGCTTGTAGCTGAAGAGGGTACTGGTGCAACAAATGGAAAACTTTTCAGGAGCATGGTCGGTGGGTTAAACTATTTATCTCATACACGGCCTGATATAGCATTTGCAGTGAGTGTTGTGTCAAGATTTATGCATAATCCAACCAAGCAGCATCTTGGAGCAGTGAAACGAATTCTGCATTACATTGCAGGAACTCTTGATTATGGCATATCATACTCACAAGTGTCTGATTTTAAATTGGTTGGTTTTTCTGATAGTGATTGGGCAGGTTGCTTGGAGGAAAGAAAAAGCACATCTGGTTATGTTTTCTTACTTGGTAGTAGTGCTGTCTCTTGGTGTTCAAAAAAACAGGACATTGTTGCTTTATCATCAACAGAGGCAGAATATGTTGCTGTAACAGCAGCAGCCTGTCAAGCAGTTTGGCTGAGGAGATTACTAGTTGATTTTTTTCAAGAGCAAAAGAGTGAGACCGTGATACACTGTGACAACAAAGCTACGATATCAATGACAAAAAATCCATCTTTTCACACCAGAACTAAGCAAATTGATGTAAGATTTCACTTCATCAGAAAGCTAGTGTCTGAAGGATCAATTCAGTTGGAATACTGCAACACCGATGAGCAAGCTGCTGACATTTTTACAAAACCATTATCACTTGGAAAGCAAATTTTTTTCTGTTCTAAACTGGTTGTAATCAGTTTTGAAGAAAAGGGGTTGTGTTGAGAGTTTCTTCAAAAAATTAAATATCAGTTCCTAGTTTTTAGGTAGAGTTTAATTTCTGAAAAATAGACTTATTAGTTGAGCAACTATCTCCTTTCTTTTAGCAGTTAGTGGACTTGTAGTTGAGGCTTAATTCTAGGAACTACTTATGACTGTTGTAAGTTTAAGTGCTATATAAGAGTCTTGTAGCACGTCTGAATTAATGCAAGTGAGATTAGAATTCTCTGTTTATCTATTTATTTTCTAACAACTATGACTTAGATACTTAAACTCGGTTGGTTGGTGGTATTTTGGATGGTGATGTTTTGGTCGGTTGTTTACTTTGGATAAGTGTTGTAAATTGATAAGACCGGTATATTCTAACGATCAGACCGTGGCAAGGTCCCGGTGTTTGTTATTTCCGCTGCGACGAATTCGATTAAGTGTTAAGTTTTGCGATAACCACGATTGGCTTTGGACGGGGTGTTACAAAAATAAAATAGTTGCGTATATAACTAATAACGCGACATATTATATAGTCGCACATATATGTACAAGTATACATAACAATAGGCATATATATAACTGATACTAAAAAAAAGAGCAAATGCGCTCCCGCTGAGATTCGAACCCGGTACCATTGGTATCTCTAGTGAACGTCTTAACCAGTTGAGCTATGCTCATATTCGTTAACAAACTGCACCTTAAGACAAAAAAATAAAAATATTATGTCATTAGACTCAACTATTATAGCACCCACCAAGCTAACTACCGAAAAGGGGAAAACATACTGTGGACATATTTCCTTGCCTGCCACCAACTACAGGTACATCCCTATTTCTTTCTGTTTACACGCCCCCACCTTAAAACCCATTACCAGCTCCAAAACTTAAAGAGAGCACCATATTCCACGTTCCCCGATTTCGTATCAGTGGCGCCAAGCACCAGACACCATCGTCTTCATTTTTTTACAGAGTTCTCCTCTCCTTATTTCAGTTACCGGCGCATGCTCTGGAGAAAGGGCCATCAAAAGAAACGAGGCATATCGGCTCCTCTCTGTATGGCTTCGACAGCAACTGAAACTTCCACAGTCAAACTTCCTTTTCCTCTGTTCAAGTTGCACGCCTTGGAAGGGAAGTGCCCAAAGTTCTCGAGTGGCAACAGACTCGAAGGAAAATAAATCACTAACACTCTCATACCACAATCTGTGCTGATTTCAAGGAAAATAAAGCAACAGCAATAGGACCTTAATCAGCTTTCTCTTCTCCCTGCTGCTTCACACGACACCCCTTTTCTCTTCTTCTCTTGACACACCAGCCTTTACCTCTTTTCTATGCATGACTGAAACAAACATTTCCCACTGTTCTCGAATTAGCAACAACATCAACGATAAACTCCACGTTCTTCTGCTGCACACCGCATGCTCTAGGAAGGAAAACAAAAAAAAAACGAGATTGCATCAGTAGCAATCTCTGAGAAAGGCGCTAAATTCCTCATTCTTTTCCCAAGGTACGAGACTGAACACACATGGCACAAACTCTCAACTGCACCCACGTGGACGCATGAACAACAACAATACTTGGCCATCTCCGAACTCCTCTTCATCGACTAAACAGAAGAGGAAACCAATACCGATAAGTGCTACCCCTTCTCTTCATTTCTGGAGTGGAGCAAACGAGCGTAGCACACCACAGCAAGCCCCCTTCCTCTACACAGACTTTCGAACAGATCAACAACTTCTTGGCCAAACTCTCGAACTGCAACACCGGACACCCATCTATTTCCGCTTCGCCTTGTGCAACTGTAACCAGAAAACAGCAACAACAGAATAAAACTGGGGGCTCAGCTTCTCTTTCCCTCCATGTTGAAGTTTCTTCCCTCGCCAGACTACTACTACAACAGCATTAAACAACTGCATGTCACCAGTACAACAGAGGAGGGAGCAAGAAAACAAAACTGTAAGCTCTCTCCCTCCTCCTCTTCCACGTGTGCAGTTCTTTTCTTCTTACCATTTCATGCTCAAATCCTTCTAGTGCCCCACTCTCCTCCCTCACCCAAGGTGTGAGCCTCGATTTTAAACCCTATCCTATGTGGATTAACTTGATTGGGATCTAAACGGATTTTAGGTCCACTTATAGCCTAAGATTAATAACTATGTCATATAACAATAATTATTAAAACCTAAGCTAGCTCACTGGAACCTATTATGAGTCGCCACCTAATTTTAACCTAGATCAAATTAGGAAAGGAGAGTTCGGGTTCGGGGGCTTGATATTCGACTTAATTAGGGTTCAATTACTTTCATTACCCTTCCTAGGTCGTTTTTCCTCTACTTAGTTTATTTACGGCTTATTACGAGTCGTTTTAACCTAAGTGCGTGAGCTTCTGTTTTTTTGTGTTTTTTAGCATTTTTTGACAGAAAATTAAAGTGGAAATTAAAAATACCTAAACTATGGTTTCGGAGGCAGAATTAGGTCGAATTTAGCCACAAACCTAATGTCCGAAACCACGGACCCCAGTTAACCTAAATGTACAGAAAAGTCGAAATTAAAGGAAAACAAAAATTTGCAAAGTCCGAGGCCACGGACAGGCTGTCCGTGGGCCCGGACATCATTAGAAAAACCTAAATTTTGAATTTTTAAAGTCCCGCCGCCGTCTGTGGGTGTCCGTGGCCACGGACAACCCGTCCGTGGTCCCGGACCACAGGTCCAAGGTCACGGACCACCCACGGACAGGGGTTTTCCGAAGGTTTCCGAGGGTGTTTTGAGCTCAAATTTTATGGGTGTGAAGCCTGAAAGATGTACAAGGCGTTAGTGATTGAAAGATTGCAGTTTGAAGTCGAATTATGTACGAAACTTGACGAACAAGTAACGAGGCAGAAGCAAAAGTAATTAGCAATACAGAAGCGTAAAAAGGTTAGTTTGAACCCAAAATTTGACAGAGAGTTAATAAGGTCGTGGAGAGTTAGAAAAGTAGAATTGCAACCTGTTTTACCTTCAGATTCGTGGTGCTTCTTCACGTCGGGATTCTTCGGAGGCCTCGTTGATGGCGGATCCGGGGGAACTTCGAACCGAGCTTCTGACTCCTTGCTGTTCTTGATGTTCTTCACGTTTTGGTGCTGTTTTGGTGAGGGTTTGATGATGGATGATGTTGTGGGAGTTGAAGAACGTGTTTTGGTGTTGATTTGGGTGAGATTTTGGTGTTTGACTGTGGCTCCGGAGTTCAAAACGTGGAGAGAGAGAGACGGCTGCCTTCTTTGAGAGTCTAGGGTTCTTTAGGTCCTTCTTTGATCATGGGATAAGGTTCCTTATATAGGCTTCCTTAAAGATAGAAAAATCCGGTAAAAACCGAGATTTACCGACGTTTTAGCTCATGGGCTTCCAAAAGGAATTTGATTATGAAATTTTACACATGGGTAAAGGATGATATTTCTGAATTTTCTAAAGTGGAATCAAATTTTTTGGACATTGGAATATTTTTAAATTCAATTTCTCGTCAGATTCAATCAGAAATTGCTAGAAAATTATTGGAAATTCGAAAAATCAAAACTCGAACGCCATTATGCTTCAGATGTCATCCTCTATCATGGGTTAAAATTTCAAAGCATTTTGAATTGATTTGACCCTTATTTGGAGGAGAGAGAAAGCCTATAGGGGGCTTAGGAGCCTTGAAAATTTACGAAAGTGCCCTCGGAGATGACTAAGCTGTCCCTAGTACTCTGAAATGTGCCGATCGAACCGGGAACCCTCGCTACTATCCTATTAGTAGAGACTCTCCTTCGGGGGGGTTGAAATTTTGGGTATAACAGATTGCCCCCCGTCAACTAGACTTTGTAATGGAAATGAGAAGGCTAGTTGATGCTTGAGTGATACCTCCAAAATTTTGGATCTTAAAAGACCGCACGTGCAATCCGGCAAGTTGCGTCGAGCTATTCTAAGGCACTGACTACCTATGAGTAAAGTGGAAGGGTGTCGAGCGGTTCTAAGGCGTCGACCACCTAAAGGTAATAATGAAGTAATGTCAGACTATTCTAAGGCGCTAACTACCTATAAGGATGGTATGATGTCAAGCTATTCTAAGGCGTTGACTACCTATAATGAATGAGATGATGTCAAGCTATTCTGAGGCGTTGAGAATCTGAATCTGAATCTGAATCTTTGGCTGAGAATCTGTATCTCTGAAGAGTCTGTATCTTTGGCTGAGAATCTGTATCCCTGAAGAATCTGTACCTTCGGCTGAGAATCTGTATGTCTGATCGGGTGAGAATATGTATCTCTGAAGAATCTGTATCTTCGGCTGAGAATCTGTATCTCTGATCGGGTGAGAATCTGTATCTCTGAAGAATCTGTATCTTCGGCTGAGAATCTGTATCTCTGATCGGGTGAGAATCTGTATCTCTGAAGAATCTGTATCTTCGGCTGAGAATCTGTATCTCGGATCGGATGAGAATCTGTATCTCTGAAGAATCTGTATCTTCGGCTGAGAATCTGTATCTTTGATCGGATGAGAATCTGTATCTCTGAAGAATCTGTATCTTCGGCTGAGAATCTGTATCTCTGATCGGATGAGAATCTGTATCTCTAAAGAATCTGTATCTTCGGCTGAGAATCTGTATCTCTGATCGGATGAGAATCTGTATCTCTGAAGAATCTGTATCTTCGGCTGAGAATCTGTATCTCTGATCGGATGAGAATCTGTATCTCTGAAGAATCTGTATCTTCGGCTGAGAATCTGTATCTCTGATCGGGTGAGAATCTGTATCTCTGGTCCATGAGGAGTTTCGTACGGACGGATGCAAGGTAAACTTTATGCAAATGATCATGATGAAAGTTGATTATGAAAGTGCCAAACATGGCAATGTTAAGGGTCATAACTTTCCAAAGCACGACATTACTAGAAAGTGTGCCAAGTGTGGCCATGATGTGGTTTATGAAACCGAAGTGGTTAGAGGAAAGTTGTTCAAGACAAGAATTTGTTGAAAGAGGTGCCCAACGTGGCAGTGTTTGAAGAAAATTCTGTTTAGTGAAAAGGAAAGTGAATTATCATTTCCTAACTATAGACTTCGGACTTGTAATTTATCTCCTACGAGATGAACATGCCGCCGGTGGGGTATGGTGTATGATGTGAAGGTAAGGGCTTATGTGGGCCTGTGGTGTTTGATGTGCAGGTAAGGGCTTATGTGGGCCTGTGTAGTAGAGGTGTGGAGGTAAGGGCTTATGTGGGCCAGTGTGGTGTATGAAGTGAAGGTAAGGGCTTGTGTGGGCCTGAGGTGCTTGATGTGGTGGTAAGGGCTTATGTGCGCCTGTGGTGGGATGATGGTGGTGATGTTTGAGCTTTGGGTTCCAATTGGTGTTGTCGTAGCAATTGTTGGAACCAACAATTGCCCCCAGTATTTTTCCCTTAAGACGATCTGAGCTAGAGTTCATGGCAATCGATCATTCCGATCGATTGCCCCCAGTATTTTCTTTGATCAAACGTGCGAATGAGTCTCGTCCTCACAGGGTCAAGGCTTATGTTCTGATTTAGTGCTTCCTAACCTACACTCGACGTGTTTGGTGTTTACACTCATTTCTCACTTACGGTCACAACTTCTAGACCATTGAATTTGATATTTGATGAATTTACGCATTCGATCTGTTACTTTCACGTGATTGGATGCACAACTATCAAGTCGGAAGTCTTTAAAGCTTATAACGTGGCCACTGGGTGTGATGAAGGACAACGGGACCATGGAGGGATATTTGAGGTACGTGGAGCTTAAGTGGGTGACCAAAGCTGCAACTTGCGTCTTCTCTCAGATTCATCTTCCTTGTCTTGAAGTCGTCTAACTGCTTCATGTTGACGTTGTTTTTGAGCTTCTGGACTTGGACTTTGAAGTTGTCCTTTGCACCATTTCTCTTCTCTTTATCATTTGGATTTTTCCGAGGCACTCCGGGTTTGCCTTTTTGTTTTATCCTTTCTCGATTTTGCCTTCAGGGTTCTTGTGTTTCCCGGTTTTGGGCTTCGAGAGTTCTTTTGATGTGAGCTCTCTTGATCCTGTGTCACTCTAGGACCATTTACGGATCACTTTGTCATGCTGATAGCGGCGTTGCTTCTTTGGACTGATGAGAACGTTATCTGAGAGTCGGACTCCTCGCGTCCTTTGGTCACCGGGTCGGACATTCATCGTTGGCTGGGTTATTTTGTGGAGTTCATAATATCGAAAATGGATATATGAAGGGCTCAGCGGGGGTGCCTAGGGTTTAATGTCAGGGTTCACAAGCTTTTGGCTATGTGGTGCTGTACCTAGGTGCTTCGTCATTCTTGATAGTTGTGTATCCGCTCTTTGTTACTTTTCGCAGGTCTAAGAGTAAATCTACAAATTATCTCCTTCGGTCGGAGTTATGCCGTTTACCTTACCCTTGAATGTTGTCTCACCGGAGTCGTGTAAAAATGACACGCTCGTTCACTCATGGTTTTTCCGCTCAAGACACTCTCGTGAATTTCACTCAGAGACTAGTTCACACGCTTAAACGAAAGATTCGAAGACAATGATTCTAAACTCGGATTGCCCCCAGTATTGATTTGGGGTTTGTGACAACAGTTTGATAGATGTGGGCCTTGAACCTCATTGTGGGTTGTTTGGATATTATGTGGTGAGTTGTGGTGTTTGGCTAGGCATGTTCAAATTTTTAGAAACAATAGACAAGTCGTTCCATTGCATAGTCAGAAAATGATTACTTCGTGATCCTTGAAAGACGTGAGTGTTTTTTTCCTAAAGTTTTTTCGAATAAATGAATGATGTTTTGTACAAAAATTATGAAAAAGGAACTATGTTTTATTCAACAAAAAGAATAATGTTGGAAATTACAAACTCAGGAAAACTACCGAAAATGATTCAAGGGAACTAACTACTACAAAAGTTGAAAGACAACTAATCAATAAAAGAAATGCATTTAATGAGAAAAGCAACATTTCTGATGATGCCTGGGCACGCGTGCCCTGCGCTCTCCACCATGTTCTTAGAATTGGAGCCCTTGGTCAATCAGATCCTGGATTCCGTGTTATAGGGCTCTGCAGTGGTCAGTGTCGTGACCGGGCAGCTGATGAAAGTGACAAAATTGATTAAGATCCTTCCCCAAATGAGTAGTTCCTGGCCTCAGGGCGAGCGGCTGCATCGGATATCTTCCTCGAAGCTCTTCAAGTGCTTGGCTTGGTGTTCGGCCGATGTCTGTAAACTCTCTCTGTCGAGAACTCCGTCGGGATGGCTCTACTGTCCCAACGCTCCAACCAGGTCCTCTTGACTGTCGATCACTGTCTTCCTCATGTTGCCTGGTTCTCTTACGGGTGCAGCTTTGGATGCAAGTTGCTGCTCCTGGTTGTCTGATCACTTTCCTAAGTTCTGTAGCAATTTCTTTGACATTCCCCTCCGATCCTCGGACCCTAATGGAGCCAACTTCAATGCAGTCATAAAGGGTGTTGAGTAGCCTGTCCACTAACTCATCCCGAGTTTGACGTTCGGACTCGAGGGAAAGAGCCTTTGCTTTCAACTCTTCGATAACAGCAACGTAGTTAGATTCCACGGCGTCCATGGCAGCACTATGCCTCTGCTCCATGGCTTCAATGGTGGCCATGTGCTTTTGTTCCAAAATTGCGAGCTGGGCTTCCATGTCGATTGGACCGCACTTAGGACTTGAGTCTACCTGTGTCCAAGGTGTCCATTATTAGCTAACAAAAGGAAGTGGGCTGAAACATGACGCTTCACAAGATAGATCGAAACAGACTTAGGCTGAAAGCAAGTGGGCTGGGATACCCAGAGAATGAGGTGTTTGGGCTGGAGTATCTTTCAGACTATGAACTGAAATCTAAACAGATGGCTTTGATTGGGCCTGAGAGGTGACACCTAGATCTAGGGTTTTGGGATAGGGCCCGAATAAGAAGTCTACCTAGACTAGCATGAGCCCTTGGGCCGGAATGTGTTTGGGCCTGGAGTAAAGCACATGGGCTGGAATGGTCCCTAAATCACAAATGGGCCTAACTTTCTTTGGGCCAAAGAAGATGGTTGCTAAGCCGAAAAAGATTTTATTTTCAGGACTTGTGAGTTATTTCAAGTTCAGGTGGATTTCTTTTTTTTTTTGGCCTAGAACTAATTGGATAATTCAAATTGGGCCAGAAGAGAAATCACCTAAGTCTAAGCTTTTAGGCCGAAGCCCGAATGACTCACATATTAAACCAAACAGGACCTCTGGGCCACAAACAAGTAGAGCCGCCAATTCAGTTGGGCTAGGTTAATGTAGGAGAAGTTCCTATCAATTTCTAGGCTGGGTAATGGGCCGATCATACAAGCAAACAAGGCCCACACAAATTCAACATGTCCTCACTTGACGGTTAAATCAATTTGGGTATGGATCGATCCGGAGAGGTGCTTGGGGCATGGGCCTAGGTCGCCACAAAGGAATAGGGCTTGCACGCTATTCTCTTTGGGCTTCCCCACTTTTTTCACATCACCTGAAGGTGTGCGTCTACGGTCGGGTCTTTGACTGACCAAACAATGGGCTAGGTAAGGGCACTGCCAGGAAAACGCTTGGGGCTAAAGCCCAAGTATTAAGGGGATGTGGTTAGACGACATCCTCCTCTTTTCCCCCGCTTATTCACATCACCTAAAAGGTGTGAGTCCCTGACAGGGGACCCTCAAACGGGTCCCGGGATGAAATCGGTTTAAGTGGACCCTCACTCTCATATGATGCAAAGGTGCAGAAATTAAAGTGCGCACAAAAGTAAACAAACAAAGTAATAAAGCCATAAATAAACAATTTCGAGTTAAGCCCTCTTTCTTAAAATTAAACAAGTTAAAATTAAGAAGTTTATCCCCAGCAGAGTCGCCAGTCTGTGAGCCTCGATTTTAAACCCTATCCTATGTGGATTAACTTGATTGGGATCTAAACGGGTTTTAGGTCCACTTATAGCCTAAGATTAATAACTATGTCATATAACAATAATTATTAAAACCTAAGCTAGCTCACTGGAACCTATTATGAGTCGCCACCTAATTTTAACCTAGATCAAATTAGGAAAGGAGAGTTCGGGTTCGGGGGCTTGATATTCGACTTAATTAGGGTTCAATTACTTTCATTACCCTTCCTAGGTCGTTTTTCCTCTGCTTAGTTTATTTACGGCTTATTACGAGTCGTTTTAACCTAAGTGCGTGAGCTTCTGTTTTTTTGTGTTTTTTAGCATTTTTTGACAGAAAATTAAAGTGGAAATTAAAATACCTAAACTAGGGTTTCGGAGGCAGAATTAGGTCGAATTTCGTTTCCGTCCGTAGCCACGGACCTAATGTCCGAAACCACGGACCCCAGTTAACCTAAATGTACAGAAAAGTCGAAATTAAAGGAAAACAAAAATTTGCAAAGTCCGGGGCCACGGACAGGCTGTCCGTGGGCCCGGACATCATTAGAAAAACCTAAATTTTGAATTTTTAAAATCCCGCCGCCGTCCGTGGGTGTCCGTGGCCATGGACAACCCGTCCGTGGTCCCGGACCACAGGTCCGAGGTCACGGACCACCCACGGACAGGGGTTTTCCGAAGGTTCCCAGGGTGTTTTGAGCTCAAATTTTATGGGTGTGAAGCCTGAAAGATGTACAAGGCGTTAGTGATTGAAAGATTGCAGTTTGAAGTCGAATTATGTACGAAACTTGACGAACAAGTAACGAGGCAGAAGCAAAAGTAATTAGCAATACAGAAGCGTAAAAAGGTTAGTTTGAACCCAAAATTTGACAAAGAGTTAATAAGGTCGTGGAGAGTTAGAAAAGTAGAATTGCAACCTGTTTTACCTTCAGATTCGTGGTGCTTCTTCACGTCGGGATTCTTCGGAGGCCTCGTTGATGGCGGATCCGGGGGAACTTCGAACCGAGCTTCTGACTCCTTGCTATTCTTGATGTTCTTCACGTTTTGGTGCTGTTTTTGTGAGGGTTTGATGATGGATGATGTTGTGGGAGTTGAAGAACGTGTTTTGGTGTTGATTTTGGTGAGATTTTGGTGTTTGACTGTGGCTCCGGAGTTCAAAACGTGGAGAGAGAGAGACGGTTGCCTTCTTTGAGAGTCTAGGGTTCTTTAGGTCCTTCTTTGATCATGGGATAAGGTTCCTTATATAGGCTTCCTTAAAGATAGAAAAATCCAGTAAAAACCGAGATTTAGCGACGTTTTAGCTCATGGGCTTCCAAAAGGAATTTGATTATGAAATTTTACACATGGGTAAAGGATGATATTTCTGAATTTTCTAAAGTGGAATCAAATTTTTTGGACATTGGAATATTTTTAAATTCAATTTCTCGTCAGATTCAATCAGAAATTGCTAGAAAATTATTGGAAATTCGAAAAATCAAAATTCCAACGCCATTATGCTTCAGATGTCATCCTCTATCATGGGTTAAAATTTCAAAGCATTTTGAATTGATTTGACCCTTATTTGGAGGAGAGAGAAAACCTATAGGGGGCTTAGGAGCCTTGAAAATTTACGAAAGTGCCCTCGGAGATGACTAAGCTGTCCCTAGTACTCTGAAATGTGCCGATCGAACCGGGAACCCTCGCTACTATCATATTAGTAGAGACTCTCCTTCGGGGGGGTTGAAATTTTGGGTATAACACAAGGCCTAGCATCTCCTGACATACTATCGGGGGCAACCAGAAGTAAAGGACCTTAACAGAGGTAGAAATGCGGTAACCTGATGCTGCTACCCTCATGCTTGCCTTGTTCTCCTTCTGAACATATATAGACACCTCCTCTCCTGCTCACCATCTTATATATTTGCAAGGCCTACACCTCACTCTTGGAAGCTCCAAGACGCAGCTGGAAGCGCATGTACATGAGAGCTTCATGCTTGGTCCTTCTCGGTAAGAAGACAGGCGTGTCACGCTTCTATTTCCCCCCCCCCCCCCCCCGCCTTGATTACATCTCAGAGCAAATTCACATTGACACTTCCCTCGTGTTTTGTTACGCATGCAAGAGGCCCCGTTCCAGCCTCATAGCTAGACTGAAAAACGACGCCAACTACATCTGGAACGACAAAGGAAACCATCGAAGTCCAACCCAGGTTCATCGTTGAGCTAACGAAAGAAACTAACGCTAACACACTGGGGGAAGAGTTCCTTGCTAACTCAACTAAGGTAACGATGTGCTACCCTCCTTCTCTTAAGATTCCAAAACATACCAACTAAACGCTAAATCGATAAGCCGAGGAGGGATGCGTACTGATGAATATATACATGTGTATAGGGATTTCCTTTTAGTATCTAATAACCTAGCAAACGAGGGTACTACATGGAAACCGAAAAGATTTGAATGTATATATGGGATTCCTGAATCTAAAACGCATCAAACAGAGGCATGTATACATATATATATATATATATATATATATATATATCTATATATTATCTATATTATATATGTACATGCATAGGCATGAGTAAATGGGCAATGCGTAGCAAATGAAATACGAATATACATTATGTGCTCTTGGGTTTATATCGCATAACAACTAAGGTGCAGAAATACTCGTGTTGCTGAGTATCAATACATGACAAGAATTAATATGTGTATTTGGTATCTCAAATGATTAATACGTAACATGGGTTAGGGTGAAAAGAAAATTAGAAATATATATCTGCATATATTTACGGATGGAGGAGATTAAAGTAAAAGGATTCTTTTCTAAAAGAATTCTGTACAAACTGGGGTCATAACAAAATTGGAGAGACGTTTGAATACTATTTTGAGATAACTAGTATGCTATTTTTAAGGCCATATAGTTAGACCACGTAACATATTTTGAGCTTTAAATAGCCGTATATAAATTATAGGGTGATCTATAAGACTATAAATTTTTGATGAGGAAACTATCATTCTAACAATTATAAGTACTTGGGAATACCTTAGGAAAATTATGGACATAATTATAAGGGTATGTGGTGGCTTAAAAAAACCTTGTAAAAAAAATACTATAGGAAATAAATAAGTCATAAATGGGTCAAAATGTAATAAAAATAAATGTAGGGCGCTAAGGGTAATTTAAACCGAAAGGGATAATTCTGGGGATTTTTATAAGTACAAAATATGGAATTCATTAAATTAGTGGTAGATTGTAAGACTAGGTAACTATGGGGGTAGCTTCGTAAATACCATCAAAACTGGTCAATGAATAATTTGAGTGGTCAACCTTGACCACATTTGAGGGCTGACCAAATTAAAATAAGGATAAATATTTTAGGTACTGGAAGAGATATTAGGTCAATACCAAAATTATATGGGTGGAAATGTAAATAAGGGAACCCTAGAGGTTTGTTGGGAACTTTAGGGAATTTTTGGAGTAAGCTTAATGCTTTGATTAACTACGAGTTATACTATATAGTTAAGTATGGAATTGTGGCAATTATAAAGTTAGGGGTAAGTTAGGTAATTATTTTATACCTTGGGACATGAATGGGTATTTAAGTATTTGAGGGGATTAGTGTATAAACCTAGAAAAGTTTTGGAAGTCTAAGTAATAATATAAATTGATTAAGAGGTACATAATGTGGGGTTTAAATAATTAAAGTGTTGGTTATTAAAACCCAAAAAAGGGGGGGGGGGGTGGAGGCTATGGTGTAACTATGAGGAAAATGTGGGGAAATGGTCATATTGGATAAACTTGTTAAATGTTGGTGTTTAAGGATACCCTAAAACATTAGCTAGAGGGAAGGACTTAATTAACGTATAGAATAACAATGTAAATATACAAGGAGTTGGTAAAGTCTAAGGTTAATACTAAGAAAGTTCTAAGGGATAGTGTGAGTTGAACATTCAAAAATGCACCTAGGGAACAACGCCCGATAAAATGAGATAACCTAGGAAGATGTCACAATGGTCGTCACATAAAATCATAAACTGACAAGTTGTTTTAATTAACTTTAGGGCCGTGACGAACGCCAACCGGGACCGTGTGTGTGAGATAACTCTCCCTTCTGAATATGGTATGGATATGTGTGGTCCGTATGTTACCGTGTTACACGGCTTGTGTGCTGTGTGCCTTGTTTGCCAATGACTTCAAGACTATAAGCATGAAAACGAATTGTTTGTTTATCTTGCTTATTTGCTTGCTGTGTGCTTGTATGAAGCATGAGAACGGATTGGTTATTTAAATTGCGGTATTGGTTGCTCTATACCTTTTATACCTTACGTGCGTGCACACAGTAACTTAGTCACTCCCCGTTTATGTAAAACTACGGGACGAAACGTAATGAATAATACAAACAAATAAGGAAACTACTTATATACAGGAAAACTCCTCCCTAACCATGGAGGACTTCTAAGGATGCCCACTATGGTGTCAAGTTATCTATGATAAGAGAATACTCTATTGAGGACTACTATCGACACCCACAATGGTGTCGAGCTGACAAAAATAAAAGACACATATTGAGTAAATATCAACTGGCGGAACATGAGAATAACCCGGGAAGACAACATCTCGGGCCGCGCGGTTTGGACACTCGGGAGTTGGTATCTGCATCAGATCCTTCGACCGTCTATTGTGGTTTGTGGAGCACATCCTGGGGACTAGAGATGACCCCGCTTTCTCGACCCTTGGCGTCGGGGATGGAGGATTGGCATTTGGTGGAGCATTATCCTGGAGTCTAGAGGTGACTCCGCTTTCTCGACGTATGACGCCGAGAATGGAGGAAATAGCTATGGAGGAGACGTCCTCCAACGTGCGGTGACAAAAGAATTCACAAATAATCCTTGGAGTAATAAGGAACAATTGGCACCTACATGATAAGGTCACGGGATCTAAACTATATCCTCAGACCTGGTGCAAGGAAAGAGAAAGAAAATGCACACCATGGGAAATAAGGAAAACATGTGTAATGAGACCAAACAAATAAGAAAATTTACAAATGTGATTCTTTAAGAAACAAGAGCTGAATAGCACCTACATAATAAAGTCTCGGGGTCTAACCTATATCCCTCGACTCGGTGCAAGAAAAGGAAGGTAAACTTGTGTAATGAGAACAAGAAAACAATACGTAATCTCTTGAATGATCCCATAGTGAGGATCGCCGGTATAATATATCCACGCACACGTCCTATTAAGTATTGGATTGTTGTTGCTACATAAACAGCTTATTGTGCTTGGTGGCGTGTTTGACGTTGCTATGCTACTTGCAAGTTGTGCTTGGTTGCTTGTTGAGATGGATATGCTACCTTAAAGTGTGTATGATATTATGGTGTGTTGTGGTGTGCTTTACTGCTTTATTACAGCATGTAACTCGACTTAATAATATTCGACCAAGTAGTCGTGTAGCCCGGCAACATACGGGCTACGCATGTTCATACTCAGCGTAGTTTGCTGAGTCCTTTTACAACCCAATTTTTACAGGTATTGAGCCAGATGATAACGGAGTGTAGGCGGGATGGCTATCAAGGGGGTAGTCTATCTGGGCAAAACTTTTGAGTTGAAATAGTATGTTTAATGTATGGGTTGTTACCAAACCCGGGTTGTACTTTTCGGTTTATGATTTAGTAATTATGTTGTAGACACTCGGTATTTGGAATTGAATCTTATATTGTATACGAGTTTTGGTGAGGGCTGTTTCCAGTCATGCAGACCGTAACTTGGTGTAGGTAGAAAGGTGGGGTCAACCACGTGGGTAGTTGGCGTCTGTAGCACCCAAATAAAGTTCAAAACCGCTGCGTAGACTTTTCGTGATAACATTAGGCGCGTCATTTAATTGTCGGTTGTAATTCGGGGGTGTTACAGAAAGTGGTATAGAGCGTAGTTACGCTCTGATGACTGGAACAAAGAAGTACCGAGTATAGGTAAACCTGGAATTAGGAATTCTGACAATGAGTCAAGGGTTGGGGTAGTACGTGAGGCGCGATAGTTAGGGTTCTTCCCCAGTAATACCGGATGCCTAACAAACACCTACACCCAACCTTCACATCCTTAATTGTCTCTTAGATTCAGAGAAAGAACGCCAAAGAGGTAGAAATCCTCTCTTACTCGGGGAAACCCGATCTGGCATCTACTTAATGTTATACTATCAATCCGAGAAGAAAAGACTATACCATACAATAGACGTTGCCAAAAGGATAATACCCGTAGAGGGACCAATTTTAGCGGCAACTTGGGTCGACATGCTTAGCAGTCGATAGGACCCTACCTCACAGGCAAAGAGGACCGAAATCCCACAAGATTTATGCAATAAATAAAGCTCAAATAAGTAATTAATTAAGCCAAGATTGGGACTGAGATAAATTCTGCAATTCGAACACTTGAGAGGGTAATTTAAGAAAACCTCTCGTAAAACAATGAAATCAAGAATATAATTCGAGATGTAATTACACCATAAAATTGGTATAATCTACAATGCTTAAGGGAACATGACACAATTTTACACTCTAATGCTCCTTCTCATGTTTCTCTTCATTCCCTGGCATAACGAACTTTCTTAGACAGTAGTTGCAGTTCCCTGAGAAAAACACATTGGTACAGGGATCATAAAAAGAAATCTCGAACCTTGTAAATAGCCATTACCATGAGGCACTGGTTACCCACCCCAACACAAATCAAACAAATAAGAAAATGGCAGTAAATTCGCCACTATGTTCAAACATTTATCGAGTATTTTGATCAAGAAGACCAAATAAAAGGAGTTGGGTACAATAGAGAATTTAGTTTCAATCAGGGAGGAACAAATTCCAAAAGAGGAACTGTTAAAACACCCGCAAGCAATGCCACGGGCAACTGCAGAATTCAATTTTATAAAAAGAATAAACCCTCTGGATCATGTGTTTATCATTAACTACGATTATGAAGGAAATGATGTGGAGTCTCACTAACGAATACAGTGAGAACATGAAATTAAAACTCTAGTTCCAATAATTAATATGAAATACAACTACTCCGCAAGATAATACGGTGAAAAACTGAGCGTTCAGGTCACGCATAGACTCGTGCCATAAGACTGGGTTTATAATAGATTAACAATTACCATAACCTCAAAGATTATCTCAATGTTGCTGCAAACATAACCTCTCTCACAGCAACAAATAAGCAACAACCCTGTAAAAAGGAAGTTAAATCCGGAAGCGTCATGCTTAGTAACCATACCAAATGCATAAACTTTCAAAAAAAAAATCCACACCAAAGTTTAGCAGAGTTCTCCAAATATAAGATATTGCTCCCTGCATTCTAACCAAGGTACCAACCGCTCCAGTAAGCCATATTGTTATACCCGGATTTGACCTCGCTTGTAAATACCTAAAGGGCAATGTATAATGCCACTATTGCGGAATAATCCTTCCAAACACACTACATACTAATGAACTCTAAACAGGATTTATCTAATCATATATACCAATGTACATATATACATACCAGAAAAGACAAGATATCAATAAAACCCAAGGAGTAAATAGGGTTCAATTAAAGAAGATGCGTACAATATAAAATTAAGTTTCAATCATAGATGAACACATCCCAAAAGGGGGAACTGTTGGAATACCAGCCAGCAAGGTCACAAATAGCCGTAGAATTCAGTTCTACAAAAGACAAACCCTATAAAGCATCTATTCGTCCTACACTATGACTATGAAGGAAATAGTACGAAGCCGCACTAATCAATACAATGAAAACTCTTGAGCCAATGGAGGGTATGCTCATAAGATATACATACCAAAGAGCACCTGATGCCATATTCAGATGAGGGTTAAACGAGTGTTCAATACATGCATAAAAAAAACTTGTCCCGACATAATTATATGTAATAGACTTACAATTTATTTCCTTTATGAAGCTAACAATGGTCTAGTGCAAGACCTCTCAATGAGTTATTGGTCTAAGCTTCACTCTAACCTCAGTTAAGATTGTCACAATGGTTCTGAATAATAATCCCTCTCAACTGCAACAAATAAATAGCAACCATGACAGAATATAATCAAAACTGGAAATCCATGGTTACGTAACGCTACATCCAGACCCAAACCTGCAAGCAGGGTTCCCACAGTATTATTGAAATCACAAACATCACCACACAAGTTTGACCCCCCGGCAATGTATAACGCCATTATTAGCATAAGATACCTCTAAACACCCAAAACTTGAAGGAGGTAACTACTATAAATCAAAGGACCAAAGAGGAGCATCTGATAAGATTGGTAACCTAGTAAATGTAACCTAGGCAAAATAAACACGAGGAACCCTAAACATGATATATCAAATTATATATACAAATGTACATACATGCCTGTCAAGAAGGACAAGATATTAATTAAACTCAAAGAGAAAATGAGGTTCAATTAAAGAAGGTCGTGATTAGTAAATCCATCGCACCCAACTTAAACTAATGATATAACTTAGCAACCAAAAATATATATTGTGGACCAAGAAGACAAAGAGCTAGACTACTACAGGTAGGAGAAACACACAAGGAATAATAATAAGGAAGTAACAGAAGTGTTACAAGACCCAGGAAAGACTAAGGTGGAAAAACGGAATATCAGAATTAAGATTTATAACCTTAAAGCTGATCGAAGTGAGCCTAATCGGTCCAACAAGAAAAAAAAATCAGTCGAATATCTATGAAGAGGAAAATATCAGGAGAAAACCAAATATTTATGAATAATTGGGTATTGAAAATTGGAAATTTTAAACAAGATCAACGGACTTAAAGGAGGAATTAATTAATGGACTAAGATAGGTGATGAACAATGTTATAAATTCAGATATTAATCTGCAAGTGTTGAGGATAATAGTAATAACATGGGAGTTGGGAAGTATACAACTGTATACCCAATTGTCTAACACAAAAAAAATTATGAGACCACATGTATATAGGAAACAAACATGAACATACCTACATATGGTACGAGGATTGGAATGTGAAGAGCTGATAATACCTGAAGGATATAAATGCATGTACTAGTGTATCATTAAACTTATTGGAATACTCATATGGGAACCTATATACAAATCAAGAGGGTTATAACACACGAGTATGTATACATATATACAGTTAAAGAATCTGAACAATTAATCTAAAGGCTTAAATTTTAATACTAATCCATCAATTGATTACGAGATGACTAGGAACAAATGGGATAAGAACTAAAATTGGTTAAAGTGTTTAGTCGTTTAAACCGGACGTGCAAGGTTGAGCTCGACCCTGGCCAGGTCAAGTGACACTACGCATAAATTGGGGTGAAGGGGTAGTCTAACACTTACGCTGATCACGTCGGTGTTGGACGATTCTCGAAACCTCCCTACAAGTGGACTCACAAACTACAAAAGAGATGTGAAATTTAATAAGTTAGATTAGGAAAGTGCGAAGGAAGCGATATGAATGTTAGATAATAAAATGGTATAGAATACATGGAGATATGATTCAAACTTTAGAGGAAAAACACATGAGTATACAAATATGTGAGGACTCGAAATGAGGTGATGTTACAAATAACCTAATAGTTACTACATAAAATATATACTATCACAATCAAATGCAATGTATAATCGGTAGTAGTCAGTTACGTTAGTTCCTGGTGGAACATAAAAATGACACTAGACCGTATGACTAAGCAGAACCAGTCAGCCAGCGGCTGCTAGATACAATCATAATAACAAGGATAAGAAAACTAAACATCCCACGTTAAATGGTATATAATCGCAAAAACTTTTAACACGTATAATGCGGTTAACCGGCCGTGTCGAGACCATAATTCGACTGAAAAATAAAGGTTACTCGAAGACAAAGAAAGATCTAACTTGACTGTACACATTAAGGGATAAAAAAATAGGTAGTAATGCTAAGAGAGTCAACTAGCTATCTACATATGATTATGAGCGGTAATATAAACCAACCATGTTGTCGTAACAACGACACGTTTGTAACATTGAAAAAAAAACATTAAACACTAGATTGTTACTACAGAGCATATATAAATATAAACCTAAAGGGTAGCTAGAAAGAATAACTTCCACGCTTAAAAGCGCACTAAAAGTAGGAACTTCCAACCTCCAGAGTAAATGGATAGACAAGCTACAACCAACCAAGACTATGAATAAATTAACTATATCGGTCAAGAGAATTTTACTCCTGTACAATTAAGCAATGCACTACAAAGAAGTAGAAAAGGAAAACTAAGCCCGAAGGTTAGCAGAGTCATGCAACAGAAGCTGGTAGACCGAATTTAACATCTTCCAATCGAATAACATGTGACTTCTCGACCAATACCTTAGACCCAGAGAGGTTAAACCCGAATCCGTTATAGATCGGTATGGGAACCGATAAGAATCCTTAAGACATAAACTAAGCCATTAACATGGTCAAGACATTCGATTGGATTATAAGGTGAACTAAATTGCATAGAAACTAGAATGCCCATGAGAATTAAACATTTTGAACCAAGGCTCAAGGATGATAGATAAGGGATTACGTGGGCGTAATCCATTTTTAAGGGGGGTAGGCGCGTTGCGTTTTATTTGGTGTTGCGCATTTGAGGTGTTGTTTTGGATGCTATGTGTGTGGATTGGGTTGAATGCATTGTGGTTATGAATGAATAAATTGTTCATTTGATTGCTGATGAGTACAGTATATGAGTATTACTGGTACATTATCATATTATAGAGAACTTGGTCAAGCCACAGATGTGGCGTGGTGCTTATAAGCCCAAATGGTGAAATAGAACCGCGGAATTGCGTGACTTGATCCTTTGACTATGTGTATTCCTACAACCACACGTTGATGGTTAGTAGGTTTGTGTGTTTTGTATTGTGTGTATGTAAATGGTATGTAAGTGTATGTACACTTTGTCGTGAATGAATGCGGGACTCGATCCCAAGAATTAACAAGAAATAAAACATCAGTTAAGGAAGTAACAACTTTGGGACGAAGTTCCTTTAAGGGGGTAGGCTGAAATACCCCGAATAATTACCAGTTTAAATTCGTGAGGGTTGAATTAAACTATGAGTAACAATTACGATCATACTCAAAATATATATATACATAGCAAATAATAATAACATCGTATGTGCGTATCGGTACGTAATACGCTGATATAAGCTCAAATATATATATATGCGCACCTCTGAACTGAAAACGTCAATATAGTCACGCATATATATTATATATACACGTACGTATATACAACCAACGTTATATACATAAGCAACAACGGGGCATACTAGAATAGTCGTATGTATATATACATATACAACTAACAACGTGACAAAATAAAATAGTTGCGTATATAACTAATAACGCGACATATTATATAGTCGCACATATATGTACAAGTATACACAAAAAAAAATAGGCATGTATATAGTTGATACAAAAAAAAAGAGCAAATGCGCTCCCGCTGAGATTCGAACCCGGTACCATTGGTATCTCTAGTGAACGTCTTAACCTGTTGAGCTATGCTCGTATTCGTTAACAAATTGCACCTAAAGACAAAAAAATAAAAATATTATGTCATTAGACTCAACTATTATAGCACCCACCAAGCTAACTACCGAAAAGGGGAAAACATATTATTGACATATTTCCTTGCCTGCCACCAACGACAGGTACATCCCTATTTCTTTCTGTTTACACGCCCCCACCTTAAAACCCATTACCAGCTCCAAAACTGAAAGAGAGCACCATATTCCACGTTCCCCGATTTCGTATCAGTGGCGCCTAGCACCTGACACCATCGTCATCATTTTTTTTACAGAGTTCTCCTCTCTTTATTTTAGTTACCGGCGCATGCTCTGGAGAAAGGGCCATCAAAAGAAACGAGGCATATCGGCTCCTCTCTGTATGGCTTCGACAACAACTGAAACTTCCACAGACAAACTTCCTTTTCCTCTGTTCAAGTTGCATGCCTTGGAAGGGAAGTGCCCAAAGTTCTCGAGCGGCAACAGACTCGAAGGAAAATAAATCATTAACACTCTCATACCACAATCTGTGCCGATTCCAAGGAAAATAAAGCAACAGCAATAGGACCTTAATCAGCTTTCTCTTCTCCCTGCTGCTTCACGCGACACACCTTTTATCTTCTTCTCTTGACACACCAGCCTTTACCTCTTTTCTATGCATGACTGAAACAAACATTTCCCACTGTTGTCGAATTAGCAACAACATCAACGATAAACTCCACGTTCTTCTGCTGCACACCGCATGCTCTAGGAAGGAAAACAAAAAAAAATGAGATTGCATTAGTAGCAATCTTTGAGAAAGGCGCTAACTTCCTCATTCTTTTCCCAAGCTACGAGACTGAACACACATGGCACAAACTCTAAACTGCACCCACGTGGACGCATGAACAACAACAATACTTGGCCATCTCCGAACTCCTCTTCATCGACTAAACAGAAGAGGAAACCAATACCGATTAGTGCTACCCCTTCTCTTCATTTTTGGAGTGGAGCAAACAAGCGTAGCACACCACAGCAAGCCCCCTTCCTCTGCACAGACTTTCGAACATATCAACAACTTCTTGGCCAAACTCTCGAACTGCAACACCCGACACCCATCTGTTTCCGCTTCGCCTTGTGCAACTGTAACCAGAAAACAGCAAGAACAGAATAAAACTGGGGGCTCAGCTTCTCTTTCCCTCCATGTTGAAATTTCTTCCCTCGCCAGACTACTACTACAACAACATTAAAAAACTGCATGTCTCCGGTACAACAGAGGAGGGAGCAAGAAAAAAAATGGTAAGCTCTCTCCCTCCTCCTCTTCTACGTGCGCAGTTCTTTTCTTCTTACCGTTTCATGCTCAAATCCTTCTAGTGCCACATGCTCCTCCCTCACCCAAGGCCTAGCATCTCCTGACATACTATCGATGGCAACCAGAAGTAAAGGACCTGAACAGAGGTAGAAATGCAGTAACCTGATGCTGCTACCCTCATGCTTGCCTTGTTCTTCTTCTAAACATATATAGACACCTCCTCTCCTGCTCACCATCTTATATATTTGCAAGGCCTACACCTCACTCTTGGAAGCTCCAAGACGCAGCTGGAAGCGCATGTACTGGAGAGCTTCATGCTTGGTCCTTCTCGGTAAGAAGACAGGCGTGTCACGCTTCTATTCCCCCCCGCCTTGATTACATCTGAGAGCAAATTCACATTGACACTTCCCTCCTGTTTTGTTACGCATGCAAGAGGCCCCGTTCCAGCCTTATAGCTAGACTGAAAAACGACGCCAACTACATCTGGAACGACAAAGGAAACCATCGAAGTCCAACCCAGGTTCATCGTTGAGCTAACGAAAGAAACTGACGCTAACACACTGGGGGAAGAGTTCCTTGCTAACTCAACTAAGGTAACGATGTGCTACCCTCCTTCTCTTAAGATTCCAAAACTTACCAACTAAACGCTACATCGATAAACCGAGGAGGGATGCGTACTGATGAATATATACATGTGTATAGGGATTTCCTTTTAGTATCTAACAACCTAGCAAACGAGGGTATTGCATGGAAACCGAAAAGATTTGAATGTATATATGGGATTCCTGAATCTAAAACGCATCAAATAGAGGCACGTATATATATATATATATAGGTACATGCATAGGCATGAGTAAACGGGAAATGCGTAGCAAATGAAATACGAATATACATTGTGTGCTCTTGGGTTTATATTGCATAACAACTGAGGTGCAGAAATATTCGTGTTGCTGAGTATCAATACATGACAAGAATTGAAATACCCCTAACATTTAAATAATTAAATATAAGTAAATAAATATTATTTTTTTGGAATTATAAATATTATGTGGGGGATTATGAAACCCCAAGAAAGTATATAAACACTTGGGCGTTAAAAACGCACCTAAACTCCTTAAGGTTAAAAACGTGCGTTAGAGCCCGGCCTTAAGTAAACAAGTTATATAAGCTATAAACTTCTTATAAAGACAATCAAGGATCATTAAATGACCCTTGAAACGCAGGACTCCATCTAAAACTGAATGAAAATACAATATGCTCTGGAATTTCCTTAAAGGCCCCTTAGGGCCCGAAAGTCCCGGAAATACCTTATTAAATAAATTAAAGCATTACACCTCATTCTAAATGCATAATAGTACCTTAATTAACATTTAAGATAAAGTTCTCTAGATAAATTCTCAGTTAAAGACAGAATACTCGGGGGAGTTTCTTAACGCTCCTTTTTGCACGGGTAGCTCGAAAATTGTGTTAGGAGTTTATATAATTCCATATAACTCAATGTAACACCTTAATATATTATTATTGACTATAAAAAATGTCTATAAACACTTGGAAGTCATAGGGACTAATTAATTTCCAGAAAAATCCTTAAAGCACAAAAACGCACCTTCGGGTGTCATAAAAATGCGTTTTACGCAATTGCCTTGAAGTTTTTGAGGAGCCACGAGTTTATAAACTTAAAAGTGGATAAATTAACCATCTAAATCAATTAATTCCAGTGCTAAAATCATAGCACAACCAGGGGCGATTTTTGAGACAAAAAGATACCTAAAATCAGCATTTATACCTTAAAACTTTCATCTTTTACCTTAATAAAAATGTACCAATTAAATGTTGGAACCTATTACACATATTAGTGTGGTCTTAGTACAATATAATGTTACAGGAATTAAAGCAAAAATCAGTCTCAATTGTCCTCCATGTTAGGCGTCATTTCTAGTCTATTTGGACTAGTTTTAATTCAAAATTTGTCTTATGCTAATGTGACTCACCTAGCACATACTATATGACAATGTAATAATTAAATCTGTCATGAGGAGCCTTCAACAACCGTGTGACCTGCAAGAAACAAGAGAAATTAGTCTTGTAAAAGTCATGGAAAATTGACTACATAAAATAACAAAACTAGACTACTTTATAATGTGAGGTTGCAATTAAGTAAATGAAACAACCATGTGCTGTCCTATGGGCTGTCGATTTATTTACAGAAAAGGGGGAGGATGATTGCTGTCAAGTTGGTCAAGATAGACAGCCACCTAACTATGCCTAACTATACATATATCCATGCCTAATACAACAAAGAACAAATTGATTCCTATATCACTAGTGGTACCGATTTCAACAAGCAAATGAAGACTATGATTGGCTTGTAAAATTCAAAGTAAAAGACCTAACAACCTAGCATGATTGTATAATTCAAATGACAAAGAAATCTGGTGCTCCATTCAGCCATTTACGTGAGAGGACAAGGAGGAAAACAAGACCAAGTTGACATGCTATTCTACTTAAGAAAATCAAAAGAAAACACTCACCTAACTTGTCTCTTGTCCTCTTATGGAAATTGACAATCAATTTCCATTGCCTTCTTATCAGCAGCCGTAGGTCTATATCAAATGAGAGACTTTTCTAGCCAATTATGGAATCAAATAATGAAGAAAACAAAACATAGAATAATGCATGCTACATGACAATAATTCACAATTCACTTCTTTTCCTTCCTTCTAATAACTCACGTAGGCTTCATTCCTTTCTTGCCTTCACTTCAACCGATTTTGGTAAGCTCTCTCAGCCTATCTTTCTTCTTCTTCTTTCCTAGCTTCAAGCTCCAACAATGGAGGTTTAAGTCCTAACTTCATTTTATGTCAAAATTCCTAGCTAATTCTACAAAACAAGAATCAAGTAGTAGATCTGTTCAAGAGGTCTGACTTCTAGAGCGATTCTGTAATTTTGCAGTAAGTTATCTCGAATTCTTCCCAACATCAAACTTGTTCCTCTTCGAATTAGCTTTCCATACATATAAAGATCATTAATTTTCATGGTGTATTCCGTTCTGGGTGAACAAAAGAAGGCGAAGTGGTTCACAGCAGAAAATCTGTTCAATAGGTCTCATCTCGGGAGTTATTCTGAATTTTCCGTAAGTTTTCTCAAAATCTTCTCAACACCAAAGTTGTTCCTCTTTGAATTAGCTTTCCAGACATATAAGGATCATTAATTTTCGTGGTCATTTCAGTTCTGGGTGACTAAAACAGCAGAGAGTGCGCAATCTGGAAATTTCGGTAAGATATGGTGATCCCTATCTTCCACCATTTGGTGTCTATAATTAGTGCCGAATTTTAGAGTTTCTAAACCTATGTTCTCTTCATTATTTCATGAAGGAAACTTGGATCTACAACCTTCACAAGGTATATCAAAAATACCTTGATAAATTCCTAAGGTAAACTCTTTTCTAAACTACTCCAAATCATAATTATAAATTCTTGTTAGAAGTCTAACAAATGAATCTCCTAAATATTCATAAGGAGGCCGAAAGTTCTTCAAGAAAATATCATTGGAGAAGCTTGGAGTTCAAGGAAAAATCAAGTACAAGAATTATCTTGATTTAAGGGGTAAGTTTGTATAAGTAAGGTTTATTAAGTTTAAGCTTGATTTAAGCTTCAAACTTTGGTATAAAAATTTTGTAGAACCTTTAAATTAATTAGGACCGAAAATCATAGGTTATAATGGCAAGAAAATAATTTATAACATATAAGGTAAGATTATTACCTTAAGGTATAAAATTGGGTCACAAAAAATTAATTAGGATACATATGAATATAAACCGAATTATCTAAGGTTTATTTGTTCTATTTTGAGATTATAATCATTCTAAGTCATTAGCATAATTTTTAGAAGTGTTATATGGCTCATATACATTTATATGTATTTATTATAAAGTTTAAATCAAGTTTTGGAAACTATATGGTAAAATAAATCAAGGCCGAGAATAAAAGGTATTATTTAGTGATTTTTGAAATATATAAGTATATTAGCTTATATTATAAATTTTGGGAGTATTAAAAATAGCTACAACTATTTAAATGGCTAGTTAAGTAAGTTATGTGGTTAAAATGCAAATTTTGAAAAGTTTGGAGTACAAATAGTAAAAACCGAGAACTTAAGGAGCTGTTTGGTATATTTATATTATAATATAAGTTGGAATTAATATTATGAATTTATGGTGAATTTAAATAAGTGTTTAAGTGTTTAAATAGCAATTTATAAAGTTTTGGAACTATTTTGTGATTATTGAGAAGTTTGGGAGTGAAACCGAATTACATATGATTTATGGGCATATTAAAGTATTAATTATGAAATTAAGTCTTGGTCAAAGTGTTGACCAAAAACCTTGGGATAAAATGATTTATGACATAAAATATTAAGTTTATAAAAGTTTTGGGGTGAATATGTAATTCATGGAAGCATATATGAAGAATAGAATTTAATATGGGCGGATATGTAATTTAAGAAAAGATATTGGTTACTTTGGTTATTTTAAGAAGTAAAATATTTAAACTATAGTTTATAAGTTAATATGTAACTTATATAAAGTTTTGGGATTAAAAGTGTGAATATAGAAATCATATGATTACACCAAAGAGCTTATGGGCTTAATTGGTAATTTATAAAATTGGTGGTATTAATTTGTAATTACCGAAATAATAAGAGTATTTGGTGATTTGTTTAAGTAAGGTGGTTAATTAATATTTACAAAGGTTAATGTGGGAATTAGTGGATTATAAAAGATATGTGGTTATTTAGTAATTTTTTAAGTTGTTGGGTATAATATATAAATACCGATTTAATAAGGTTGGTTTGTAATTTAATAATAAAAGGAATTGAAATTAGGTAATATAATGTATTATGGTATATTAAGAAGTATAATATAAAGTTTATAAAATAATTTTGGTTATAATAAAAATGACCAAGGGATATGATATAAAGAATAAGTAAAAGTAATTATGGATGTATGATTAATGAAATAAAAATATACAGTACAGTGGGAATTCATTATCACATGTGAATATCACATAAAATAACGAGCTATAGAACTACCTATAGTCACTGTAAAATAACGGGGGAAATAAAAGAACATGCAAAGTTATTATACAACGAGTATAAACATTACAGTGACAGTACTATAATATTTAATGAATAGTTATATTAATGTTACCCGGTACTGCATGTTTAAACAACAGCGTACGGGAAGGAACTACTGCACAGGAAATTGTCAAGCTAGCAGTTACTTGGTGAACGGTATGTTAATTGTGTGGTCTGAATGTCCTAAGGATTATCCTAAGGTCCAGACATTATATGTTTAATTATCAAGAGTGATATCTATGATTTTATGTGATTGATATGGTGTACTGTATTGTTTAAACTATTGCGTTGTATTTTATACGCAAATGTTTTATGACTGGAAGTCTATACAGTTGAACTGGAATAAGACTAACTGACCTGAAGGTATTATTGAACCTAACTGATGGTCAACTGTTAAGGTCTTAATTCAAATATTGGTTATTATGTCACTGACAAAAGGGGCTAACTTATAAAGAGAGGAATCCAGATCGTTTCGACTTTCTGGTTGCGCATTGTGATCACTACGAGAGACTATAATGGAGTCACTCGAAATCCATCAGCCACATTCGGGGATGGCGGAATGCACTGCGTTGGTGCACAGTTTCGACCGGATCGGTCAAAGTATATATTTATCCAGGGCCATAAGGTCAGCTGGTAACGGTTCCTTTGGAACCCAGTGGGACACACTGTCCATTTTCACACAGTTCTTAAGGGCTGTCTTGACGGACAGAACGCTGATAAAATTAATTGGAAATGTTAGTGGTTGGTATAAAAGGATAAGGGTCATGTGACCTACTAACAGGAAACAGTTGTTTAATATGTCCTCCTTATTGGGTTGTTGGTGTGTTGATATGTTTGATGTGTATTATTCTGCACTAAATGTTGCAGGTGAATTGTTATGTGATTGCTCAGTGTTACAGTATTTCTGTTATTATTGTAAACCGGATTATCTGTAATGAATCTAATATCAAGATGGCTAAAAACGACTAAAGGATTCTAGGTGACTTAGGATCACATTTAGCATACCAGCATTTCGATTGGAGCCCTTTAATGGGCCAAACATTCCAGGTTATTGAAGAAGACACAAGCCGGAGTGCGGGACACGGGGGTAGCTGTTGTGTTGCAGCAAACACCGTTGGTTTTACTTTGTATTGTATTAAGAAGATTGTTGTATTCAATTAGTTGGATTTGGTTTGTAATAATTAGGAGTACTCAGTATCTGTTCATCACAGCGTGTAGAGTTAAGGTTGTTGGATGGATGCCTTGTTACTCACAAAGGTGGGTAACGGCGTGTAATTAACACCAAGGTAGTTAGTTTTATTTTCCGCTGCGATTTGCTATTTATTATGCTACGAGTTATGACGTCATTACAGGTTTAAGATTAGGGGTGTTACAAAAAGTGGTATCAGAGCGGAGTACTGCTCTGATGAAAAGATACTGAGTCTAGGACAATGAGCATAGGAATATTGGGTTACGGGAAACGTCCGTGAGGATTCGTAACTTAGAAAAATCCCTAGGGATATTTTATTGCTAGTAGTTAGCTTACTTACATGTTGTGTATGTGATACGGTGTAGTAATCGAGTAGAAATAAAAATATACTATCTTAGATGTCGACCAGCGAAGGACCACGAGGAGACAGCAGTGGACGCAGTGGCGAGACACCGGCAGATGTTCCAACAGTACAAGACCTAACAGCAGCCACGGAAACTTTCACGCTGCAGCCAGGAGTACAATTTATGGGAGCCATACCCCACCCGTCGCGGCCCAGGGAAAACAACTGGTTGAAGAGCGTTGCAGACACGAGAGTACCAACTTACTCAGGGGAACCGGGCCCCGCCGCACTGGAGAAGTTCATTGCAGAGCACCAGAAGGCGTTCAAGACTGTCGGAGTTCCAGAAGACCAACAGGTCGACATCTCCGCATACAACCTGAAGGACACAGCTGACGTTTGGTGGCGGACTATTGAGGGCCACCGTAGAGCTACACCGGAATTTGGATGGACAGCGTTTATAGAAGTGTTACGGGAGAAATTCTACCCCGAACACGTAAAGTAGAGGAAAAGGCAGGAGATCAAGACCTTAATCCAAGGGAGTCAAACAGTTGACCAGTATTACGCACGGATCACTAGTTTATTGGACAATATACCAGGAGTCGACTACTCCGACACAAGAAGAAAGAAAAGGAAGAGTACTGAAGGAGATGATGATGGAGCAACCTCTGGCGGTTACTGCAAGAAGCAGAAGAAATTCTTTGAAAGGAAGAAGGGGCGGAAGGATTTCCATGGTCAGAAGATGAAGGAGCAGATCCCTCGTCTGACCGGCCCAGCTATTGATGCACAACCACTAAGAACAGCACCACCTAGAAGCAATAAGCCAACCCGACGTCACTATTACTGTAAACGCTGTGGAAAGAATCACCCAGGCGTAGATTGCACGGGAAGAAAGGTGGAGTGCCGTTATTGCAAAAAGGAAGGTCACAGGGAGTATGAATGCTTTTCTAATCCAGGGAGTCGAGTATACAAGGAGCTAGAGGTTCGCAGAGAACACCGGCTGTGGAAACGGGCGGACCAGGGGGAGGTCAAGCGCCGCAGACTAATACTTATACTACAGGACCAGGAGGACAGCCATCCTCATCCGAGATCCAGAAGGGAAAGGAGATAATTCCAGAAAGAGATGCCCTGTACTCAGTGGGAACTTCAGGCGCTGAAGCTAGCGCTTAGCGCGAAACCGGTAAGCCTAGAACCTAAACTAAATGCATGATGCATAAATATGTGTTTATAATTATCAGTCAATGAGACTTATATGAGACTAGTAAGTATCAACTTTAGAGAGACCTAAATTAGGTAACCTCTCATATAATAGGATACTTCAACATTGTTTTACATTACCTAAGAGACCGTGGTTACCTGAGCCTATGAGCGAAGGTCGGGAATATCCCGAGGCATAATGCCAAGTACTTTGACCCGGTATGATCCTACTCAAGACATACTTAACTATAATGAACAAGTAACTGTTTGGAATAAATGTAGAATTTGGGGGTAAGCCTTGGAGGATTTTATATTCCAGGATACAAGAGTGGATCAAAACTTAAAATAAATACGATGTGCATGGATAAGGATTGGGGTACAGTATGAGAGATAGTATAGTGAGGATTAGTAAGTTAATATTTACTTGGATTGCCGAAGGACATTAACAACTGTCCAAACTTACAGTAACTACAAATTATGACCTGCCTAAATGACGAGCAGATGTCATGAAGAAGAATACATTAATTAATATAACTACTTAAGACTACAGGATCTGTCAAAGGAGCTCACGTAAAGAGCAAACACTGAAATTTTATGAGATACCCAGGCACCGAGCTTACCGCTCAGTGCGAGTCTAGGAAATAGTGCAAAACCTTGAAGGATGGCAATAAAGAAACAGAATCTCAAAATATATAACTGAACATCCATCATGGATAAGTACGAGTTTTAAAATACCTGAATAAATACCAAGGGTCTCAGCTAGTACCAATATATAACAGTGCTGAACTCCTAATTAATGAAGGGGAGAAAACAAATGTTGAATTTATATTTTCTGAAGTCGGGAGAACTACCTAATTAGCAATACCAAATGCTACATACATACATATAATTTGGAGGTAGTAAACCAAAAACGTTGAGGGTATTGATACATTTCAGAGGGTTGAGTACCATAGAATATACCTACCCTATTTTGAGACACATGTCCTACACTAACCTTATGAATTTATACGAGTATATGCCTGCTATAACAGCTTAAGTTATAAACGCGAATAAAGATCGCAATAAATCAAATAAGGTAAAACCCTATGTAATATAAATTTTAAATCAATATAGTAACGAATGACTCTCCTTGACACATACAATGAAGGTAGAGTAAGTTATACTAAGAGTTTAAATTAAATATACTCTAAAAGTGAGCGGGAGTTAAATCTAAAAGTAGGGAAACATACCCCTTGACTTGTAGCAAGTATTCTTACGTAAACTATCTTTACGTTATATACAGTTTCTATGAATCTTAAATCCTCTAGTTGATACATCTAATCGATCTATTTTTGGAAACCATGGAGTTTTGGAACTAACCACGTTTCTAAGAGGAAGAAACGAACAATAGGCTTAATTATCCTATTACCAAACCATAGGATATAAACTGGAAACCCTTAGTTTAAGATGACACTAATATTAAGAGATACATAACCTTGGCTGAGCATATGGTTCACCCGATTTATGGAGTTTAGATGGAATAAAGAAAAGCCAAGCTTTAAGGAAGAGGAGATAATACTTTATGGACTGTAGTTGTTGATTGAGTTATGGAAATTTTACTTAAAAGTCTAATTGTGACTGTCTTCGTTCTATGAAAAGATAACTAAAGTGTAGGCAATACTCGAGCCTTGATAAGTGAAATATTAGAGAAGCCTTTTAAAGAGAAGAGAATATTCTAAGGTATGCAAGTCCATGACGGAACTTATTACTTGTATGATGGATTTATGAGTTGGAATGACTGATGGATATAGTTATTAGACAGTATGAGCCTAGATGTTTTAATAAGAATTTATCTTTAATGCCAAGAGGAAAAACTGGCTTCCCCGCTTGATGATTTGATCAAAAGAATATTGTCCTGGGGATTTTGGTAATACCCTAGATTCAAGTATAGGTAATAACAGTTATTGGAATAGTAGTATATCGATCAGGAGAAAATGTAGTACTCACCACGTCACAAAGTCTAATAAGATAAAATTTAGAAATGACAATTATGTGGTTGTTTGATATTTGACGTGGGAGGTTGAACTTGATCCTGGTCAGATCAAGGGAAAACCAAACACAAAATGGTGTGGAAGGATAGTTCAACACTGACGCTGACCCCGTCAGGATTGGATAATTCCTAAGACTCCTTACAAGTGGTCACAAATATTTCTTTAATACGTAAGTATTTATTCTTTAATCAAATATAAAATTTGACTAATAGGTATATGAGAGGTAGAATGTATAAATTAAGAGTTAAGTTGTCCAGGTTAGCCTGAGGAGGTTAAATAGCTAAAACAACTCTGCATATGGCGGGAAAATAATCAATTGTGAGGGAAATATTAACTATTATTATTCCATGAACCATATAAATATATTAAATATGAGAGCAAGAGATGATAACTTGTAATAAGAGTATTCTCAAACTAGATTCTAAGTTATGGCCATATTGCCATCGGAAGGAAAAATAGACTTTAAGTCTTTCTTTAGGAATTCAAACCCAACATATTAAATGGGAATCTACCTATAAACATGGTAGAATGTAAAGAGTAAAACATTATACTAATACTCACACGAGTTAACTGAGAGAAACTGTATTGGTGAACCTGACGAACAAACGATAATAATCGTGTACGTGCTACCAACAATTGGGGAATAAATAATATCAAGAGACATTCCTATAATATACATAAGATGCACGGTTCAACCATAGCTCATACTTTGCATTATAAATGAAAGCCGTATATGGCGAAAGTAAACTCAAATACCAGAATCACAAATGATGACCTAAAGATAGGGATTATAAGTATGCCCACTATTAATACAAAGGCACGAGCGCCGACGATTACAACTAAGAGGCGATTAATGGAAGTGTGTTATACACAAATAGTTTAAACACGCCATGAAATAATATTCACTATGTACAAGATAATGGATCACCTTCACCCATACATACGGGATTCAGATATAAAAATAATAATGCACTATGAAGCATGTCAAGGAATACATAGAGAATTATACCTCGTAGGACATAAGTCATATACTGATGTCAATAGGAGAGATCTCGAATAACAATAGACGATCGAGTCTTCCTTAGAGTTTCACCTATGGAAGGAATTTTTAGGTTAGGGCAGAAGGGCAAGCTTAGCCCAAGTATGTAGGACCGTACCTTATTACGGAGCGAGTGGGCCCATTAGGTTACAGATTACATTTATCTTGGAGCCCAAGACACTCGAACTAGATCCTACACTTAGACACGAGGAGACCTCAGTTCTCATATTAAAATCCCAGACTAGGGAGAACATGAGCAAGACCATTAGAATAGTCAAAGCTTTATGGTCAAACCACGACATTGAGGAGGCGACATGGGCGCTAGAGGACTCCATGCGAGACAAGTATACGTCACTTTCTTATAGTTTTATGTATACTTGTGGGGTACGTGGGTGTAGCCCTTTTAAGGGGGTAGAGCACCACATGCGACTTCCATATCTGCAGTCTATATTGATTCTATATTGATTTTGTATATGGTTATTTGTGTTTGGTTGTTGCGCATGTGTGCAATTGGTTGAATAATTGTTAATATGTCCTATGTGACAATGGTTGATTATTAATGATATCTCCTATGAGACACTTGAATAAGTTATGATTGTGTTCTATGTAACACTTGGATGTTTATGAAGCACTTTGTAACACCCCATCCAACAACATACACATAACAACATTCTGCAGCGGAAAGTATACTACTTCACATAACTTAACTCGTTGGTGTTACACGCCGTTACCACCCACGTGGCTAACAAGGCTATTACGTTTACATTGTACCGGTCTGATGGACTAGATTGCCGAGCAACTGTACATTACTATACCTTTTCATTTAACAACAACCAACATACATAAGCCTTCCAACTGTACCGAGTATTTACAAATTGATGCCGATCACAGTTTCGGTCTTACTACACCTATTGTATATTTACTACTTAAATGATTTCCCATGTACAACGACTACCCAGTCCTACTCTCGAACGGCTTCCAGCTCTTGTACCTGAAATAGGAAAAGAAGAGAAAGGGTGGCCCCCAAGGGGCTCAGCACCTTTGCTGGTATGGTAATCCCGCAGCCCACATGCTACCGGGCCACGCACAACTAATTGTCGTCTTAGCATGCGATTGATTATATTTAAAGCATGCATGCAACTGTAACACACAACACATAACACTTCGCCTCAATGGGCTCAACAAACGGATAATACGTCCTTACTTGATAAGTCACTCATGGTATTCATTATCCCTAGAGTGTTTCTCCCCTAATGGAGCTACTTCCTTAATAGACGACAACTACCCATTAATCGGGTTATCCTTAAACGCCTCTTATCACAAACTGGGATTCATATCCATGATCCACACACTCCATATTTTACAACATATAACATTCCTCACATAACAAACATAACAACACTTTTCACGTTTCGACGTGCACATGATAACATCGTAATAGAAATTGCTTTACAACAACATCACATAACATAACGGGAACGGTCCTCTTAGGAACCGACCCAAACATAGTTAATTCACTGGTGAGCCTAGAGAATGGTGTCACTCTCATGGTAAGCTCGTTATACAATAACAACAACACTCATTACCGTCCTAATAGTCGGACGAGTAACTTAAGTTAAGACGGTTCGGGTTTGGAAGCCCGAACACACCACACAAACACATGTTCCCCCTAAACCGATCATAAGTCAGAATAGCTAAGCTTTGGAAAAAGCTAATGGGAGATCGTAACCCGTGAGGGAAACAACCATAACAGAGAGAAGGGTAAGGCTAAGAAGGATACCCACTCCCAAACAACGCGCGACCGGCCTAACCGGATTCCTCACCACTGTTAGTACATACTTACTATTAAATATTAGTTAGAACCCCATTATGGAGTCTATCACATCCACACAACATACAGTATTACAACTGAGTTAATCATACAAGAGAGGTCCTTACATACACACACAAACATCACATAATTAACTCACGCATAGCCGTGGTTAGAACGTCCCATGGTTCGGGTCGTTTAATCCGAATACCGAACTCTCATGTGATCCTAGACTCAGTTAGCTAAGGTTTAACACTTTCGAAGTTAAATGGTATCGGAGTTGAACACGCCACATAAATGAATTACTATAAACTCATTACATGTTTTATCTTACAACGTGGCAAACATACAGAAAAACACATTGGCATACAAGCCGGTGTAATCCGGTAGGACACAGGTTGCAAGAAAACCATACCTGTCACCGGAGTCCACTTTATCATGTCCACTTATGTTCCTCGAGCAATTCTCGAACAACTGATAACATTACAATTACTTTCATTAACATTGGAGTAACATGCTTGTTTAACGTCTAATGCGCCTATAGTTACCCCGTCATCCCGTTATATTTAATTTTACACTTGTGATCTTAAGTTCACAACTCTCACATCAAACCTAACATTTGTTTACACACTTTAAGACCTTTACATGTCACCAAACAAGGCCTAAACATCATCTAAAACCATCACCATTCAATCCCCCATCATTAGGAGCCTTAAACAAATTTTTTTCTTCATCTCTGGTCTGGACCGCCCCAGGGGCGGTCCACAACAGATGCTACACGTTTTTTTTTTCACTCTGCACTGGACCTCCCCACAGGGGCGGTCCGTAGGGGCGGTCCACTGCAGAACCAATTTTCTAATGTGCTTTTCTCCTCTTTCTGAACTCCAAATTCATCCCAATTTTTTCCTATGCTTTACACATGTTCTCCCACATGTTTTAACATCTTTTGGGCACACTTAAACCCTCTCGAAACATCCCAAAAATTCCTTAAACTTTTACTCACTTTTACTATCCTTAACACTTAGAACATTTTTTTCTTACACTTGTAACTTGTATTCTTGCCTAAAACTTCACCTAACCCAAAGTACTCCCTCACTACCTTATAACCACCCTTTTAAACATCATTTGCACTACACTCATCCCCTTTACACACACTCCTCAAGTCTTTCCCACAAGTTCATAATTAAACCTTCACAAGGCGTTACACTTCATTGTTCACCAACTTTGCACAAGACTTTACGACACCTCTACCATCACTTGGTGTATCAAGAATCATCCATTAGTTCCCTAAATCTCCAAGACGATGCCTAAGGCATCTTAAACCCTAAGACCACCTTAATTCACTTTCTTCACCATCTTAACACTTAAAAATTCCTAGTACCTTCTAGGTCATAAAATCTCATTACAACACATAAACTCTTTTGTTTATCAAATAAATTTTGCCATAGCTTCTCTTGTATCACATTACACCAAAACACATTGTTTTTCACCTTTAGACAATCAAGAACATTCAATCTCTTAATACACACTCTTATACACAAACATATGGTTTTTCATCCTTTAACCATCAAACACATTCACCTCTTCACAAGATGTTCTTTACACACAACTAAACCTTTAAACTCACTACATCACAATATAGTGCATAAACATAAATTGCTTGGCACTTAGGCCCTTAATAACATGGATCTTAGGCCCTTAAATTGCATAACCTTAAACACTGAATTTCCACATAATAATGCCTTTGACTGCAATTACATACAACAATGCTCCCATGTCCTTTTAGTCCACCTTGTGGATAGTTTTCTATCTCATTTCCCATTGGCTCTTAGGTTATTATTAAGCAAATATAGCTCAATTTCCTAGTACATAAAACTACATTAAGAGAGGTCATTTACCTCTTTGTTTTCCAGCATTCCCACATGTTTTCTCTTGTTCTTTCTTTGGTTGAAAATCGGCAAGGAGCTTTTATCACTTGTCAATCTTCTAACCAATACACATATAAGGGTAATGAGCATTAAGTTTAATACTTAAACTCATAATTAAACCCTAGGTTACATAAGTGTCCTTAAAACACACTAAAATTGATGTTTACCTTTGAATTTGAAAGGGAACTTGAATAAGTAGCAAGATAGGACTCCTCCTAGTCCTTTGAAGATTGAATTAAGATATGAAAAGAGCAAGACAAGGCACCATTAAAGGGTGAATTTTTGGCTATACACAAAATGAAGGAAACTTGGATTTTCTTTGATTTTCTTTACCTTGAATGAGAGAAGAAGCAAAGAGCTCTTCAAACAGAACTTTCCCCCTTCAATGGAGTTCTTCATGGCATCAAACATGAGCTTTTGAAATTTTGAAAAGAGAGGATGAAAGGCCTTGACTCAACTAAGACTAATATGTGCTTAGTTTTGATTTGGAGCAATATTGAACATTTGGTGAGCAATTGAAGTTGAAGAAGAGATTTCTGTAGCAAGAACGAGATTGGTTGGGAGAATGGAGGAAGAACACACGGTGGGAACAAGAGGTAATGAAGAAAGGAGGTGAGAGGTATGCTTTGTTAATATTTTGACTTATAAAGGTAAATAGTAACTTTACTTTATTTCTTTTTCTTTTCTTTAGTTGGCTGGCTTGGTATGGTGACTCACACTCTAAAAACCGTGCCCCCTTCATTCTAAAAGATATTTATGGTCTTTGTTGACCATTTAACTAATCAAAGTTGACTTAAGTCAAAACTAGCACTATTTGAGCAATATTCACATATTAAGGCACATATTTGTGAATTTTTGATTTCCCATTGATCTAGACTTCCTAATGTGATACTAAGTAGTACACATGTTGATTAAAGAGTAATGATGGACATTTAGCCACTCAAAACTCATTTACAAGACAATTTTTCAAAAATGTGCTTTAAGACTCCTTAAAGCACATTTTTGTTTTAACTTGTTTTCAAGCTTGGTTTTCTTTGGTAATTGATTTAATATGTTAATTAACATATTTATAAGGTATAGTTATGACCATTAGGTCTTATACAAATTTATCCCAAGCTTAGAGCACATTTTTTGCTCTTATTGACTTTAAGGTATTTTCTTGTGTTTTGTTTGGTTTAACTGTCTACCAAAGTTTCCTAAGGACTTAATTAGCCTTATTAAATCATAATTGAATATGATTAAGTCTTGGTAGGCTCTTTGGGTCCTAACCAAGTTCACTCCAAGCTTAGAGCATGTTTTTGCTCAAACTGTATCTTAGTGCTTTTTTGCATTTTACTATGGTTTAAATTGTTCACCGATGTTTCTAAGGCACTTTTTAGCCTTTACATACCATAGTTTAATATTTAAACCACATATCAAGGTTTGGGGTATTTCAATCTACCCCCCTTAAAAGAACTTCGTCCTCGAAGTTTACACTTCCCACACATCTTGGATTAGATTACGGGGATTACTTATAGAAATAAAACTTCCATAACCAAACACACTTTACATCACAACCTCGGACTCAATGGTCCGGGTAACACATTCACATTCATACATAACATAACATATTCACATGATAACCTCGGACTCACTAGTCCGGGTATCTTAACAATATTTGCAAATACATAACAACCCTTAGACTCTCTGGTCTTGGGTAACATAACAACATTTAGACACATAGGTCTTGATAACATAACAGCCTTTAGACACATAGGTCTATGTAACACAACACATTTAGACTCATAGGTCTTAATAGCATACACTTTAGGAGATCAAATCAAAATAACATTTATTACACATACCACACACATGTCATAGCATGTATAGCAATCAAAATGTCTTTGATATACACTGTGATCCCGCAGAACCCGGTCGCGATGGACACCTTCCGTTCCCGTGCCTTTGGGAGATCAAAACAATCACTTCAACTTGAAATTTTCCTTGTGAGGTTAAGTAAGAAAACTTTAATCATGTAAAGTATCTATCGACGTTTATAAATACCAATTGAAAATCCTTTTTGAAAACACATACAACTCCAAGTCCAACTTATGCTCTTTGCTTCTTTTCTTAGCGTGGTTATTTGTGACCACTTATAGGGAGCTTCAAGAATCATCCAACCCTGATGTGATCAGCATCAGTGTTGAACTATCCTTCCACTCCAATTTGTTCGGCTTCCCTTGATCTCATGATAATCAAGTTTCACCTCCCACTTCATTTTAAGCATCAATTAAATCACTCATTTCCAATTTTCTATCTTTTAAATCATTCTAGTATGATCATAACTCTCCAAGGGATAGACTTCGTCTATCAGTTATTTCCATTCACTTCAATGTTGTTGCCTAGGGAATCTCATTCTCACTAGGTTCTATGTCGGTTTCATACCCTTTTCGTGAATCACTATATAGTATATATTACACATATATTTATCAAAATACAACACACCGTTTCACATTTATATACTGTCGGGGTTTGTTCCCCCGGGAGTTTCTCTACTCCCACACTTGTACTATCACACACACTTGTTAACAAATACACACACTTATCACAATGGTATTCGCATCTTCTGTGCGCAATTACCACAATTAACCATGAACGAATGCGTATGTTTACATAACACACACACCAATCATCAAAACAAATTATTTTGTGCTATGCACAACATAAATCACGTACACTTGTACGGTAATACACACTAAGTGGTTTTGCGCTCTACCCCCCCCCCCCCCCCCCTTAAAAGGGATTACACCCACGTAATCAATCACTAAACATTGGCTTAAAATGTTCTGCTGTCGTGAAGTGTTTTAACTTCCACGCGGTCTATTACACAATGGATTCTGATTAGAGGATCTTAACCATATTGGCGGTTTAGTTCCTAAACCAAGAATTCTCATTGGAGTTTGTTTAAACTCTTAGTTGGTTTTGATTCTGCCTGTAGGCTGTCTAGGTCTTCTAGTTAATAATTAGCCATTCACTCATGTTCACCATGTACATTCAACACTGAATCACTGGCTCACTAGTTTCTGCTGCGAAACTCTAATAACTGTAGAGCTTAATTGCCCCATTTGTTATTCGTACTGTATTGTACATCCCCAATTGTCACCTTCATCTTGGTAACAATGGCTTCTCAACCGACGCGTGGTATCTCTTACCGTTAGGGAATTCGGTGAGTTATAAACTTTCTATCCACTTCCATAACAATTTACTGTGTATACAGCTATGTATTTCACAATGATTGACTTGTTCCCTTCCGACTTACTGTCGGTTGAGATTGAGCTACTACCTAGTGTGTAGTGCTCTCTCAGCTATTTTCAACATTTGGGGTATATTCCATACCGATATTTGGCAGTTAGTGCTACTGTAGTCACTTACTGTTACTCATGTCTCTACATTTGGTTTTGTACAAGTACTCTTTTATTGGTGCGGCCTTGCATTTCCTATGCATCGGCCATTACAACACTATTCCCCCACAATTAACATGTTTCCAATTCCTAGCTATCCCACTCGATCATTACTGCGCAAGTGCAATACCAAAACACTCAGTCATACAGAGTGCAGAGGCGTAAACTCTTGACAGTAAATCCCTTATGCGATTGCAGTAGGAATTCATACTGAGTTTCTTATCACATAGTACCGACCATTGGCTTATTGCCCAACCTGTCTATCATCACTTGCTTGCATGTCCATTGAGTTTAACTCATAACTGGTCTTATCTGCCACATTATTACTCAATAACACTTATACAACGGTCGCTTACTACGCACCGTGCTTATTGTATAACACTAACTTACATGGTATTTACTGTCACATTAACTTCCACACATATACTTACATCATTCGCATCATGGTTCATCACTCATTTGGATGACTACTGAATGCTCCTTGGGCATTGATCATTCGAGTCACAAGCCGGCATTATTCAGCTCGGTGTTTCACTTTATACACACATACTACTAAACTAACTGCTCTCAAATAATAATAATATTGTCCATCCTTAACATATTTCTTGAACTTGATTCACATAACTACCGCTCCTGTGGTCTCACAATATCGAGAGGTATCCCCACTCTTAATGCAGTGGTTCGTTTACCACTGTATTTACTTGTATAACATAAAGTCCTGCAATCGATCAAACTTACATAACATATCTTGCTTGTGGCTTATAAGCCTTATTGTCTTGAGCTGCGCTCGTTGTAAGCTGTCCACATTCATTTATTTCTCTGTGCAACATTTCATGATTTGGATATTATATTGGGCTCCATGACAAGGTCGTTGCATCACGTTTCCTTTTATGGGATGCCCCTTAGTATTGCCAGTCCGTCTCCTGACAACTTATGTCTAAACTGGGTGTTAGTTTCAACCCTCGTGTTTCTATCACGTTATCTTGTTCAATTATCGTTGATGCAAACACCCTTCAAGGACCGCTCCTGGGTGTTGCTAAGTTATGCCTTTACATCTAGTTCACACTTATTGGTACATTCCATTAGCCACGCCGTTTGCGCTCTTAACTGGTTATTATCTTCTTCTGTGAAGATCAACATTTCCTGATAGTGTAGGTACTCATTCTGGGAGTTTCATCCCGTTCATTGCACATTAATGTGTCCACATTAGGAATCTGCTTGCCATGTACAGGCTGGGTCACCGTTCCAGCTAACATGTTTATCCCTGAGGATCCTTAAGACGTATACGATGTCTTTACATTACAGTTAGTGCACTTCGCACCTCCTGACTCTTAAGCATTTCGTTCAAAGGAATTCACTAATTCCTTTAGTCTCGTTAACTTAACTGGGTTCCTTTACTTCAACCATTTATGGTAATCCTTACCTGTTGTTTGACTTATACTGCTGACCATAGAACGGAGTCGACTACTTCCCGTGTTTCGGACTCTACTCGTATACATATGTGGGGTACCATACTGATACATTACTACTTACCCAACTAACCCATAAGTAGGTCTGTCAGGCCCACAAGCTTCTATCGGAGTGCGGTCCTCCCACATTACAGTTGGTACACTCGTAGTGTCTGTCACACGCCTAGGTGAAGTATTCTGTTGTCAACTCCCTTATATTGTCCCGTGACAATATTCATTCCGTGCTTCCCGAACTTAATCGAGGGAAAGATATCCACTGTTGAATTCTTATCAACTGCCCTTGGTTTTACTGGTTTGGTTTAGAAGAAGGTTAGAAAGAAGTATTGGTTTGAAAGAAAATCTGGTTTTGAAATGGAAAGAGTTTGAGTAAATCTGAGTTTGAAAGAAAATTTTCATGGTTTCACAACATCTTCTTACCTTAACCAAGTCTAGCTTCTTGCTGACTGGTGTACTTACAATTACAGGGGTTAGGCTAACAGGCCCTCCCACTGTTATGACGATCACATTTAACTTTATGGTACTTTACCAAGTACTTTGTAGTGGTTATAAATTTCCCGAACAGCCCTGTTATAGCAGCACTTGCTATGGCAAGTGCGCCATGCTAACTGGCTATCGGTTTAACATATACCGGTTGTGGTATTGTTTTTACCCGCACTGTCATCAGTGGCCTTGTTGGCCCTCACTGATCTTACTGTCTTGACAATAACTCCTCTAGGTGACTTCTCACTGTCTTCACATGATAATCATCAACTAGGGTGTTTCCCATTCTGGGAGACCCCCTTTTCTTTTGTATTGTTTCCTCTTCGTAGCCCATTCCACATATTTGTCGTGGTTACTGAGACTTGTCTCTTGTTTGGGCACTACGTTGTAGTTCCTTTGTCGGTTGGTATACCGTTGGTGTATCACTTAACAACTGCGGTTCCGTAGACACTTGTCTCGGGTTCCATTAATCCACTTCTTGCCTGTTGCACGGTCGGTGCGTTGCAAGCTGGTTGTTCTCGACTGCTCGGCATGTCGACCCAGGTTGCCGGAAATTCTATTCTTCTATACACAAGATTCTTCATTCTTCGCTATTAAACGCGGTTAACATTGTTTAGATGGAAACCGTCTCCGGAATTCCTAGTTTTCGGGATCCACCGTATGACAGGTTCTCCCGTACTCTGAAGGTATTTAATAACAGCCAGATCGGGTATTCCCGAGTAAGAGTGGACTTCCATCTCTCTGGCGTTGTTTCCCCAAGTTATATACAGGGATTGTGGAGGGCGGGAAGGATATAGTTGGTTTCCAGTATTCACTGTAGTTCCTTACTAGCGTATCTCTCACGCTATCACTCAACCCTTTACCCAAAGTACTAAAATCCTAACTCGGTACTTCCTAAGCTCGGTAATTCAGTCATCAGAGCGCTACTTCGCTCTGATACCACTTTTTGTAACACCCCATCCAACATACACATAACAACATTCTGCAGCGGAAAGTATACTACTTCACATAACTTAACTCGTTGGTGTTACACGCCGTTACCACCCACGTGGCTAACAAGGCTATTACGTTTACATTGTACCGGTCTGATGGACTAGATTGCCGAGCAACTGTACATTACTATACCTTTTCATTTAACAACAACCAACATACATAAGCCTTCCAACTGTACCGAGTATTTACAAATTGATGCCGATCACAGTTTCGGTCTTACTACACCTATTGTATATTTACTACTTAAATGATTTCCCATGTACAACGACTACCCAGTACTCTCGAACGGCTTCCAGCTCTTGTACCTGAAATAGGAAAAGAAGAGAAAGGGTGGCCCCCAAGGGGCTCAGCACTTTGCTGGTATGGTAATCCGCGCACCCATGCTACCGGGCCACGCACACTAATTGTCGTCTTAGCATGCGATTGATTATATTTAAAGCATGCATGCAACTGTAACAACAACACATAACACTTCGCCTCAGTGGGCTCAACAAACGGATAATACGTCCTTACTTGATAAGTCACTCATGGTATTCATTATCCCTAGAGTGTTTCTCCCCTAATGGAGCTACTTCCTTAATAGACGACAACTACCCATTAATCGGGTTATCCTTAAACGCCTCTTATCACAAACTGGGATTCATATCCATGATCCACACACTCCATATTTTACAACATAACATTCCTCACATAACAAACATAACAACACTTTTCACGTTTCGACGTGCACATGATAACATCGCAATAGAAATTGCTTTACAACAACATCACATAACATAACGGGAACAATCCTCTTAGGAACCGACCCAAACATAGTTAATTCACTGGTGAGCCTAGAGAATGGTGTCACTCTCATGGTAAGCTCGTTATACAATAACAACAACACTCATTACCGTCCTAATAGTCGGACGAGTAACTTAAGTTAAGATGGTTCGGGTTTGGAAGCCCGAACACACCACACAAACACATGTTCCCCCTAAACCGATCATAAGTCAGAATAGCTAAGCTTTGGAATAAGCTAATGGGAGATCGTAACCGTGAGGGAAACAACCATAACAGAGAGAAGGGTAAGGCTAAGAAGGATACCCACTCCCAAACAACGCGCGACCGGCCTAACCGGATTCCTCACCACTGTTAGTACATACTTACTATTAAATATTAGTTAGAACCCCATTATGGAGTCTATCACATCCACACAACATACAGTATTACAACTGAGTTAAAACATACAAGAGAGGTCCTTACATACACACACAAACATCACATAATTAACTCACGAAGCCGTGGTTAGAACGTCCCATGGTTCGGGTCGTTTAATCCGAATACCGAACTCTCATGTGATCCTAGACTCAGTTAGCTAAGGTTTAACACTTTCGAAGTTAAATGGTATCGGAGTTGAACACGCCACATAAATGAATTACTATAAACTCATTACATGTTTTATCTTACAACGTGGCAAACATACAGAAAAACACATTGGCATACAAGTCGGTGTAATCCGGTAGGACACAGGTTGCAAGAAAACCATACCTGTCACCGGAGTCCACTTTATCATGTCCACTTATGTTCCTCGAGCAATTCTCGAACAACTGATAACATTACAATTACTTTCATTAACATTGGAGTAACATGCTGTTTAACGTCTAATGCGCCTATAGTTACCCCGTCATCCCGTTATATTTAATTTACACTTGTGATCTTAAGTTCACAACTCTCACATCAAACCTAACATTTGTTTACACACTTTAAGACCTTTACATGTCACCAAACAAGGCCTAAACATCATCTAAAACCATCACCATTCAATCCCCCATCATTAGGAGCCTTAAACAAATTTTTTTCTTCATCTCTGGTCTGGACCGCCCCTCTGGGGCGGTCCCAGGGGCGGTCCACAACAGATGACACGTTGTTTTTTTTTCACTTCTCTGCACTGGACCTCCCCACAGGGGGGTCCGTAGGGGGTCCACTGCAGAACCAATTTCTAATGTGCTTTTCTCCTTTTTCTGAACTCCAAATTCATCCCAATTTTTCCTATGCTTTACACATGTTCTCCCACATGTTTTAACATCTTTTGGGCACACTTAAACCCTCTCGAAACATCCCAAAAATTCCTTAAACTTTTAACTAAGTCCTTAACACTTAGAACATTTTTTTCTTACACTTGTAACTTGTATTCTTGCCTAAAACTTCACCTAACCAAAGTACTCCCTCACTACCTTATAACCCACCCTTTTAAACATCATTTGCACTACACTCATCCCCTTTCACACACTCCTCAAGTCTTTCCCACAAGTTCATAATTAAACCTTCACAAGGCGTTACACTTTCATTGTTCACCAAACTTTGCACAAGACTTTACGACACCTCTACCATCACCTTGGTGTATCAAGAAATCATCCATTAGTTCCCTAAATCTCCAAGACTATGCCTAAGGCATCTTAACACCTAAGACCACCTTAATTCACTTTCTTTCACCATCTTAACACTTAAAAATTCCTAGTACCTTCTAGGTCATAAAATCTCATTACAACACATAAACTCTTTTGTTTATCAAATAAATTTCGCCATAGCTTCTCTTGTATCACCTTACACCAAAACACATTGTTTTTCACCTTTAGACAATCAAGAACATTCAATCTCTTAATACACACTCTTATACACAAACATATGGTTTTTCATCCTTTAACCATCAAACACATTCACCTTCACAAGAGATGTTCTTTACACACAACTAAACCTTTAAACTACACTACATCACAATATAGTGCATAAACATAAATTGCTTGGCACTTAGGCCCTTAAATAACATGGATCTTAGGCCCTTAAATTGCATAAACCTTAAACACTGAATTTCCACATAAATAATGCCTTTGACCTGCAATTACATACAACAATGCTCCCATGTCCTTTTAGTCCACCTTGTGGATAGTTTTCTATCTCATTTCCCATTGGCTCTTTAGGTTAATTATTAAGCAAATATAGCTCAATTTCCTAGTACATAAAACTACATTAAGAGAGGTCATTTACCTCTTTGTTTTCCAAGCATTCCCACATGTTTTCTCTTGTTCTTTCTTGGTTGAAAATCGGCAAGGAGCTTTTATCACTTGTCAATCTTCTAACCAATACACATATAAGGGTAATGAGCATTAAGTTTAATACTTAAACTCATAATTAAACCCTAGGTTACATAAGTGTCCTTAAAACACTAAAATTGATGTTTACCTTTGGAATTTGAAAGGGAACTTGAATAAGTAGCAAGATAGGACTCCTCCTAGTCCTTTGAAGATTGAATTAAGATACGAATAGAGCAAGACAAGGCACCATTAAGGGGTGAATTTTTGGCTATACACAAAAATGAAGGAAACTTGGATTTTCTTTGATTTTCTTTACCTTGAATGAGAGAAGAAGCAAAAGAGCTCTTCAAACAGAACTTTCCCCCTTCAATGGAGTTTCTTCATGGCATCAAACATGAGCTTTTGAAATTTTGAAAAGAGAGGATGAAAGGCCTTGACTCAACTAAGACAAATATGTGCTTAGTTTTTGATTTGGAGCAATATTGAACATTTGGTGAGCAATTGAAGTTGGAGAAGAGATGTTCTGTAGCAAGAACGAGATTGGTTGGGAGAATGGAGGAAGAACACGGTGGGAACAAGAGGAAATGAAGAAAGGAGGTGAGAGGTATGCTTTGTTAAGATATTTTGACTTATAAAGGTAAATAGTAACTTTACTTTATTTCTTTTTCTTTTCTTTAGTTGGCTGGCTTGGTATGGTGACTCACACTCTAAAAACCGTGCCCCTTCATTCTAAAAGATATTTATGGTCTTTGTTGACCATTTAACTAATCAAAGTTGACTTAAGTCAAAACTAGCACTATTTGAGCACTATTCACATATTAAGGCACATATTTGTGAAATTTTTGATTTCCCATTGATCTAGACTTCCTAATGTGATACTAAGTAGTACACATGTTGATTAAAGAGTAATGATGGACATTTAGCCACTCAAAACTCATTTACAAGACAATTTTTCAGAAATGTGCTTTAAGACTCCTTAAAGCACATTTTGTGTTTTAACTTGTTTTCAAGCTTGGTTTTCTTTGGTAATTGATTTAATATGTTCATTAACATATTTATAAGGTATAGTTATGACCATTAGGTCTTATACAAATTTATCCCAAGCTTAGAGCACATTTTTGCTCTTATTGACTTTAAGGTATTTTCTTGTGTTTTGTTTGGTTTAACTGTCTACCAAAGTTTCCTAAGGACTTAATTAGCCTTATTAAATCATAATTGAATATGATTAAGTCTTGGTAGGCTCTTTGGGTCCTAACCAAGTTCACTCCAAGCTTAGAGCATGTTTTTGCTCAAACTGTATCTTAGTGCTTTATTGCATTTTACTATGGTTTAAATTGTTCACCGATGTTTCTAAGGCACTTTTTAGCCTTTACATACCATAGTTTAATATTTAAACCACATATCAAGGTTTGGGGTATTTCACACTTAATTACCTTACAGTATATTTATACTTATTCCTACAATCACACAAGAGATTCACTGCCAAGGGTTTACGCCTCTGCACTCTGTAGGACTGAGGATTTGGTATTGCACTTGTGCAGTGATGACCGAGTGGGATAGCTAGGAAGTTGGAACATGTATGGTTTTACAGTATGGTTTTACAGTATTTATCAAGTTATTATGCTGTGATATATTATTATCACGAATAAAGAATATCTGTTTATAGGAATTATATACACTCAGAGTAGTGATGCAATATAGAGATGTCAATATAATATTGACACCCTGGAACGATAGGTATGCAGGGAATAGATAAGAGGAACTTGATTCCTTAGGATGAACAAATATAAGTTATGACTTCGGGACGAAGTCCTTTTAAGGGGGGTAGACTGAAATACCCCGAACATTTAAATAATTAAATATAAGTAAATAAATATTATTTTTTTGGAATTATAAATATTATGTGGGGGATTATGAAACCCCAAGAAAGTATATAAACACTTGGGCGTTAAAAACGCACCTAAACTCCTTAAGGTCAAAAACGTGCGTTAGAGCCCGACCTTAAGTAAACAAGTTATATAAGCTATAAACTTCTTATAAAGACAATCAAGGATCATTAAATGACCCTTGAAACGCAGGAATCCATCTAAAACTGAATGAAAATACAATATGCTCGGGAATTTCCTTAAAGGCCCCTTAGGGCCCGAAAGTCCCGGAAATACCTTATTAAATAAATTAAAGCATTACACCTCATTATAAATGCATAATAGTACCTTAATTAACATTTAAGATAAAGTTCTCTAGATAAATTCTCAGTTAAAGACAGAATACTCGGGGGAGTTTCTTAACGCTCCTTTTTGCACGGGTAGCTCGAAAATTGTGTTAGGAGTTTATATAATTCCATATAACTCAATGTAACACCTTAATATATTATTATTGACTGTAAACAATGTCAATAAACACTTGGAAGTCATAGCGACTAATTAATTTCCAGAAAAATCCTTAAAGCACAAAAACGCACCTTCGGGTGTCATAAAAATGCGTTTTACGCAATTGCCTTGAAGTTTTTGAGGAGCCACGAGTTGATAAACTTAAAAGTGGATAAATTAACCATATAAATCAATTAATTCCAGTGCCAAAATCATAGCACAACCAGGGGCGATTTTTGAGACAAAAAGATACCTAAAATCAGCATTTATACCTTAATACTTTCATCTTTTACCATAATAAAAATGTACCAATTAAATGTTGGAACCTATTACACATATTAGTGTGGTCTTAGTACAATATAATGTGACAGGAATTAAAGCTAAAATCAGTCTCAATTGTCCTCCATGTTAGGCGTCATTTCTAGTCTATTTGGAATAGTTTTAATTCAAAATTTGTCTTATGCTAATGTGACTCACCTAGCACATACTATATGACAATGTAATAATTAAATCTGTCATGAGAGCCTTCAACAACCGTGTGACCTGCAAGAAACAAGAGAAATTAGTCTTGTAAAAGTCAAGGAAAATTGACTACATAAAATAACAAAACTAGACTACTTTATAATGTGAGGTTGCAATTAAGTAAATGAAACAACCATGTGCTGTCCTATGGGCTGTCGATTTATATACAGAAAAGGGGGAGGATGATTGCTGTCAAGTTGGTCAAGATAGACAGCCACCTAACTATGCCTAACTATACATATATCCATGCGTAATACAACAAAGAACAAATTGATTCCTATATCACTAGTGGTACCGATTTCAACAAGCAAATGAAGACTATGATTGGCTTGTAAAATTCAAAGTAAAAGACCTAACAACCTAGCATGATTGTATAATTCAAATGACAAAGAAATCTGGTGCTCCATTCAGCCATTTACGTGAGAGGACAAGGAGGAAAACAAGACCAAGTTGACATGCTATTCTGCTTAAGAAAATCAAAAGAAAACACTCACCTAACTTGTCTCTTGTCCTCTTATGGAAATTGACAATCAATTTCCATTGCCTTCTTATCAGCAGCCGTAGGTCTATATCAAATGAGAGACTTTTCTAGCCAATTATGGAATCAAATAATGAAGAAAACAAAACATAGAATAATGCATGCTACATGACAATAATTCACAATTCACTTCTTTTCCTTCCTTCTAATAACTCACGTAGGCTTCATTCCTTTCTTGCCTTCACTTCAACCGATTTTGGTAAGCTCTCTCAGCCTCTCTTTCTTCTTCTTATTTCCTAGCTTCAAGCTCCAACAATGGAGGTTTAAGTCCTAACTTCATTTTATGTCAAAATTCCTAGCTAATTCTACAAAACAAGAATCAAGTAGCAGATCTGTTCAAGAGGTCTGACTTCTAGAGCAATTCTTTAATTTTCAGTAAGTTATCTCGAATTCTTCCCAACATCAAACTTGTTCCTCTTCGAATTAGCTTTCCATACATATAAAGATCATTAATTTTCATGGTGTATTCCGTTCTGGGTGAACAAAAGAAGGCGAAGTGGTTCACAGCAGAAAATCTGTTCAATAGGTCTCATCTCGGGAGTTATTCTGAATTTTCCGTAAGTTTTCTCAAAATCTTCTCAATAGGTCTCATTAATTTTCGTGGTCATTTCAGTTCTGGGTGACTAAAACAGCAGAGAGTGCGCAATCTGGAAATTTCGGTAAGATATGGTGATCCCTATCTTCCACCATTTGGTGTCTATAATTAGTGCCGAATTTTAGAGTTTCTAAACCTATGTTCTCTTCATTATTTCATGAAGGAAACTTGGATCTACAACCTTCACAAGGTATATCAAAAATATCTTGATAAATTCCTAAGGTAAACTCTTTTCTAAACTACTCCAAATCATAATTATAAATTCTTGTTAGAAGTCTAACAAATGAATCTCCTAAATACTCATAAGGAGGCCGAAATTTCTTCAAGAAAATATCATTGGAGAAGCTTGGAGTTCAAGGAAAAATCAAGTACAAGAATTATCTTGATTTTAGGGGTAAGTTTGTATAAGTAAGGTTTATTAAGTTTAAGCTTGATTTAAGCTTCAAACTTTGGTATAAAAATTTTGTAGAACCTTTAAATTAATTAGGACCGAAAATCATAGGTTATAATGGCAAGAAAATAATTTATAACATATAAGGTAAGATTATTACCTTAAGGTATAAAATTGGGTCACAAAAATTAATTAGGATACATATGAATATAAACCGAATTATCTAAGGTTTATTTGTTCTATTTTGAGAATTAATCATTCTAAGTCATTAGCATAATTTTTAGAAGTGTTATATGGCTCATATACATTTATATGTATTTATTATAAAGTTTAAATCAAGTTTTGGAAACTATATGGTAAAATAAATCAAGGCCGAGAATAAAAGGTATTATTTAGTGATTTTCGAAATATATAAGTATATTAGCTTATATTATAAATTTTGGGAGTATTAAAAATAGCTACAACTATTTAAATGGCTAGTTAAGTAAGTTATGTGGTTAAAATGCAAATTTTGAAAAGTTTGGAGTACAAATAGTAAAAACCGAGAACTTAAGGAGCTGTTTGGTATATTTATATTATAATATAAGGTTGGAATTAATATTATGAATTTATGGTGAATTTAAATAAGTGTTTAAGTGTTTAAATAGCAATTTATAAAGTTTTGGAACTATTTTGTGATTATTGAGAAGTTTGGGAGTGAAACCGAATTACATTTGATTTATGGGCATATTAAAGTATTAATTATGAAATTAAGTCTTGGTCAAAGTGTTGACCAAAAACCTTGGGATAAAATGATTTATGACATAAAATATTAAGTTTATAAAAGTTTTGGGGTGAATATGTAATTTATGGAAGCATATATGAAGAATAGAATTTAATATGGGCGGATATGTAATTTAAGAAAAGATATGGTTACTTTGGTTATTTTAAGAAGTAAAATATTTAAACTATAGTTTATAAGTTAATATGTAACTTATATAAAGTTTTGGGGTTAAAAGTGTGAATATAGAAATCATATGATTACACCAAAGAGCTTATGGGCTTAATTAGTAATTTAAAATTGGTGGTATTAATTTGTAATTACCGAAATAATAAGAGTATTTGGTGATTTGTTTAAGTAAGGTGGTTAATTAATATTTACAAAGGTTAATGTGGGGAATTAGTGGATTATAAAAGATATGTGGTTATTTAGTAATTTATTAAGTTGTTGGGTATAATATATAAATACCGATTTAATAAGGTTGGTTTGTAATTTAATAATAAAAGGAATTGAAATTAGGTAATATAATGTATTATGGTATATTAAGAAGTATATATAAAGTTTATAAAATAATTTTGGTTATAATAAAATGACCATGATATAAAAGTAATAATTATGTATGATTAATGAAATAAAAATATACAGTACAGTGGGAATTCATTATCACATGTGAATATCACATAAAATAACGAGCTATAGAACTATCTATAGTCACTGTAAAATAATGGGGGAAATAAAAGAACATGCAAAGTTATTATACAACGAGTATAAACATTACAGTGACAGTACTATAATATTTAATGAATAGTTATATTAATGTTACCCGGTACTGCATGTTTAAATGAAATACCCCAAACCTTGGTATGTTGTGTAAATGTTAAACTATGGTATTTAAAGGCTAAAAAGTGCCTTAGAAACAATAAATGTACAATTTAAACCATAGTAAAGCGCAATAAAACACTAAGACACGGTTTGAGCGGTTTGAGCAAAAACATGCTCTAAGGTTGGAGTGAACTTGGCTAGGACTCAAAGAGCCTACCAAGACTTGATAATATTTAATTATGACTTTATAAGGCTAATTAAGTCCTTAGGAAACTTTGGTAGACAATGAAACCAAACAAAACACAAATAAATACCTTAAAGTCAATAAGAGCAAAAATGTGCTCTAAGCTTGGGATAAATTTGTAAAAGACCTAATGGTCATGCCTATGCCTTATTTATATGTTAATGAACATATTAAATCAATTACCAAAGAAAACCAAGCTTGAAAACAAGTTAAAACACAAAAAGTGCTTTAAGGAGTCTTAAAGCACGTTTTTAAAAATTGTCTTGTAAATGAGTTTCGAATGGCTAAATGTCCATCATTACTCTTTAATTAACATGTGTACTATATAGTATCACATTTGGGTGGCTATATCAATGGGAAATCAAAAATTTCACTTCTATGTGCCTTGTTTTGTGAATAGTAACCTTAATAAGCTAGTTTGTAACATATAATGTTATAAGTAATTAAATTGGCAAATAAGGTCTAAAATACCCCTTGCTACTATTTGGGGCCGGTTTTCTCATAAGGGAATGAGTCACCCCTTTGTTAAATTGATAAGATAGAAATTGATAAAGTAAAACACTATTTGCTTTACTTAAATATCTAAACTAGCAAAAGCAAACTCATCTCCTCTTTCACTTCTTTCCTTTCATTTCCCACGGTGGCCTTCTTCTTCCTCCTCTCTCCATCGGTTTCCAACAGAACCATGTCATTCTTCATCCTTCTTCACTTGTAACTTATGACTCCATGCTCCGAATTTAATTCTGAGACTACCGTTCTCTTAGTTGGAGCAAGCTCTACACTTCTACCTTTTCAAATCTTCAAGAGCTCAATTTTGGTGCCATGGAGAATCACCATTGATGGAGCTTGAGCTTGTGTTTCTACACATTATCACTCTCCTTTGCTTCTAGGTAAGGAATCTCAAAGAAAAATCAAGTTTCCTCCATGTTTTGTCATTGACCGAAAATATTCATTTATGGAGCTCCTTGTGTTGCTTTGTTCTAGCTCCATTTGAATCTTTCAAGGACTAGGTGGAGTCCTCTCTTCATAGATATTCAAACACCCTTCAAAGATTAAGGTAAAACAACTACATTAATGTTTTGAAATAATGTAAACCTAGGGTTTACAATGAGATGGAGCTTAAAGCTTGAATACTCATTATGTTGTTTGTATAATGTTTAGTAGTTGGCAAGGAACCAAATGCCTTACAGGTTTTGTAAGGAAACAAGAAAGAAATTTGGGAGGAAGAGGTAAATATGCTATCTTAATGTGGTTTAATGCCTTAGGAGAAATAAGCTTATAATGCTTGTTAAAACTACCTAAAGAGCAAATGGTGAATGACCTAGTAAAGTGTTCTCAAGGAGACTAAAAGAACATATGTATTGGTGTATGTATTTGCAGGTCAAAGGCATTACTTATGTGGGAAATTCAGTGTTTAAGGTTTATGCAATTTAAGGGCCTAAGAGCCATGTTGTTTGAGGGCCTAAGTGCCAAGCAATTTAAGTTATGCACTATATTGTGATGTAGTGCTAAATGTGTGAAGTCTTGTGTATAAAAATGTGTTTGATGGATTTTAGGTGTTCTTGAATGAAATAAGGTAAAAACCTAAGTGTTTGGATGTGAGTAAATACAAGAGAAGCTATGGCCAAATTTGGGGAAATGTGTGAGAAGTTCTAAGTGTTTTAAGAAAGTTTTGGTGAACTAGGAAGTGTTAAAGGTGAATAAAGGTTTACTTGAGAAGGAAAACATGTGTAAGGTGATTTAGAGTGATGCAAGGACTTAGGTGTTATCTTGGAAGTTCTAGGAATTCAATGTGTGTTTGAGGATGTATGAAGTCTTGGAGGAGTTTGTTTAAGTTTAGGTTATGATAATGTGCAAGGTGGGAATAATGTTTAGGTAAGGTTTTGAGAAAGGAACTTTTAGGAATTGTGAAAAGAAGATTTGTTTAGTAAGAGAAGATGCTTGGGAGATGATGTTAAGGTAAGGAGGAAACATTTTGGGATAGTTGTAATCAAAGGTGAGAAACACCATTTAGAAACCTAGAGTTAAATGTTATAAGTGTTGGTGTATGTATAAGAAAATTGGGTAACAAGTTGGACAATGTTTTAAGGTGAATCGAAGTGGTATTTTGGCATTAGAATATACCTAAGATCATATGGTAAGTTTATACAATTAATGAAGGTGGAGAACTAAGGCAACAACACTTGAAAAATGCAATTTTAACAATTCTGTAGCTTTGGTCCGGGACCTAGGTCATGGTTCAAGACCCGGACCAAGCTTTTAAAATGGCCGAGAGTTGTAACATGTTGTGGTCCGGGACTTAAGGGAAGTACAAGGTCCCGGACCACCCTATTAAAATCGCCCGAGAGTTTTCTAATGTGTTGGTCCGGGACTTAAGGTAAGGACCAAGTCCCGGACCACTCTAAAAATGTTGGTTAAGGTTGGAAAATGATGTCTAATGATGGGGATTGATGGTTAATGATGTTATGAGGTTGTTAAGGACATGTTAGGTGAGTTTTAATGACAATTAAGTGGGTGAAAAGTTGTAATAAAATGTGAAAGTAAAACAAGTTAAAAAGTGAAGTTATGTAACTAAGTTAACGGGGAAAAATTATAAGCATTAGACATTAAATAATCAAGCAAACCCCGATGTTAATAAAAACACATGTGATGTTAACAGTTGTTCGAGAATCGCTCGAGGAACATAAGTGGACGTGGTAAAGTGGACTCCGGTGACAGGTATGGTTTTCTTGCAACCTGTGTCCTACCGGATTACACCGGCTTGTATGCCAATGTGTTTTTCTGTATGTTAGCCACGGTGTAAGATAAAACATGTAATGAGTTTACAGTAATTCATTTATGTGGCGTGTTCAATTCCGATACCATTTAACCTCGAAAGTGTTAAACCTTAGCTAACTGAGTCTAGGATCACATGAGAGTTCGGTATTCGGATTAAACGACCCGAACCATGGGACGTACTAACCACGGCTATGCGTGTGTTAATTGTGTGATAAGTGTATGTGAATGTAGGGATCTCCCTTGTGTGTTTAACCCAGTTGTAATACTGTATGGTGTGTAGTCATGATAGACTCCATAGTGGGGTTCTAACTAATATCTAAAGTAAGTATGTACTAACAGTGGTGAGGAATCCGGTTTGGCCGGTCGCGCGTTGTTTGGGAGAGGGTATCCTTCCTAGCCTTACCCTTCTCTTTGTTATGGTTGTTTCCCTCACGGGTTATGATCTCCCATTAGCTTACTCCAAAGCTTAGCTATTCTGACTTATGATCGGTTTAGGGGGAACATGTGTTTGTGTGGTGTGTTCGGGCCTCCAAACCCGAACCGCCTTAACTTAAGTTACTCGTCCAACTATTAGGACGGTAATGAGTGTTGTTGTTATTGTATAACGAGCTTATCATGAGACTGGCAACATTCTCTAGGCTCACCAGTGTATAAACAATGTTTGGGTCGGTTCCTAAGAGAACCACTCCCGTTATGTTATGTATTTTTGTTGTGATGCAATATCTATTGCGGTATTATGTTGTACACGTGAAAACGTGCAAAGTGTTGTTAAGTTTGTATGTAGTGTATGTTGTAGGTTGTATAATGTGGAGTGTGTGGATCATGGATATGATTTCCAGTTTGTGATAAGAGGCGTTTAAGGATAACCCGATTTAAGGGTATGTGTCGTCTATTAAAAGTAGCTCCATTAGAGGAGGAACACTCTAGGGATGATGAATACCATGAGTGACTTATTAAGTAAGGATATTATCCGCTTGTTGAGCCGTTGAGGCGAAATGATTATGTGTTGTGTGTTTACAGTTGCATGCATGATTTAAAAATAATCAACCGCATGCTAAGACGACAATTAGTTGTGCGTGGCCCGGTAGCATGTGGGCTGCGGGATTACCATACCAGCAAAGGTGCTGAGCCCCTTGGGGCCACCCTTTCTCCTCTTTTCCTATTTCAGGTACAGAGAGCTGGAAGCCGTTCGAGAGTAGGACGGGATAGTCATTGTACATGGGTATTCATTTAAGTGTATATATACAGTAGGTGTAGTAAGACCGATATTGTTGTCGGCATCAGTTTATAAATACTCGGTATAGTTGAAAGGTGTATGTTGTTGTTGTTGTTAATGGAAAGGGTTAATAATGTGTAGTTGCTCGGAATTTAGCCCATCAACCGGTACAATGTATATGGATTAGCCTTGTTAGCCACGTGGGTGGCTAACGGCGTGTAACACCAACGAGTTAAGTAATGTGATGAGGTTTGTATTTCCGCTGCAGTTTATTGTAAGTGTGTTATGTTGGATGGGGTGTTACAAAAGTGGTATCAGAGCGAAGTATCGCTCTGATGACTGAATTACCGATTTTAGGAAGTACCCGAGGATCAAGTACTTTGGGTTAAGGTTGAGTGATAGCGTGAGAGATACGCTAGATAGGACTACCAGTGATACTGGAAACCTACAATATCCATCCACCCTCCACAATCCCTGTTTATAACTTGGGCAACAACGCCAGAGAGATGGAAGTCCTCTCTTACTCGGGAATACCCATCTATCTGGCTGTTGTAATCCCTCAAGGTACGGAGAACCTGTTATACGGTAGATCCCGAAAACTGGGAATCCCGGAGACGGTCCCATCTGAACAATGTTAACCGCATTTAGTAGCAAAATGAAGGATTTTGTGTATAAGAGAATAGAATTTCCGGCAACCTGGGTCGACATGCAAAGCAGTCGAGAGTAACCAGCTTGCAACGCACCGACCGTGCAACAGGCAAGAAGTGGATTAGTGAAACCCGAGACGAGTGTCTACGGGACCACCGTTGATAAATAATACACCAACGGTGTACCAACCGGCAAGGGAACTACAACGTAGTGCCCAAATACATGGAACGGGCTACAAGAGAATACAATACTAAGAAAAAGGGGGTCTTCCAGAATGGGAAACACCCTAGTTGATGATCGTCGTGTGAAGACAGTGAGAAGTCACCTAGAGGAGTTATTATCAAGATTGTAAGATCAGTGAGGGCCAACAAGGTCACTGATGACAGTACGGATAAAAACAATACCACAACCGGTATGTGTTAAACCGATAGCCAGTTAGCACGGCGCACTTGCCATAGCAAGTGCTGCTATAACAGGGCTGTTCGGGAAATTTATAACCACTACAAGTACTTGGTAAAGTACTATAAAGTTAAATGTGATCGTCATAACAGTGGAAGGGCCTGTTAGCCTAACCTCTGTAATTGGAAGTACACCAGTCAGCAAGAAGCTAGACTTGGCTAAGGTAAGAAGATGTTGTGAAACCATGAAAATTTTCTTTCAAACCCAAATTTATTCAAACCCTTCTTTTCAAAACCAGATTTTCTTTCAAACCAACACTTCTTTCCAACCTTCTTTTAAACCAAACCAGTGAAACCAGGGGCAGTTGACAAGGATACAACAGTGGATAAACTTTCCCTCGATTAAGTTCGGGAAGCAAAGAATGAATATTGTCACGGGACAATATAAGGGAGTTGACAACAGAATACTTCACCTAGGCGTGTGACGGACACTACGAGTGTACCAACTGTGTTGTGGGACGACCGCACTCCGATAGGAGCATGTGGGCCTGACAGACCTACTTATAGGTTAGTTGGGTAAGTAGTAATGTATCAGTATGATACCCCATATATGTATACGAGTAGAGTCCGAAACACGGGAAGTAGTCGACTCCGTCTACGGTCAGCAGTATAAATCAAACGAGAGCTAGAGATTACAAGGAATGGTTGAAGTTAAGGAACTCAGTTAAGTTAACGAAACTAAAGGAATTAGTGAATTCCTTTCAAGGAAATGTTTAAGAGTCAGGAGGTGCGAAGTGCACTAACTGTAATGTAAAGACATCGTATACGTCTTAAGGATCCTCAGGGATAAACATGTTATCTGGAACGGTGACCCAGCCTATACATGGCAAGGCAGATGCCTAATGTAGACACATTACTGTGCAATGAACGGGATGAAACTCCTAGAATGAGTACCTACACTACAAGGAAATGTTGATCTTCACAGAAGAAGATAATAAGCCAGATAAGAACGCAAGCGGCGTGGCTAATGGAATGTACCAATAAGTGTGAAACAAATGTAAGGCATAACGTAGCAACACCCAGGAGCAATCCTTGAGGGGTGTTCGCATCAACAATTGTTGAACGAAATGCATGACAGAAACACAAGGGTTGAAACTAACACCCAGTTTAGACATGAGTTGTCAGGAGACGGACTGACAAACCTAAGGGGAATCCCATGAAAGGAACGTGATGCAACGACTTGTCATGGAGCCCAATATAATATCCAAACCATGTAATATTGTACAGAGAAGTACATATGTGTGGACAGCCTACAATGAGCCCAGCTCAAGGCAAATAAGGCTTATAAGCCATAAGCAAGATATGTTATATAAATTCGATTGATGGTAGAAGTTTATGTTGTATAAGTGAATAGAGTGGTAAACGAACCACTGCATTAAGAGTGGGGATACCTCTCGATATTGTGACACCGCAGGAGCGGTAGTTATGTGAATCAAGTTCAAGAAATATGTTAAGGATGGACGATGTTATTATTGAAAGAGAGCAATTAGCTTAGTAGTATGTGTATAAAGTGAAGCACCTGGCTGAATAATGCCGGCTTGTGACTCGAATGATTAATGCTCAAGGAGCATTCAGTAGTCATCCAAATGAGTGATGAACCATAATACGAATGATGTAAGTATATGTGTGGAAGTTAGTGTGACAGTAAATACCATGTAAGCTGATGCTATACAAGGAGTAAGAGCACGGTGCGCAGTAAGCGACCGTTGTATGAGTATTGGTAGATGATAAAGTGGTGAGTGAGCAGAGTTATGAGTTAACCCCAGTGGAGGTACAACGGTAAGTAATAGCAAAGGAACCGAGCAGTAAGCCGGAAGCAAGTGATATGTGATAAGAATTCCAGTAAACACAGTGTAAACTCCTATTGCAATCGCATAAGAGATTTACTGTCAAGAGTTTACGCCTCTGCACTCTGTATGACTAAGTGTTTTGGTATTGCATTTGCGCAGTAATGATCGAATGGGATAGCTAGGATTTGGGAAATGTTAATTGTGGTGGATGTAGAAAGAAACCTATGGTACTATAATGATCAATGCATAGGAAATGCAAGGTCATACCAATGGAAGAGTACTTGTACGAAACCAGATATGGAGGTATGATTAAGAATAAGTGATAACAGTGGCAATGAATACCAAATGTCGGTATGAAATATACCTCAGGTGTGGGAAATAACCGAGAGAGCACTACACTTAGGTAGTAGCTCAATCTCAACCGACAATAAGTCGGTAGAAGCAAGTCAAACATTGTGCAGTTTACGTAGTAAGCTATTGGAGAAGTGGATGGAAAGTTTTGGAACTCACCGAATTCGCTCAGGGTAAGAGATACCATGCGTCGGTTGAGAAACCATTGTTACCTAGATAAGGGTAATACATTGGAGATGTACAATACAACAACAGTAACGAGTGGGGCAAACTAGCTCTACAACTATCAGAGTTGCGCAACAGAGGCCAGAGAGCCCATGCACTAGATACTGAATATACATGGTGAATATGAATAAATGGCTAGTTAACAATGCCTAAAAGCCCCACAGGCCAGGACCGAAACCGGTTATGAGTTAGAACTCCAATGCGAATTCTTGGTTTAGGGACTAAACCGCCAATATGGTTAAGATCCTCTAATCAGAATCCATTGTGTAATAGACCGCGTGGAAGTCAAAACACTTCACGACGGCAGAACATTTTAAGCCAAGGTTAGTGATTGATTACGTGGGCGTAATCCCTTTTAAGAGGGGTAGAGCGCAAAACCAACCGTACAAGTGTACGTGAACTGGGTTGTGCATAGCACAAAATGATTTGTTATGATGGTTGGCGCGTGTGTTATATAAACATACGCATTTATTTGTGGTTAAATTGTGGTAATTGCGCACAGAAGATGCGAATACCATTGTGGGAAGTGTGTTTATTTTGTTAACAGGGTGTGTGAGAGTACAAGTGGAAGGGAGTAAAGAAACTCCCGGGGAACTAAAACCCCGATGGTGCATAAATGTAAGCCATGTATTGTATTTTGATAAAAAAATATATGTATATATATACAGTGTTGCGATTTATGAAGGGATATGAGACCGACATAGAACCTAGTGAGAATTAAATTCCCTAGGTAACTTGAATTAAGTTGGATTTGGGTGATGATTGATAGACGGAGTTCTATCCCTTGGAGATGTAATGATTATGACTAGAAGGATTTAAAGATAGAAAATGGGATACGCTTGAAATTGTTGTTGTTGAAAAAGAAGTGGGAGGTGAAACTTGATTATCATGAGATCAAGGGAAGCCGAACACAAATTGGGGTGGAAAGATAGTTCAACACTGATGCTGATCACATCAGGGTTGGATGACTCTTGAAACTCCCTGTAAGTGGTCACAAACAACCATGTTAAGAAAGATGCAAAGAGCATAAACTGGACTTGGAGTTGTGTTGTGTTTTCAAAAAGGATTTTCAATTGGTGTTTTCAAACAATCGATTAATATTTTGAATAAAAGATCTTCTTATACTTAACCTAGTAAAGAATATTTTTGTAGTACTTGCTCACGAGCTGAGGACGTATGAGCCTTTGTCTTCGGACCGGTGACATGAGAAGTATATATGTTAAAAAAAAAATTAAGTGACTGTTTTGATCTCCCAAAGGAACGGGGACCAAAAGGTGTCCATCGCGACCGGGTTCTGCGGGATCACAGTGTATATGTACTCAACATGGGACTCGAGCCCATGGAGAGATGGAAAAGGTATTTCTGTTTGATATACATGCTATGACATGTTGTTTGGTATGTTTGATAAAGGTTATTTTGACTTTGATCTCCTAAAGTGTATGCTATCAAGGCCTATGAGTCTAAATGTGTTGTGTTACTTAGACCTATGTGTCTAAATGTGGTTATGTCACCCAGACCTAAGAGTCTGAGGGATATTGTATAGGTGCAAGTGTGGTGAAGGTACCCGGACCATTAAGTCCGAGGCTACCATGTGAGTATGATATTTTATGTATAATGTGGATATGTTACCCGGACCATTAAGTCCGAGGTTGGATGTAAAGGGTGGTTGGTAATGGAAGTTTTATGGCTATAAGTAATTCCCGTATTCTAATCCAATGATGCGAGGAAATGTGAACTTCGAGGACGAAGTTCTTTTAAGGGGGGTAGATTGAAATACCCCAAACCTTGGTATGTTGTGTAAATGTTAAACTATGGTATTTAAAGGCTAAAAAGTGCCTTAGAAACAATAAATGTACAATTTAAACCATAGTAAAGCGCAATAAAACACTAAGACACGGTTTGAGCAAAAACATGCTCTAAGGTTGGAGTGAACTTGGCTAGGACTCAAAGAGCCTACCAAGACTTGATAATATTTAATATGACTTTATAAGGCTAATTAAGTCCTTAGGAAACTTTGGTAGACAATGAAACCAAACAAAACACAAATAAATACCTTAAAGTCAATAAGAGCAAAAATGTGCTCTAAGCTTGGGATAAATTTGTAAAAGACCTAATGGTCATACCTATGCCTTATTTATATGTTAATGAACATATTAAATCAATTACCAAAGAAAACCAAGCTTGAAAACAAGTTAAAACACAAAAAGTGCTTTAAGGAGTCTTAAAGCACGTTTTTGAAAAATTGTCTTGTAAATGAGTTTCGAATGGCTAAATGTCCATCATTACTCTTTAATTAACATGTGTACTATATAGTATCACATTTGGGTGGCTATATCAATGGGAAATCAAAATTTCACTTCTATGTGCCTTGTTTTTGTGAATAGTAACCTTAATAAGCTAGTTTGTAACATATAATGTTATAAGTAATTAAATTGGCAAATAAGGTCTAAAATACCCCTTGCTACTATTTGGGGCCGGTTTTCTCATAAGGGAATGAGTCACCCCTTTGTTAAATAGATAAGATAGAAATTGATAAAGTAAAACACTATTTGCTTTACTTAAATATCTAAACTAACAAAAGCAAACTCATCTCCTCTTTCACTTCTTTCCTTCATTTCCCACGGGGCCTTCTTCTTCCTCCTCTCTCCATCGGTTTCCAACAGAACCATGTCATTCTTCATCCTTCTTCACTTGTAACTTATGACTCCATGCTCCGAATTTAATTCCGAGACTACCGTTCTCTTAGTTGGAGCAAGCTCTACACTTCTACCTTTTCAAATCTTCAAGAGCTCAATTTTGGTGCCATGGAGAATCACCATTGATGGAGCTTGAGCTTGTATTTCTACACATTATCACTCTCCTTTGCTTCTAGGTAAGGAATCTCAAAGAAAAATCAAGTTTCCTCCATGTTTTGTCATTGACCGAAAATATTCATTTATGGAGCTCCTTGTGTTGCTTTGTTCTAGCTCCATTTGAATCTTTCAAGGACTAGGTGGAGTCCTCTCTTCATAGATATTCAAACACCCTTCAAAGATTAAGGTAAAACAACTACATTAATGTTTTGAAATAATGTAAACCTAGGGTTTACAATGAGATGGAGCTTAAAGCTTGAATACTCATTATGTTGTTTGTATAATGTTTAGTAGTTGGCAAGGAACCAAATGCCTTACCGGTTTTGTAAGGAAACAAGAAAGAAATTTGGGAGGAAAAGAGGTAAATATGCTATCTTAATGTGGTTTAATGCCTTAGGAGAAATAAGCTTATAATGCTTGTTAAAACTACCTAAAGAGCAAATGGTGAATGACCTAGTAAAGTGTTCTCAAGGAGACTAGTAAAAGAACATATGTATTGGTGTATGTATTTGCAGGTCAAAGGCATTACTTATGTGGGAAATTCAGTGTTTAAGGTTTATGCAATTTAAGGGCCTAAGAGCCATGTTGTTTGAGGGCCTAAGTGCCAAGCAATTTAAGTTATGCACTATATTGTGATGTAGTGCTAAATGTGTGAAGTCTTGTGTATAAAAATGTGTTTGATGGATTTTAGGTGTTCTTGAATGAAATAAGGTAAAAACCTAAGTGTTTGGATGTGAGTAAATACAAGAGAAGCTATGGCCAAATTTGGGGAAATGTGTGAGAAGTTCTAAGTGTTTTAAGAAAGTTTTGGTGAACTAGGAAGTGTTAAAGGTGAATAAAGGTTTACTTGAGAAGGAAAACATGTGTAAGGTGATTTAGAGTGATGCAAGGACTTAGGTGTTATCTTGGAAGTTCTAGGAATTCAATGTGTGTTTTGAGGATGTATTTAAGTCTTGGAGGAGTTTGTTTAAGGTTTAGGTTATGATAATGTGCAAGGTGGGAATAATGTTTAGGTAAGGTTTTGAGAAAGGAACTTTTAGGAAGTTGTGAAAAGAAGATTTGTTTAGTAAGAGAAGATGCTTGGGAGATGATGTTAAGGTAAGGAGGAAACATTTTGGGATAGTTGTAATCAAAGGTGAGAAACACCATTTAGAAACCTAGAGTTAAATATTATAAGTGTTGGTGTATGTATAAGAAAATTGGGTAACAAGTTGGACAATGTTTTAAGGTGAATCGAAGTGGTATTTTGGCATTAGAATATACCTAAGATCATATGGTAAGTTTATACAATTAATGGAGGTGGAGAACTAAGGCAACAACACTTGAAAAATGCAATTTTGACAATTCTGTAGCTTTGGTCCGGGACCTAGGTCATGGTTCAAGACCCGGACCAAGCTTTTAAAATGGCCGAGAGTTGTAACATGTTGTGGTCCGGGACTTAAGGGAAGTACAAGGTCCCGGACCACCCTATTAAAATCGCCCGAGAGTTTTCTAATGTGTTGGTCCGGGACTTAAGGTAAGGACCAAGTCCCGGACCACTCTAAAAATGTTGGTTAAGGTTGGAAAATGATGTCTAATGATGGGGATTGATGGTTAATGATGTTATGAGGTTGTTAAGGACATGTTAGGTGAGTTTTAATGACAATTAAGTGGGTGAAAAGTTGTAATAAAATGTGAAAGTAAAACAAGTTAAAAAGTGAAGTTATGTAACTAAGTTAACGGGGAAAAAATTATAAGCATTAGACATTAAATAATCAAGCAAACCCCGATGTTAATAAAAACACATGTGATGTTAACAGTTGTTCGAGAATCGCTCGAGGAACATAAGTGGACGTGGTAAAGTGGACTCCGGTGACAGGTATGGTTTTCTTGCAACCTGTGTCCTACCGGATTACACCGGCTTGTATGCCAATGTGTTTTTCTGTATGTTTGCCACGGTGTAAGATAAAACATGTAATGAGTTTACAGTAATTCATTTATGTGGCGTGTTCAATTCCGATACCATTTAACCTCGAAAGTGTTAAACCTTAGCTAACTGAGTCTAGGATCACATGAGAGTTCGGTATTCGGATTAAACGACCCGAACCATGGGACGTACTAACCACGGCTATGCGTGTGTTAATTGTGTGATAAGTGTATGTGAATGTAGGGATCTCCCTTGTGTGTTTAACCCAGTTGTAATACTGTATGGTGTGTAGTCATGATAGACTCCATAGTGGGGTTCTAACTAATATCTAAAGTAAGTATGTACTAACAGTGGTGAGGAATCCGGTTTGGCCGGTCGCGCGTTGTTTGGGAGAGGGTATCCTTCCTAGCCTTACCCTTCTCTTTGTTATGGTTGTTTCCCTCACGGGTTATGATCTCCCATTAGCTTACTCCAAAGCTTAGCTATTCTGACTTATGATCGGTTTAGGGGGAACATGTGTTTGTGTGGTGTGTTCGGGCCTCCAAACCCGAACCGCCTTAACTTAAGTTACTCGTCCAACTATTAGGACGGTAATGAGTGTTGTTGTTATTGTATAACGAGCTTATCATGAGACTGGCAACATTCTCTAGGCTCACCAGTGTATAAACAATGTTTGGGTCGGTTCCTAAGAGAACCACTCCCGTTATGTTATGTATTTTTGTTGTGATGCAATATCTATTGCGGTATTATGTTGTACACGTGAAAACGTGCAAAGTGTTGTTAAGTGTTGTATGTAGTGTATGTTGTAGGTTGTATAATGTGGAGTGTGTGGATCATGGATATGATTTCCAGTTTGTGATAAGAGGCGTTTAAGGATAACCCGATTTAAGGGTATGTGTCGTCTATTAAGGAAGTAGCTCCATTAGAGGAGGAACACTCTAGGGATGATGAATACCATGAGTGACTTATTAAGTAAGGATATATTATCCGCTTGTTGAGCCGTTGAGGCGAAATGATTATGTGTTGTGTGTTTACAGTTGCATGCATGATTTAAAAATAATCAACCGCATGCTAAGACGACAATTAGTTGTGCGTGGCCCGGTAGCATGTGGGCTGCGGGATTACCATACCAGCAAAGGTGCTGAGCCCCTTGGGGGCCACCCTTTCTCCTCTTTTCCTATTTCAGGTACAGAGAGCTGGAAGCCGTTCGAGAGTAGGACGGGATAGTCATTGTACATGGGTATTCATTTAAGTGTATATATACAGTAGGTGTAGTAAGACCGATATTGTTGTCGGCATCAGTTTATAAATACTCGGTATAGTTGAAAGGTGTATGTTGTTGTTGTTGTTAATGGAAAGGGTTAATAATGTGTAGTTGCTCGGAATTTAGCCCATCAGACCGGTACAATGTATATGGATTAGCCTTGTTAGCCACGTGGGTGGCTAACGGCGTGTAACACCAACGAGTTAAGTAATGTGATGAGGTTTGTATTTCCACTGCAGTTTATTGTAAGTGTGTTAATGTTGGATGGGGTGTTACATTAAACAACAGCGTACGGGAAGGAACTACTGCACAGGAAATTGTCAAGCTAGCAGTTACTTGGTGAACGGTATGTTAATTGTGTGGTCTGAATGTCCTAAGGATTATCCTAAGGTCCAGACATTATATGTTTAATTATCAAGAGCGATATCTATGATTTTATGTGATTGATATGGTGTACTGTATTGTTTAAACTATTGCGTTGTATTTTATACGCAAATGTTTTATGACTGGAAGTCTATACAGTTGAACTGGAATAAGACTAACTGACCTGAAGGTATTATTGAACCTAACTGATGGTCAACTGTTAAGGTCTTAATTCAAATATTGGTTATTATGTCACTGACAAAAGGGGCTAACTTATAAAGAGAGGAATCCAGATCGTTTCGACTTTCTGGTTGCGCATTGTGATCACTACGAGAGACTATAATGGAGTCACTCGAAATCCATCAGCCACATTCGGGGATGGCGGAATGCACTGCGGTTGGTGCACAGTTTCGACCGGATCGGTCAAAGTATATATTTATCCAGGGCCATAAGGTCAGCTGGTAACGGTTCCTTTGGAACCCAGTGGGACACACTGTCCATTTTCACAGGTTATTAAGGGCTGTCTTGACAGGACGCCTGAGGTAAAATTAATTGGAAATGTTAAGTGGTTGGTATAAAAGGATAAGGGTCATGTGACCTACTAACAGGAACAGTTGTTTAATATGTCCTCCTTATTTGGGTTGTTGGTGTTGATTATTGTTTGATGTGTATTATTCTGCACTAAATGTTGCAGGTGAATTGTTATGTGATTGCTCAGTGTTTACAGTATTTCTGTTATTATTGTAAACCGGATTATCTGTAATGAATCTAATATCAAGATGGCTAAAACGACTAAAGGATTCTAGGTGACTTAGGATCACATTTAGCATACCAGCATTTCGATTGCTGAGCCCTTTAATGGGCCAAACATTCCAGGTTATTGAAGAAGACACAAGCCGGAGTGCGGGACACGGGGGTAGCTGTTGTGTTGCAGCAAACACCGTTGGTTTTACTTTGTATTGTATTAAGAAGATTGTTGTATTCAATTAGTTGGATTTGGTTTGTAATAATTAGGAGTACTCAGTATCTGTTCATCACAGCGTGTAGAGTTAAGGTTGTTGGATGGATGCCTTGTTACTCACAAGGGTGGGTAACGGCGTGTAACACCAAGGTAGTTAGTTTTATTTTCCGCTGCGATTTGCTATTTATTATGCTACGAGTTATGACGTCATTACAGGTTTAAGATTAGGGGTGTTACAAGAACTAATATGTGTATTTGGTATCTCAAATGATTAATACGTAACATGGGTTAGGGTGAAAAGAAAATTAGAAATATATATGTGCATATATTTACGGATGGAGGAGATTAAAGTAAAAGGATTCTTTTCTAAAAGAATTCTGTACAAACTGGGGTCATAACAAAATTTGAGAGACGTTTGAATACTATTTTGAGACAACTAGTATGCTATTTTTAAGGCCATATAGTTAGGCCACGTAACATATTTTGAGCTTTAAATAGCCGTAAATAAATTATAGGGTGATCTATAAGACTATAAATTTTTGATGAGGAAACTATCATTCTAACAATTATAAGTACTTGGGAATACCTTAGGAAAATTATGGACATAATTATGGAATTCATTAAATTATGGACATAAACCGAAAGGGATAATTCTGGGTATTTTTATAAGTATAAAATATGGAATTCATTAAATTAGTGGTAGATTATAAGACTAGGTAACTATGGGGGTAGCTTCGTAAATACCATCAAAACTGGTCAATGAATAATTTGAGTGGTCAACCTTGACCACATTTGAGGGCTGACCAAATCAAAATAAGGATAAATATTTTAGGTACTGGAAGAGATATTAGGTCAATACCGAAATTATATGGGTGGAAATGTAAATAAGGGAACCCTGGAGGTTTGTTGGGAACTTTAGGGAATTTTTGGAGTAAGCTTAATGCTTTGATTAACTACGAGTTATACTATATAGTTAAGTATGGAATTGTGGCAATTATTAAGTTAGGGGTAAGTTAGGTAATTATTTTATACCTTGGGACATGAATGTGTATTTAAGTATTTGAGGGGATTAGTGTATAAACCTAGAAAGGTTTTGGAAGTCTAAGTAATAATAAATGATTAAGAGGTACATAATATGGGGTTTAAATAATTAAAGTGTTGGGTTATTAAAAACAAAAGGGGGGGGGGGGGCTATGGTGTAACTATGAGAAAATGTGGGGAAATGGTCAATTGTATAACTTGTTAAATGTTGGTTTAAGGATACCTTAAAACATTAGCTAGAGGAACTTATTACGTATAGAATAACAATGTAAATATACAAGTTGGTAAAGTCTTGGTTAACTAAAGTTCTAAGGGATAGTGTGAGTTGAACATTCAAAAATGCACCTAGGGAACAACGCCCGATAGAATGAGATAACCTAGGAAGATGTCACAACGGTCGTCACATAAAATCATAAACTGACAAGTTGTTTTAATTAACGTTAGGGCCGTGACGAATGCCAACCGGGACCGTGTGTGTGAGATAACTCTCCCTTCTGAATAAGGTATGGATATATGTGGTCCGTATATTGCCGTGTTACACGGCTTGTGTGCTGTGTGCCTTGTTTGCCATTGACTTCAAGACTAAAGCATGAAAACGAATTGTTTGTTTATCTTGCTTATTTGCTTGCTGTGTGCTTGTATGAAGCATGAGTACAGATTGCTTATTTAAATTGCGGTATTGGTTGCTCTATACCTGTTATACCTTACGTGTTTGCACACAGTAACTTAGTCACTCCCTGTTTATGTAAAACTACGGGACAAAACGTAATGAATAATACAAACAAATAAGGAAACTACTTATATAAAGGAAAACTCCTCCCTAACCATGGAGGATTTCTAAGGACGCCCACTATGGTGGCAAGTTATCTATGATAAGAGAATACTCTACTGAGGACTACTATCGACACCCACAATGGTGTCGAGCTGACAAAAAGAAAAGACACATACTTGAGTAAATATCAACAGGCGGAACATGAGAATAACCCGGGAAGACAACATCTCGGGCCGCGCGGTTTGGACACTCGGGAGTTGGTATCTGCATCAGATCCTTCGACCGTCTATTGTGGTTTATGGAGCACATCCTGGGGACTAGAGATGACCCCGCTTTCTCGACCCTTGGCGTCGGGGATGGAGGATTGGAATTTGGTGGAGCATTATCCTGGAGTCTAGAGGTGACTACGCTTTCTCGACATATGACGCCGGGAATGGAGGAAATAGCTATGGAGGAGACGTCCTCCAACGTGCGGTGACAAAAGAATTCATAAATAATCCCTGGAGAAATAAGGAACAATTGGCACCTACATGATAAGGTCACGGGATCTAAACTATATCCCCAGACCTTGTGCAAGGAAAGAGAAAGAAAATACACACCATGGGAAATAAGGAAAACATGTGTAATGAGACCAAACAAATAAGAAAATTTACAAATGTGATTCTTTAAGAAACAAGAGCTGAATAGCACCTACATAATAAAGTCTTGGGGTCTAACCTATATCCCTTGACTCGGTGCAAGAATAGGAAGGTAAACTTGTGTAATGAGAACAAGAAAACAATACATAATCTCTTGAATGATCCAATAGTGAGGATCGCCGGTATAATATATCCACGCACACGTCTATTAAGTACTGGATTGTTGTTGCTACATAAACAGCTTATTGTGCTGGGTGGCGTGTTTGACGTTGCTATGCTACTTGCATGTTGTGCTTGGTTGCTTATTAAGATGGATATGCTACCTTAAAGTGTGTATGATATTATGGTGTGTTGTGGCGTGCTTTACTGCTTTATTACAGCATGTAACTGGACTTAATAATATTCGACCAAGTAGTCGTGTAGCCCGGCAACATACGGGCTACACATGTTCATACTCAGCGTAGTTTGCTGAGTTCTTTTAAAACCCAATTTTTACAGGTATTGAGCCGGATCATAACAGAGCGTAGGCGGGATGGCTATCAAGGGGTTAGTCTATCTGGGCATAACTTTTGAGTTGAAATAGTATGTTTAATGTATGGGTTGTTACCAAACCCGGGTTGTACTTTTCGATTTATGATTTAGTAATTATGTTGTAGACACTCGGTATTTGGAATTGTATCTTATATTGTATACGAGTTTTGGTGAGGGTTGTCTCCAGTCATGCAGACCATAACTTGGTGTAGGTAGAAAGGTCGGGTCAACCACGTGGGGTGGTTGGCGTCTGTAGCACCCAAATGAAGTTCAAAACCGCTGCCTAGACTTTTCGTGATAACGTTAGGCGCATCATTTAATTGTCGGTTGTAATTCGGGGGTGTTACAATATATAATATGGTTTACAAACCATATAATAGTAAATAATAAATGTTAACTTATTAGTATAATTATGTACTATAAAGTCATAAGGTTTTAAATGAATACAACTTGTTATATAAATGAGAAGTTGTATATTATAAGGTATATTAAAGAATTGTAATATACCATGCAACATAAACTAACGTTGCATGGAATGCATGCAACCATAGGTTATAAACAATAGCCATGAATGCAACTATAGGTTATAATACATACCTATGCATGCGATGTAACAGTGGAATTAAAATACGGGAACGAACGGATTTATATAAAGCGTAACACATATAGAATACTACAGGTTGGAAAATATAATTCCTACGTTTAAAAACGTTAACTACGGCGTTCGTATAAGACCAACGTCTTTGTTTAACTGAGTATTGGTACATATTACGAGTAAGGAGTTTTAAGAATAACGAAACCTTAACTAATAACAGTTGAAATCCGGGGATGTAATACCGGGGTTACTGACGTTATTCGGAAATACCGAATCGTTTTGTCATGTGGATTGACACTTAGCATTCTTCGTATGTTTTAGATCGCCTTTCAGACGTGCGCGCTCAACAAGCTTAGTGGACTACACTGCGCATCCTTGGTCTAAGGTGTACGGTATGTGAAGAAAGGTTTGATCCGGGTTGACCCAAGAAAGGGCCCGGAAACTGTTTGATAACTTGTATGTTATGTGTGTGGATATATGCATATGATGATGTGTGTTAATGCGTTACTTAATTATACGCGAGCGTCCTACGGGACTAACACTACGTCGACTATAGATCGACTTATATAAACATACATATGCGTTGATGTGATGACACGATGGTTACTTATTATAATACCCTTAGTATTAATATTAAGTATATGGTAACCTAAGTAAAACACTTAGGTACGAGATACAATATTGTCGGTCTCTAGAGCATGGATCTCGAACATGAATATAACCTAGATTACTTCTAGGCATGCGTAAGACCCATTGGGCGGCTAATTGGTAGAATGTGATCTCCATAAAACTAAGAGTATATCTTAAACATTATGAGAGAATTGGTATGAGTTGAGGGGAGGAATCCCGGTAGTTTACGAACTACTTGGTTGCGCATTTGTGATCACTGAGTGGTACCCGATCGGGTCCCGCTCTAGGAAATTTCCCAACGAGCCCTAATTGGATCGTGGGTCAGGTGGTACCTGCTGTTGGTACACGGCTACGGCCTTTATATGGACGCCTTATGAGGCAAAGTGAATAGTCAGGGGCCTCCGGACCTCTGGCGAAATGAGCTCCTTTGTGTGTACGGGAGGACTACTGTCCATTGGTGAGGTTAACCGGGTTGTCCTAACATGACGCCCAACTGGTAATTAACTAAACATGGTTTGGATGGATGGGGCCTTGAAGGCCAAATAATATTAAATATGGAAACCGTTCGCTAAGGCGATTATACACAATACTGTTATTATTCGATACGTTCGTTTATGCGACTGTTGTTTGTGATATGTAATGACTGTTGGATTGGATGGATGATTATATGTCTATGCATGTTTGTTACAGCATTAATTATATCTGTAAACTGGTAAAGCATGAAATCGATCTAATATCAAGATGGTTAAAATGACAAGTGACCAATAGGGTCCAGGCCCGCATACTCAGCGTTTATCGCTGAGCCTTTATGGCTTGTTGCAAGTTGATGATCATCGTCGAAGCCGAAGCGCGGGACTGGGTAGATGCTCACTTGTCGACGGTTATGGTTTTTGGACTTAGTATGATGTATAGGATTTATCTCGTTGTCACAGCGGTTTGGTAGTGCTGTTTATTTTGGTTGTTGGATTTAGTTTATGCTTTGTTACTCGCATGGGCGAGTAATGGCAAGTGACACCCGAGTGAGAGTTAATGTTGTTTATTCTTCCGCTGTAAGACGTCTTTTAATTATGCTATGTGAGGGATTGTTAAGTGTTTATTGAGAGGGGTGTTACAACATGTGATAATGAATTTCCATTTTATGGTATATCTTCATCTCATTAATTATATACTCATAATTGTTTTCACTTATTCTATATATTAATAATTTGGTTATTTTTATTATAACCACAATCATTTTATAACTTCACATTATACTCCATAATATATTATATTACTTAGTTTTAATTCCTTTCTTTATTAAATTACAAAACCAACCTTATAAATTCGGTAATTATATATTGAACACATTAACTTTTGTAAATTACTAAATGACCACATAAACTTTCGGTCTTAACATATAATTTTCCTATATTTACAATTTTACCCCAAAACTTTATATAAGTTACATATTAACTTATAAACTATAGTTTTAATATTTAATTTCCTTAAATACCGAAATGACCCACATAATTCCACAAATTATATTTAGACTTATATTAATCTCGGTTTTACATATAAGTTTTTATAAATTACATATTCATCCCAAAACTTTTATAAAGTTAATATTTTATGTCATAAATAATTTTAACCCAAAGTTTTTGGTCAACACTTTGACTAATGCCTAATTTCATAATTAATACTTTAATATACCTACAATATCATATGTAATTTGGTTTTACTCCATATTTTTCAGAAATTACAAAATAGCCCCAAAACTTTATAAAATGTTATTTTAACACTTGAACACTTGTTTAATTTAACCAAAATTCATAATATTAATTCCTACCTTATATTATATCATAATTATGCCAAATAAACCTTTAACTCTCGGCATTTATATTTAGTACTCTATACTTTTCAAAATTTACAATTTAGCCACATAATTTAATAAACTAGCAATTTGAATACTTGTAGCTATTTTTAATATACCCAAAATTTATAATATAAGTTAATATACTTATATTCTTCAAAATTCATCAAATGGAACATTTTATTCTCGGGTTTAATAATATCTTACCATATGGTTTTAAAACTTGATTTATAACTTATAATAAGTATATATAAATGTATATAAACCATATAACACTTCTAAAAATTATGTTAATGACTTAGGATGATTATAAGCTCAAAATTAAATATTTAACTCATAGAAAATTCGGCCTTTGTAACACCCCATCTTAAGCCATTCGTGGTTATCGCAACTTAACAGTAATATATAAATGTCGCAGCGGAAATAAACTAATGCCAGGACCTTGCCACGGTCTAATCAACAAGAAATACCGCTTCTTTAATATTTACAACCGTATATCCAAAATACATACACCAACCGAGTTTTAAGTATCTTCAAAACCACATAACATTTCTCAAGTTCAACTATCAAAAGACGGGTGCACAGGCGCTACCCGTACTCAGAATAAAGTCCCACCTAGGGCTACCCGCTCCTACTCTAGTGGTGTGACTTCATCGGCCGCTTACCTGCAAGTGTAAAAACAGCCCCCAAAGGGGGTCAGCACGAATGCTAGTACGACCCTCTCGTGGCCCCCAAGCTAACGGGGCTACGACGACTAATTGTCGATAGCATGGAAGTTGTTTAGCACCACAATCATAAAATGAAACGCAATAAATTAACAAACCATAATGAACATAAATAGCTCATATGCAAATGAACGACTCATGCGTTCCCTTAACAATCAGTTAGTTCTTAACTCCTTAGATCCACAATCTCCTTAACCTTATAATTGCCAACCCTTCCACTATTAGATTGGTTAGCCCTTAATTGGTTGCTTATTTTTGTAGGGCTTGGTTAACCCTAGCCGGTAGCAGTGCACTATCCAGCAATAAGCAACCTTTCTTAATATGTTGGGGATGTAGGCTTGATCCCCCCACGCCATCCTTAATGTGCCGCCCACCTCAAACAGTAGTCCGGGTGGTCGGGTCGGTTTGTTGACCCTAGGCGACGAGTCTAATGACAAGTCTTATTTGGAAGTCGGATCTGATTCAGATGCCGACCTCCCCCAATACACATGTGCCGGTACCATTTCGGATTCCTCACTCCCACCCCAAGTTAAGGTTAGTGAAAGCCTTAGATATCATGTGTTAGTTAAACCTTGACGGGTATTAACCAACGTTCACCAATGTACAAATCCTCTCCTTAACTCAATAAGTATAAAGCTTAGTTAGCAGCTATCCTTAAACCTCGTGGGTTAGTGTAAAGAAATCACATACACAACGTGAACATTAATATTCAGTTGCATGCTTTATCTTGTCTTAGTCATATCAAACAAATAGGTAGCACACAAGTCGAGGGACACCTCGTTAGCAAGCAGGTCACAAGAAAGACTGTACCGTTAACCGTCGGCGACCGTTGGGTTTATCTCCTTCCAAGTCCCAATTCACAAGTCCTAAAACATTCATTCAGTTTTAGGTTATTATTTAGCTTAACTTAACGTTATTCACTTACTTAACCTTTCTAAACACTAACATTTACCCCTTGTCATTTACTATGTCCTTGTGGTTTTATCTTAAAACGTTTAAGTGCATTGTTTCTTATTGTCTCATACATTTGTTCACCCACTTAGTAGCTATTTTACCCACTAAACATGTCATAGACAATCCAATAACATCAATACCTAACAATCTCCTTCATTCCCAATTAGTGCTTACTAAGTTCTTAGAACTTAACCTTAAACACTTAAAAATCCTTTACTTAACTTAATCCTTTAAGTCGTCATATACTTACTTATCCAATCCCCATTGCCCTCCTAATAGCTTACTACTAATGACCCCTTATCCTCCTTAAATTTTAAATTTTTTTTCTGGTCCGGGCCGCCCCACTGGGGCAGTCCCCAGGGGCGGTCCACATCAGAAAGTCCCACGACGGCAGCAGACTACTGGACCTCCCCACAGGGGCGGTCCCTAGGGGCGGTCCACTACAGAACTTAATTTCTAAAGTGTTTTCCTCCTCTTTTAGGACTCCAATTTCACCCCAATTTTTTTCCTAATCATTCCTCATGTTTTCCCACATGTTTTAACATCATTTAAACACCTTAACACCTCCCTAAATCATCCAACAACCTCCTTAAACTTTTACTTAAATTCTTGCTAAATCCTTAACACTTAGAGCTTAGTTCCTTATACTTCCAACTTGTGTTTTCACCTAGGACTTCCTCTAACCAAGGTGTCTTCCTACTTACCACATAACTACTCCTTATGCATCATTGCTCACACTTAATCCTTTTTCTCAACCTTCCTAGAGCTACATAAGCTAGTGCATGTTTACAAGTCATTATACCCTAGTTTTCCTTTGAACTGTGCACAAGTTTTCTAACTTCCTTAATCTTGGTATTGGTGCCTTAAACTCACCATGGTAACCCTTAGTTCCGCCTAAACAACCCTAGATCATCCTAGTGCACAAGAACTCCATAGTTTATTCATTTTCACTAAAACAACCCTTTAGGTTTACTAGAACATCCTTATCCCTAAAATCTCCTTAAAACATCTTAAACACTTTGTTTCTCCACCAAATTTCGACATGGCTTACCTAGTATATTCCTACACCCAAGCACTTAATTTTTCACCACTTCCACACCATAAACACTCAAATTCTCATTACACCATCTTAACACACAATATACACCCAAACTACACTACATCACAATATAGTGCATAAACTTAAATTGCTTGGCACTTAGGCCCTTCAATGCATAAATATTAAGCATTGAATTTCCACAATATATATTGCCTTTGACCTGCAAATACACACAACATGGCTCCCATTGCAATATAAGTGTTCTTATAATTCACCTTGAATTATCTAACTATCTCATTTCCCATTTGCTCTTTAATCACAAGTTCTCAAATATAATCATTGTTTCTCCTAGGTTTTTATAGCCCTTTTCTAATGTAAACTCCAAGCTAGACTTATCATATATCTAAATCCCATCCCTTAAAGGATTAAACACCTTAAGGTAAGACATTTATCTTGCTCTTTTTCAAGCTTCACAAACTTTCTTCCTTAGGTTTTTCCTTGCTCAATCTCGGTCACCAAATCAAACTCTCCTTGCCAATGTTCTAACCAATATTCAATGTCTCCAATAAGTACTAAACAACACACTAACCTTAAGGAATAAAACCTAGGTTAAAAATGTGTTTTAAGGTATTAAATTGATTGTTTTACCTTGGTTTCTCAAGACAAGCTTGGATATGAATCAAGAAGGACCTCCTCTTGCCCTTGGAGAATAGGAAACAAGCTAGAGCAAGGCATAAAAATGGAGCCCCATGAGTATAGATTTTCGGTTATGTGAAGGAATGGTGGAAACTTGATTTTTCTTACATATTCTTTACCTTAAGAGAATGAAGAAGCCAATGAACTCTCTAAACTTGAATTTCCTCCTTATATGGCGGTTTGGCTTGGAACCAAAATAGAGCTCTTGAAGTTTTGGAAAGGTAGAAAGGAAGAGCTTGAGCTAACTAAGAAGAATATGTAATTCGTTTAGGTTTTGGAGCTAAACTGAGTAAGTAGTAATCAAAGGAAGATGGAACTTACATGGGGGCTGTTCTTCACGTCAATGGAGAAGAGAGAAAGCAAGAGAAATCGGTGGTGAGAGAGGAGAATGAAGAAGTGAGGAGAGAGGTCTACTAAGGTGAGATATTTATGTTAAAGGTGAATAGTGAATTTACTTACTTTTGCTTTATTCTTTAATTAGCTAGATAAGTGTGGTGAGTCACACTTAAAAACCAGCCCCCTTGGTCAAATAAGGTGTATTGTGGTCTTTGTTGACCATTTAATTGACTTACTTTGACTAATGTCTTAAACTAGCACTATTTGGTTACTATTCACTAAACAAGGCACATAATTGTGAAATTTTCGATTTCCCATTGATTTAGACTTCCTAATGTGATACTAATTAGTACACATGTTAATTAAAGAGTAATGATGGACATTTAGCCACTCAAAACCCATTTACAAGACAATTTTTCAAAAATGTGCTTTAAGACTCCTTAAAGCACATTTTGTGTTTTAACTTGTTTTCAACCTTGGTTTTCTTTGGTAATTGGTTTAAAATGACCATTAGGATATTACTAAGGTTTAAGAATGATATTTGGGTGCTCACCCAAGTCTCTCCAAGCTTAGAGCACGTTTTTGCTTAAACTGCTCTTTTGGTGTTTCCTTATGTTTTCTTTGATTAAAATAGTTTCTTAATGTTTCTAAGGCATTATTTAGCCTTCTTATATCTTAGCTTATCACTTAAACACCATATCTAAGTTTGGGGTATTTCAGCCTTAATATATATGCATCATAATTAAATTTTGTGACACAAAATTTATACCTTAAGGTAATAATCTTACCTTGTATGTTATAAGTTATTTTCTTGATAATATAGCCTATATTTTTTCGGTTTCTATTTAATGAAGGGTTTGTACATAAATTTGTACTAAAGTTTTAAGCTTAAATCAAACTTAAACTTAATAGATTTAATTATAGAAACTTACTCCTTAAATCAAGGTGATTCTTGTACTTGATTTCCCCTTGAATTCCAAGCTCCTCCAATGCTATATTGTTGTAAAATTTTCGGCCTCCATATATAGAATTAAGAGATCCAAGTGTTAGACTTCAAACAAGGATTTATAAGTAAGATTTGGAGTAGTTTATAAGAGTTTACCTTAGGTATTTGTCAAGGAATTTTCGGTACACCTTAGGATGATTGGAGATCCAAGTTTCCTTCATGAAATGATGAAGAGAACATTGATTTAGAAGCTTGAATTTTCGGACATGAGCTTAGGTATTTACTAGGATTTTCAAACATGAAAATATACCTTAACTTGATCTTGTTTTTTCCTTGAGTTGTTGTTGAATCAAGACAACTCCTTGGAGTACTAATGCTTGGTGAAATCTTGCAAGGTTGCTAGGATGATTGTTGCTTCAAGATTTGTTGGAAGTTGCTAGAATTTAACACAAAAATGGAGTTTAAGGTTAAATCTCCATTAATGGAGCTTGAAGCTCACAAGAAGAAGTTAACAAAGAAAGAAAGAAAGAGAAGAGAGAGACTTACCAAAATCGGTCAAGTGAGGAGTGAGGGAATGCTAGCTCACGTATGGAATTAAGAGAAAGGAAATGAAGGGAATTTCTCTTTTGACACAATAATGTCAAAGTTAGGCATGCTAGGTAGGTTTTTCCTTAGTTTATTTGATTTGATTCTTGGCTCCATAAAGCCTCTGAATCAAGCAAACTTTCGGCCACATGGAGAAGAGAAAAGAAGACTTCGTGTGTCTCTTGAGAATAAGATGACAAGGCAAAGGTAGGTAGCTTGTTTCTTTTAAATTTTGTAATTTGAATCCGATGATAATCTTGTCTTGTTTTCTTGTAGGTTTACGGCAAAGGGAGCTGTAGGTAGTCATTTGATTTTGTTTATTGAAGACAATGAACTAAGCTAAATTAGGTAGACGTCTTTCTTTGATTTTTATAAGGCAATCAAACTCTTTTTCCCTTGCTTATTTTTGGCAGCCTTGGCTAGGGAACAAGTTGATTCTTTGACATGTATTAGACTAATGTCCACATGTGACTAAAGTAGATCTAGGATTTAGCTTTATGTATTTAATTTCCATGACTTTACAAAGCTAATCTTCTTGTTATTTTCCTGTAGGTTTTCGGCAATGAGAGGCCCCTTGGACTTAGATTCTTTTGACATAATGTCACATGGCATGTGGGAAGATGAGTCATTATATTCCCATGACTTTTATTAAGCTAAAAGCATGTCAAACATGTTAAAAAAACAGCCCCTTGTCTGCCCATGTGGAATTGATTTTTAACTTGGTCTTTGTCACATTATATTACACTAAGATCATACTGTAATATGTTATAGGTCACAACATTTATTTGGTACATTTATACCAAGGTAAAAGATGAAAGTTTCTAAGGTAAAATGCTGAATTTATAGTACTTTTTGACCACAATTTCGGTCCTACTTGCGCTATGAGTTTAGCACTGGATTTGATTGATTTAGATGGTCAATTCATCCCCACTTAAGATTCCCAACTCGTGGCTCCACAAAAACTTCAAGGTATTAGCGTAGAACGCGTTTTTACGGCACCCGAAAGTGTGTTTTTGTGCTTTAAGGATATTTTGGTAACCAAGTTGTAGCAACGAGTTCCAAGTGTTTATAAACATTATTTATGATCAATAATGATATTTTAAGGTGTCACATTGATTATATGGGGTTATATCAACTCATGACACAATTCCCGGGCTACCGGGACACTCCCGGGGCAAAACAGAAGCGTTAAGAATTTCTCCCGAGCACTTTGTGTATTTTTTAAAAAGTAGCTCAAGAATTCTCTTTAGAATGATTAATAATGATGATAGGAACTCTAAGACTGAATTATATAGGAGTTCGTGCCACTTCGGCACTTCTCCGGGGCATTCCCCGGGGTTTATGGGGCCCCCAACGGGTTCCTCCGAGCACTTTGCGTTTAACTGAGAATTTGGCATGCGGACTTCATCTTATATGTTTAATAAAGTGTTATGGTGCATTTGGAATGAAGTGTAATGACGTATTTCATCTTATAAAGTATTTCCGGGTGTTTCTGGGACTTTTCGGGCCATAAGGGAGGTGTGTTGACTCTCCCGGGCCTTTTGCATTTTTACTCAGTTTTAGATGAGGTCTATGTTTTAAGGGTCATATAATGATCCTTGATTGACTCGGTATGAGTTTATAGCTTATATAACTTGGTTAGCTTAAGGTCCGGGTTAACGCCCGTTTTTTACCTTAAGGAGTTTAGGTGCGTTTTTAATGCCTAAGTGTTTATGTGCTTTCTTAGGGTTTCATAATCCCCCAAATAATATTTATTTCCTATTATTTAATTATTAAATGGTTAGGGGTATTTCACCTACTACCTCATCAAATCCGGCACCTTCAAACCCACTATCATTCCTAATCTTACTCCCACGGATAAACCAGAAATGTCTTCTCCTGCCCCTTCACCTAAAACCTCCAAAATCACCACAAAACAATCCAAAACCAAACAACCAAAATCTAAAAGTCATTCAACCACCACAACCAGTCGTGTAACTCGCGCATCTAGGCGCGTTAAAAAAAAAAGCTCCACCAAAATCGCACTCGACACCGGAAAGAACAACACGTCAGTTACACTTCACTGAGGAAGAGGAAGCCTCTCATTCAGCTGTCATCAAGGAAGTGGTTCAATCACTGGAGGAAGAGGAGGTTCAAAGTGACGAGCCATCACAAAAAGACGCCTCCGTAGAAGAAATAGGCCAAGAGGAAGGTGCAACGGCGCCTGACTCGGAAGAAGAGCCAAACCTTATCGCCGCCTTTAGGGAACCAGTCATCGACAGGTCCCCAACACCACAACGACAACACAAGGATAGGGATACCGACACAGAATCGCTATCTCCTTTCATGCACACATTCGAGGAGCGTGCGCATTTGATGAAGGCGAAGGGCAAAACAAAGATGGGCGCTTCTCCTAGTATTCAAGAGGTTGAGGAGCTTGTTCACGCTGAAAAATCAGTTGCCAAGTCTCAATCCCCTCAACCTCTAAAGCGCCTCAAGAAACTCAAGGAGCTTGAGCCAACCTTAATCAAGGCTTAGAATGTCAACGACCGATCTTGTCCCGTCTTACCCAAGACGTTGGACATAGAGTGGATGGAAAAAATGGGCCTGGGAGAGATCGTCGAGCTATTAGAGTTCCAAGGATGGGTAGACTTCTTCCAAAAGCCTATCTCTGTCTACATAGAGCTGCTTAAAGAACACATAAGACAGCTAGGACCTCTTCAAAGAGACGAAGACGATGACTACCTCTTCTCCACAGTTCAAGGCATCCACATCAACATAACGATGTCCTGGATAAGCCAGAAGTGCTGGTCATTTCCAAGGAGACAACGTGGAATGACCTAGGACACCAAGGTGGGAAAATAGTGAATATGCTCAACAAAGGAGCAGCAATGAAAAATTTTCATGCTGTGGACATGTCCATCTCCGACAGAGTCCTGTACAATATGATCACCCATAATATAACCCCAAGGAATCAACGAACCCACATAGTGAGTGCAAGAGACGTAAGACTTCTGTACGCCCTCAAGACCAAGGAGAAGATTGACCTCCCAGCCATCATTCTCCTCACACTTGATGAAATCCGACATGTCAACCAAGGGCTAGTACACGGGGGAGTGATCACCGCGGCACTAAAAGACTTTGGAGTGGACACCGACAGGTTCCACGAGTGCGCACGGACCAATCAGGACTGCATCTGTTTTGAGATGCTTTCCAAAATGGGAATCAAGACTCGAGGAGATAAGCTTGTGGCTATCCAGAAGCCCACAAAGAGCGAAGATGCAACGTTAGAACCTCGACCAACAGCAAGAGCTTCAGGACTCAAGAGAAAGAGAAGTCTCTCACCGGTCCACGACAGGTTGGGGACCAGTCTGGATACTTCAACTTGAGATGTTCTTCAACGTGTGAGAGTTACTCTCACAACTGTGCAGGCTGTCTCCTCTAAAACAAGTGTTCATAACATGGTTCAAGGAGCAATAGATTTTATAGACTCGCACATAGCCTGAGAGTTCATTGTCTCTTAAATACACGAGTGAAACCGTGAGAGTTACTTAGGATTAGATTTTTCTTTTCCATCAAATGTTTTATTTGCATTTGACTATCTGTTTCAAAGTAACTTTTTGATATCAATGAAAATGCAACTGGTTCTTGTCAACTTGAATGCTTATGATGGGTACGAAATAATTTATTGTATTGGCTGGTTCTTCCTTGATTAAAAATTGCAAAAATGATTTGAGGTATTTAGTCCCATCCATTCCACTAATCCAATCTCGGACCTTGACACCTAAAAAGCCTACAAACATAGCCCATAAGGCATAGCACCTCATTTATTACCACTCACCGATCAGTCGTTGAGCATATCCAAAGTGTCTATAAAACTTGCTCACTCTGTCTGCCACTCATACACTCAGTCCTTCACATCTCACGAAATGGCTCAAACACCACAAAGCTCATCTAGCTCGAATGAGCAAACCATTCACTCCACAATTCGTAAGTTTATGGCCACTAAACATCCAAAGAAATACGTCGCCCAAAGCTATGTTCAACCAGACTCCGACTCCCTTGCAGCTTGGTCTATCACCTCAAGTGTCACTCTATCACATACACGTTCACCACACTGCATGGAGTTCACAATAGATTCTGATGAGTCCGACCTTTCCACCACAACTGAATCACCATTGATCAATCCTACCAAAAGACCATCTTAGATCAAAGCTTCTTTCTCGGAGGATGAACCATTTGGCCCAGAAGATTATGAATGGGATGCCAAACCCGTCACTCCATCTAGATTATCTTGATCATGTTATTTAGTTTCTACTCTATGGAATGTCATGGCCTTTACAACATCTTACGTCATGTAGTTGCTCCCTATTTTGCTGTATGGCAAAGGGGGAAAGAAAAAGTACTATGTCTGTCGTCCTTGTATTATGTATCATCTGAATGAAAACATTATCTACTTTGGTCATAGTATAACATAAAAGCTATCACTTATTGCTATCATTTGTTAAAGTTTTTCATTCTTAAAGCTGTTAACATACTCAGGGGGAATCCCTCTCAAGGGGAATCTCTCAATTTTTGAATTGCCAACTACATATAAGTGTATAGGTTGCCATCATCAAAAAGGGGAAAATTTTTAAGACAAGATCCTTCAGTTTTGATGATAGCAAACATTGTATTGTCTATCTAATGTGTTTGTGAAGATTCATGATTCAGATAGGCAAGTGAATAAGTGGCTTAGCACGTAAGGTTGCAAGTGCACTTAGGTCATGAGTGGCTTAGCACGCAAGGTTGCAAGCACGCTCAATCCACGACATGTGCCCAACCAGTCGGGCACCTGTCTGCGAGAGCTCTGTAGAACTTCTAGCACAGACAACCAGTCAGACACCGCACGAAGATATCTCTCATGCTTAAAGATGAAAATCAAAGACAGAAGACTGCAAGGGATTTACACATTCAGATAAAACACATACATCCACTTAGGCAACTTGTTCACGACAAGCTCACGGCAAAAGGATAAGTTCATTAATGCACAAGATAACAAAGCTATAAATGAACATCATTACATAGCCGTAATGAATTCAGAAGAGGGCATTTATGAGCATTTAATGAGCCAAACAGAATCAGGCAAGTGAGGCACACAAGTGGTGATCGACCTATCAAGAGGGCTGCCGCCAACTTGACCAACCATGAGGCGACACGTGGTTTAAGCCTCTAGATCAAGTTGAAGAAACTCTGCAAGTCTAGTGTGGCTATTATGTGAATAATCGAAGTTGTAGTCGACTCCTAGAAGTCTAGGGATTAATAGGACGGTAGTTACATCCTAACAACCACGTATATATACTTGCATTTATTCCATATGTAAGTAAGCCTGTACGAGAGAAAAGATAGAGATAATCTAGGCAAGTGTGGATCAGACTTAGGAGTGTGAGTAAGTGCTAGAGAGTTGGTGAGCTAGATAGGTGTAACACCCCTACCGCTAATCTCGTCATTACCGTCTAGTCTCCTCATACTTCCATACTTACGCCGCGGATAATCCATACACCTCGGCGGGTGATACAATGCCGTTAGCCACCCACGTGACTAACAAGGCCTACTTCCACTACAGCATCGGTCTGATGGACCGGAATACCGAGTACATTAATACAATACACACTTCAATTCGAAACCGAGTATACACAATTCTCCAAGCAATACAATACTCCATACTTACAATACAATATACCGAGTTTTCTAAAGTACAATCCCAAGCTGCAACATTCCTTATAAGTCTATACATGCTTATCGAGAGTCTAACCTCCTACCCATATCTCCCAAGTCTACACGCTTTCCAAAATACATAAGGGTGTACCGCTCAGTACACCGGCAGTTCAAAGGCTACAAGCCCGTATACAACTCATTACAATAACTGAGTTAACTCTAGCTACTAAGCGTAGCAAACTGGTCTCACTCTCGACCATTTAGCTTCTTGGGTACCAGGAAAGTAAAAACAGTGCCCCAAGGGGCTCAGCAAAAGCTGCATATGAAATTTGCATACCCCGCGTGCTAACGGGGGTACGCCGACTACTTGGTCGAATACATGGAGTTCATTTTATTTATACATGCATACATACTATAATGAACCATAATACATTCATACCACAATGCATACATACAATCCGATACATACAAAGGAAGACAATCACAAGGTCAACCATACATACTTACCAAGGTGCTGAGATACAATTCTCAAGTTCTTACACGATAATTGTTAGTTACTTACTCATCTTGGTTAATCGGATGTACTTTACTCTTTTACTCGGGATCAATGACTTGCACCAGCCATGATCTTACAATTCCAAATACTTTCTTACTTTAATTCTCATGTCAAGTCGGTATGACCTCCGGGCAGGGACTACGATATCCCACCACCGGGCTTTAGGTTGGCTCACTAATCCAGGTTGCTGCCCATTTAATGGATTTGGACCATGGAAAAGATTAAGGCCAGAAATCGGATCCAACCTCTTGTGTCTCCTCATCCTCACGCGTGGCCGAAACTATATTGGGCTTCTCAAATACTCCAATTACTCAATTCTCAAGGTTAGAGTGTTAGATGGTTAGTGAGTTAGTGAGAGGCCCACAAACATCAAACCAATCAAGGTCGTCACAACCAATCATTCACACTTCCAATTCAGCCACAATTCCACCAAGGCACAATATTCTCAACATCCAAGTAGTTCATCCATATTCACACATTTCATGAATTATACAAACTTCAAGTCCAAATACAATCCAACAAGGAATAATACATTACAAGCACAAGAAAGTGCAATAAACCCGATTCGTGCATTTTATATTATTTAGGTGATCACACATAACACACAAACACACAAATCAGGGTAGCCAAGGTAGCATACGGGGCATGAGAAAATCATACCGTTCACCGTCGTACTTGAACTCCGATTTTCCTTCGAGGCTCAACTATTCGAGTCCTATAACATACACGGAATTATACAGTTAATTGTCTATTATTAACCTAACCTGTTCTTTCATCAATGTTTCCAAGCTACAATTTCTAGTTCCTTACAACTCATACTTAATCACAACAAATCATTTACTTGTCCTCCTTTCTTAAGTTTGTTCTCTTAGGTTCTTATGTACATATTATTTTCTTCTTACCACCATTACTCTCCTAATGGTCTACTACTTAAGCCCCACAATTTTTTTTCTGACCGACCCACGACCGACCCAACCCCCTGGGTAGGTCAAAGTCAGAAAACACCCGGGTTTGAAATCCCAGTCCGACCGACCCACGACTGACCCAGCTCCCTGGGTAGGTCGAAGTCAGAAAGCGCTCAGGTTTGAAGATTTCAGCCCGACCGACCCACGACCGACCCAACCCTCTGGGGAGGTCAAAGGCAGAATGCTCATTTTGACTTGGTTTCAACTCCATTATTCTACCCATTTCTTCCCTAACCTTCCACATGTTTTCTAACATGTTTAACCACCTTAAAATACTCTTAATCATGCTCTAAACCTCCTCAAATCTTTTGGTCAAATCCATTACCCAATCCTTGCTTAATTTTACACAACTCTCACTCTTAATCTTCTTCCTAAAATTCTTGCTACAGATTTTGCTCTCCTCTTTGCTCTTTCCATGGTTTACACTTAATGTAATCCTAGCACACACACACTTACATCATTCCTCATTCCCAAATTCACCCAAGTGCATCCTTCTCTTCTAATCCAAAACCAAGGCAATTTAGCCACTTAAATTCACCTCTACAACACCTAGTGCTCCCTGGGTTCTTTCTCCTTAACCAATACATCTAAGTCCTCAAATCCCTATGGCAATTTCGACAGAGTTTCCCCTATAACTTTAACATTCCACATGTATAATTCAGCTCGCCAAATCAGTTTCAATATCCACATTACTTCAAGCACTAGTAACACATTAAAATCCTGCACATTATATAACTTCCACACCTTAAACAACTTAGCTTTTAAAGCCCTTTACTCATCATATACACTACACAAGCCCAACCCCATTTCTCGTTTACGTTTACAATAGCATTAACCACTACCAACCATATAATTCCATACCACAAGACATTCAAAATCTATCTCATAAACCATACAAAAATAAGCTCAAGGTAAGTTTATTTACCTTATGATTTCTAGTTTTCCTTTCCTTCTTTCCTTCTCCTTTCTTCTTTCTCTTCCTTCTTTGTTCTGGTTTTATCAATTCGGCTAAGATACAGCCCATGTTCCAATGGGATACACATATACACAAGTGAATACACAACCCTAGAATAAACCCTAGAATTCAAGAGGAGTTTGAAGCTCAACAATGAGTGATTACCTTTCAATCACTAGATGGAATGTTTGGCTAGCTCAACCACAAGATTCCAGCTCCTTTAAAATGCCAAAATTGGCTAGAGCAAGAAGCACAATAGGGCTCAAAAATCTAGAATTTTCGGTTGTTAAGAAAAGCTAGAAAAAGAGGGATTTTTGAACTACTTTCTTACCTCAAACCAACAAGGCGTTATTCTAGCTTACAATGGTGTTCTTCAAGCCTCCAATGAGCTTTACCCATGAAGATGAAAGTGGTGATTTTCAAATTTTGAAAAGAGGGAATTGATATCCTAAGTAAGGGGAGTTCAATGGTACAATTTTTGTAATTTTTGGAGCTTTTTTTAGCCTTCAAAAATGGAGAAGAAGAGAGGGTGAGGGAGAGATGCTCAAATCGCCATTTCAGGCTGGGAGGAAGAAGAAGAGGCTGGTGAGAGAGGGAGAAAATCGTGGGATACAAGAGAGAATAGGAGAGAGAGTGACAAAAGTCACTTTTGTACTTTATTACTTTTTCTTTTCTTTATTTGCCTTCTAATATATTAGTTAGTAAGGAGGGTGTGAGTGAGGGCTGATAAATCGTCCCACACAGCACACACACATAATTTTCTGATTTTTATTTACAATGGGGGAAGTTACTTTGGTTTTATTACAACTAACACCCCACAAGTTCTTGTTTTTGCACTATTCACTTACCGGAACCCGTTTTCTGGAATTTTCTCGTTTAATTAATTTTAATGGTCCTAGACCTTCATTAATGTCTAATTATAGACATTTGATTGACTATAATTTTTTTACGAGTTCATTAAACCCGCTTAAAGTCACATTTCCCGGTTTCCACGAAAACATGCTTTAAGGCTCTTTTGGGGTATTAATCCATTTTATGGATCCTTTTTCTTCGTAAATTGTTCCCACATATTTATATAGGCATAATTAAGCCTTAGGAATCATTTTTACATTTTTCGCTTTTTAAGAGTTTTCGCTTTTTAAGTAACTTCAAGACGAGAAGAGTCATATACCTCCTATGGTTATGTAACACTCATTTTTACATTTTTCGCTTTTTAAGAGTTTTCTCTTTTCTTTTGGTATTATTCCCTTCACCAATATTCTTTAGGCACTATTAGGCCCTTAAATACCATGGTAGAATGATTTAATCACTATAGTTAAGTTCGAGATATTTCAATAGGACTGGGTTAGAGTATCAATACATTGGGTATTTGATAGAACGACAGGTTGTGGAACGGTCGGTGAACCGTAGGCCGATAGTCAGGAGAGGGTTTACGATTTTAGGGGTAAAGTCAAAACTGTCCCGGGAGTCCGTGTGTGGGGCAAGGGAGGTTGACTGAATTTCGTGTGTGTAAATTCTCAATCAAAATGTGTTTACCAGTTTAAGTTTATCTCGCGTCCATTCCTAAACTATAAAGTTTTATTAGAGTCTAAGATACGTCCACGACACGTCGGGGACGCATCAGGAGAGCTTGCTGGTTTCAGGGCTAGGATTTATTTGCTATGGTGCTTTCTATCCTACACTCGATGTGTCTAGCACTTGCACTCATCCTTTCCTTTCGGTCATAACATTTTGATCACTGAATTCGACATTTGTTTGACTTACGCTTTCTATACGTTACTTTCAATTGATTGGATACATAACTATTAAGTCAGAAGTATTTAGAGATTATAACATGGTCGTGGGGTGTGATGAATGACAATGGGACTATGGAGGAATGTTTGGAATATGAGGAGCTGTAAGGGTGACCAAAGGTGCAACTTGCTCCTTCTTTTAGATTTGACTCTTCTCGTCTTGAAGTTACTTAGCCACTTCATGATGACTTTGTTGGTGAGATGTGGAAATTTGGATTTTGGGGTTGTCCTCTACATCATTCTATCTTCTTGTTTTGTGTTTGGACTTTTTTTTCGAGCTTTTCATATTTGCCTTATGTCTTTTTCCTTTTGGGGTTTTCGTGGTTCCCGTTTTGAATGCCGAGAGCTGTTTCGCATATGAGCTCTTTGGATCCTGTGTCACATTGGGACCATTTACGGATTATTTCGTCACGCCGGTGGTTGTCTTACTTCTTTGGACTTGTGGAGTTGCTACCTGGAAGTCGTGCTCCTTGCTTCCTTTGGTCACCGGGTCGGTTATTCATCATCGGCTGGCTCGTTTTATGGAGCTTTCAAGTGTGATAAAAAAGGAATATATGAAAGCTCGGCGGGGGTGCCTAGGGTATAGTGTCAGGGTTCACAAGCTTTTGGTTGTGTGGTGCTGAACCTAGGTGCTTCATCATCCCTAATAGTTGTGTATCCGTTCTTTGTTACTTTTCACAAGTCTGAGAGTAAGTTTACAAATAATCTCCTTCGATTGGAGTTATGCCGTTTGCCTCACTTTTGAATGTAGTCTTACTCGAGTCGTGTAAAAATGACACACTCATTCCCTCTTGGTTTTACCACTCAAGACACCCTCGCGCAATTTTTCACTCAAAGACTTATTCACACAATTAAACAAAAGAAATAATCGTTATCGGTCTTAAGCTCATATTGCCTCTAGTATTTTTTTGGGTTTGATTAACAAACATTTTGAATGTCTTCTTGTTTGTGAAATTTTTTGTGGAGAGGTGATTGTATGTGAGGAGGTAATGGGTAATGTGGTGACTGAATGACATATCTTCTTTTTGAAGTTTTCTGCTTTGGGCCCTGGTGGAATGGTGGAGAGGTGGAGTGGTGAGACATGTCTGTGATATACGTGATGGAGGTGGTGAGTGTATGTGGAAATGTAGTTTTGTATAAAAGAACTCATGGAAACAAGGGTTTTACTTTATGACGCTTGCAGGCATGTTTCATAAGACAACATTTCTCTTTTCTCTTCTTCTTCTTTTTTTTTTGCTTTTTTTAGTGCATGAATGAATATACAAACATCAATTTGAGCTTAACATAGAAGAACATGAACAAAGAAGGAAAACGGATACTTCTCTTATTAATAACCCAAAGGATCAATAGCAACATTGAGTGCTATCTACAAGGAAAGAAAAAAAGGAAAAGGCAGCAGATCTAGCTAAAGAAAAGAAAACAACCAGGAAAAAAGAAAGAAACTACGCTGAACAACTAAAAGGAAAAGAAAAGTAACAATGATTCCTAATGGTGCTCCGGCATGGGATTCCTAACAATATTCCCGCGCTCCGAGAAGTGAAGTCCCTGGTCAATCAAGTCTTGGATCTTATGCTGTAGGGCCCTACAATGATCAGTATTGTGGCCAGGCAACTGATGGTAGTGACAAAATTGATTTGGATTCTTGCCCCACCGGGTAACTCCTTGCCGAGGCGAAAGAGGTTGTAAGATGTTCTGCTCCTGAAGCTTCTTCAGAGCCTGACTCAAAGGCCGACCGATATTCATGAATTCCCGTTGATTGAAATCCTGTCTGTGAGGTGGTACTGCCTTATAGCCCCGCCCTTGTTCCCTTGGCTGTTGGGTTGCGTTCACCTCGTACTGCCACGTGTACCTCTACGGTGTGCCTTGTGTGTAAGCTGCTGTCGAGTAAGAAGCTTTCGCCGGTTCAGATTTTGGGAACTTTGAATTACCCCCGGATCTCTGAGGATATCCGAGCTTCAAGTCTCCCTTGTGGATCTTCTCCTCTAGCACACCCACCTGGCCCATGAGCATATCACAACTTGGAAAGTACATGTACTTTAGTTCGTCATTATACTGCTTCTGCATGTTCTCGATGATCATGCGAATTTGTTCCTGTTCATCCATCTTCGTCGGCATGCCTTCTGCCTTCCTCCTCCACCACTTTATAAAGTCAGACATGGACTCACTTCCCATTTGGCGAGTGCTAGCGAGGTCGGACCGGGTGATCTCTAAATTCTTGGCATACTCGAAGTGGTTCAGAAAAGCTTCACATACTTCCTCGTATGTTTTGGCGTTTACCCTTTGAGTTAGGTACCACCGTTGGGGAATCGCATCCAATTACCGGGCTAAAACCTTAGCCTTTTGCATGTCGTTGATTCTTAAGATAGACATCTCTCGATCGAACATGGCTAGATGGATCTGAGGGTCGGTTGAGCCCTTGTAGAGAGCTAGAGTGGGGAACTTCAGCTTTGACGGTAGCTCGACATCGAGATAGGTCCCCATGAAGAAGTAGTCAAAACCAACAGGTTTGCTGGCCTTTTCCATACGCTCGATGTGCTTTAGAGCCCTCTGAACTTCTACAGCCAATTGATTCTCAGGGGCATCACCCCCGCGCCCGTCTTGAGTTTCGTGACCTTCCAAGGAGGCATTGTCCATGCCGTATAAGGGGTTGACAAATCCCTGCATGGGTCTCTCCCGTCTTGCTGCCTCTAGTGTTCCAATTTTTTCATGGAGTTCATTTGTTGCTGCCACATGTCGAGCCTTCATGGCCTCAATGGCATCTTAGTGTTTTTGTACCAAGCTAGCTATTTGGTCCTGTCCCCCTACTGGAGCTCTGGTGATCCCACTTTGAGCTGCCATCTCCAGTGTGGCCAGCTTTTCTTCCAGCTTAAAAATCGTGTCCATGTACTTCTTTTCGAGTGTCTGGACTGTCTCCTTATGTTTCAGATCAAAGCCTTTCATGAGCTCTTCAACGGAAGCAACGCCTCCGAATCCCCCTTCTGATTGCTAGTTTTCCTGAGGGATATCGTTATGGGCCTCAACTGGGAGCAGCGAAGGAGGGGGAGTAGGTAATCAGACTAAACGGCCGGAATTTCTGTCCCAACGCCTTTCTGAAATTTTGTTTTTCATCTGTTTAAGAATACAAAGCAGAAACTGTTAGGTCACGGGTTTTCATGGATATGAATAGATTTTCTCTTGAAGGTCATTGTGCTCTAGTCACAAGATGTATTTTTTTTTTTGGATTATCCGGGCCGAGAGGGCTAGAAATTTTGACACATGGATTGAGCCAATAATCTCAGAGGAATCTATTTTGTACTGGGATTTTCACGCTCTCTTTGTGGAGATGGTTTTGAGGAAGTGAAAGTATTTGGGCCACAAGGGATTTTTAGATATCTCAATTGGGTTAAAGGTAATTGAAGACTTGATACAGATGTTGGGCCTGAGGCCCAGGAAAAATATACAAACAGAGATCATACAAAGAGGGTTATGCAAATGTCCTTACAAAATGATTAAGTCCAACAGGTATGGATCGATCCGGAGAGGTGCTTAGAGCGTGGGCCTAGGTTACCGCCAAGGAATAGGGCTTGCACGATATTTTCGTTGGGCTTCCCCACTTTTTTCACATCACCTAAAGGTGTGCGTCTATGATCGGGTCTTTGAATGACCAAACAAGGCTAGGTAAGGGCACTGGCAGGAAAATGCTTGGGGCTAAAGCCCAGATATTAAGGGGATGTGGTTAGACGACATCCTCCTTTTTTTCCACACTTATTGACATCACCTAAAAAGGTGTGAGTCCCTGACAGGGGAACCTAAAGCGGGTCCTGGGGTGAAATCAGTTTGCGTGGACCCTCGCTCTAACATGATGCAGAGGTGTAGAAATTTAAATTATGCACGAAGGTAAACAAACAACATAATAAAGCCCTAAATAAACAATTTCGAGTTAAACCCTCATTCTTAAAATTAAACAAATTTAAAATTAAGAATTTGTCCCAAGCAGAGTCGTCATTATGTGAGCCTCGATTTTTAACCCTATCCTATGTTGATTCAAGTTGATTAGTATCTGGTCGGGTTCTAGGTCCACTTATAACCTAACTAGAGTCGTCATAAAACATTAATTACTAAGTCCTAAGTTAGCTCACTCGAACCTAACTAGAGTCGCCACCTAATTTTAACCTAGATTAAATTAATAAAGGAGAGTTTGGGTTCGGGGGCATGATATTCGACTTATTTAGGGTTCAATTACTTTCATTATCCCTCGAAGTCGTTTTTTCTCTACTTAGTTTAATTACGGCTTATTACGAGTCATTTTAACCTAAGTGCGTAAAGTTCTGATTTTTTTTATTTTTAGCATTTTTTGACAGAAAAATAAACAAAAAGTTAACATTACCTAAAATAGGGTTTCAAAGGAAAAATTCATCAAAATTTGTTTTTGTACGTAGCCACGGACTAAATGTCCGAGGCCACGGACCCTAATTTAACTATGTGATTTTGAAAGTCAAATGAAAATAAAAACACAAACTTGAAAACTCTGGGGCCAAGGACAAGTTGTCTTTGGGCCCGGACAAGTACTGTTTAAACCCTAAAATTTTGAAAAAATAAAATCCCGCCACCATCCGTGGGTGTCCGTGGCCATGGACAACCCGTCTGTGGTCCCGAACCATAGGTCCGAGGTCGCGGACCACCCACGAACGGTGGGTTTTTGGTGGTTCCCGACGGTGCATTCGGCTCAAAATTTATGGACGCGTAGCCTGAAAGAAGTACAAGATGTTAGTAATTAAAAGATTTCAATTTGAAGTCGAATTACTGATGAAACTTAAAGAACAAGTTAGCTGACAAAAACGAAAACAAACGCTGATCAGCAGCCGTGAAGAGTCGGTTCGATCTGGGATTTCGACAGAGAGCAATTAAAGACAAAAGGAGTCAAATTATCCGTTTACAAACCCTGTTTACCTTTCTGATTACAGTGATCGTTCACGTCGGGATTCGTCGGGAGCCTCGTTGATGGCTGATTCGAAAGGACTTCGTACCAGGCTTCTGATCACTAGTCGTTCTTGATGTTCTCCACGTTTTGATGGTATTTTAGTGGGGTTTTGATGATGATTGATGCTTTGGGGGTTGGAAAAAGTGTTTAGAAGGTGATTTTGGTGAAGATTTGTCAGAATTTCGGGGCTCGGGAGTTGAAAAACGTGAGAGACTTAAAACGGGTGGGTATTCTGACTTGTTAGGGCTTGAGAGGTGCTGATTTGATCAAGGGTTAAAGTTCCTTATATAGGCTTCCTTAAAGATAGAAAAATCTAGTAAAAACTGAGATTTACCGACTTTTTAGCTCAAGGGCTTCCAAAAAGAATTTGACTATGAAATTTTAACCATGTGTAAAGATGATATTTCTGATTTTTCCAACGTGGAATCGAATATTTTGGATATTGGAATATTTGTAAATTCAATTTCTCGTCAGCTTCAATAAAAAATTACTAGAAAATTATTGGAAATTCGAAAAATCAAAATTCTAAAGCCATTATGCCCAAATGTCATCCTCTATCATGGGTTAAAATTTTAAAGCATCTTGAGTTGATTTGAGCTACTTTTAGTGGAGAGAGAAAGCTTATAGAGGGCTTAGAAGCCTTTGACAATTACGAAAATGCCTTGAAGCTGACCTAGCAGTCCCTGACACTCTGGAATGTCCCGATCGAACAGGGAATTATTGCCGCTTGACCAAAGTGTCTCTCGCAACACTAAAGTCTTACAAACCCTATACTGGGGAGTTAAAATTTTGGGTATAACAAGATCATTCAGTGGAAAACGTATATCGAAAAATGATCACAAGGGTAAGTATTGATAGATGTTGAAAGTGTCGCTTTGGAGAGACACATCTCAATTAGTGTCTTTCCATAAAGATACACTTCCAAAAGATGTTTTCCTTATTTGAAGACATCTCTTCATATAAAACCTCATATGAATGGTTGTTTTAATATAGAAAGACATATCCTTTTGTTTATGACTTTCCATGAAGTCACAACCCTACAAATGTCTTCACATAAAGGCACCTTATATTAGGCCTTATTTGGTATTTCCAAACACCCAAAATGTAACTTGCTCTTGTGGCTAATTACCAAAATAGCCTTTGAGCGTATAATTACTAAATTACCCATATAGTTTCCTACATATCCCACTCGCTCAAATGGCAATTTTGAGGATGTATCTCTTTTCTCTCATGTTAGTCATACTCGCAAATACTTTGTGTGACCAAGTAATACCACCTGCAACTTGGAAACCTATAGGTCAAACCACATTTGGCCAATCAAAGGATATTCCAATTGAGGTAAACTCTCATTTCAACAAGTGCTCATGTATTACCGCCTCCCTAGGTATAATTTCTTCCGAACGATCTAAGCCATAATTAGATCTCTCAAAAAATTAGAAAATTATGACTCAATCATTTGTGGACATTCACGATGTACACAACATCCACACATGAGAGAACACCACTTAAGTTCATGACTATTCTTAAATACCTTCCATAATGACCACCAATTCATATGTAAGATAACTGCTTTCTTAGAAAGTATGTACTCCAACCTGATTTTATGGTCTTCGAATACTTCCTAAAGTAGCAACATAATCATCATACTTCATGGTCCATCTCTAGGAAGTCATAAGGGTTGCTAAATTTGTGCGGCTCACATAGTGAAGGAGAAGGGATCCAGCCATCACCTCAAGCAATGGTCGTCAACACACACTATATTAAAGTGTGTTGTGGGATACACATTTCCCTAAGGAAACGGATGTCTTACTATCAACCCACACTAGCATTTAACCCACATGGTTAACTTGAGCACAACACATGTTTCAATGTTTATGCAACGCTATGTCGAACCTACATGGAATTCGGAGTAGTTTTCCATATTCGATTCTCCAATATAAAAATCTAATCTTGATTTTCAAATGAAGGCGACTCTTAAAACTTGTACCCTAAAAAGAACTATTTTAGGCATTGTGTCACCCCTACTCTGAAATCCGAATAATCTAACGCGCCTAACAGAAATAATTATTCGAGTCGCAATGGATAAATAAAATCGATCATAATTAAAACTTGGGTGTTACTTGCCATTACTTACCCATATGAGTAATGAAGCGGTACCGACCATACAATCCAAAAGTCCGCAGTGATGACGGAGACATAATACAATGTAACGTTTACAACATAATAATTCCAAATTAAGTAGTGAGCTATCTAACTAAGCCAATGCCATAAAGTTCAAGTGTAGTCTAAAGGCTCAGCACAACTGTTGAGCACGCTACTATATGATCCTTATGGACCTTTAAACATCTCAGTTTAATTATCCCAATTGTTAACATGCAATTCCAATTTCATGCTGGTCCGTTTTTCATTTATAGTAACTGTAAAGCAATAAATAAGTAACCACAAATCCATCCAATAACAATAACAAACACAACAACACGTATATATTCAAACAGTTCGTAAAAGAATGTGATAACGATTCGAGAGTTGTTCTCTCCTGAACGGTTTCCGTTTCACAGCCTTTAAGGCCCCTTGCTCGTTATACGTGATTAAAAATGTTTCTTAACTCTCGTTAATTAGTATCTTGTAATTACCATGTATAATTCTCAGCAGAATGCATTCCATGCTTCTGGTACTAAAGGACAGACACATCCGACGGGATCTGCTCCCACATCAGGCCGTTTAGGTAACCCCCTGGACCAACGTGCTAAAAGAACTCGTTAGATATTTTTACTTAGCCCAATTAGGGCGTCCTCAAGCGGTCGTATCCATGCACCAACAGCAGTGCCCTCTGACCAACGATCATATCTGGCTCGTCGGATTTCCATGTGGAGAGGTGAAATACCCCAAACCTAAGTATGTTAAGTAAACATCAATATGTGATGTAGTAAGGCTAAAATATGCCTTAGAAAGATTGGTAGACAATTTAAACCAAGGAAAACACAAGAAAATGCCTTAAGGGCAATTAAGGCAAAAATGTGCTCTAAGCTTGGAGTGGCTTTGATTAGCACCCAAATACCATTATAAGACTTTAGTAATATGATAATGGACATTTTAAATCAATTAGCAAAGAAAACCAAGCTCAAAAACAAGCTTAAACACAAAATGTGCTTTAAGACTCCTTAAAGCACCTTTTTGAGAAATTGTCTTAGAAATGGGTTTTAAGTGGCTAAATGCCTATGATTACATCTTAATCCACATGTGTGCTAATTAGCATCACATTAGGAAGTCTAAATCAATGGGAAATCAAAAATTTCACAAATATGTGCACTAGTTTGTGAATAGTGCCAAATTAAGCTTAAGTCAACATAAGTCAATTAGTTGGTCAACAAAGACCATGTTAGCCTTATCTAATGAGGGGGCTGGTTTCTAAGGGATGATTCATTAAAGACTTCATCAAATTAAGAAAAGAAAAAGGGAAGGAAAAGTAAAAGAAAGACTATTTACCTTTATAACAAATATCTTCATTTAAGTCACCTTTATTCTTCTCTCTCTTCATTTCTCCTTCCTTCCATGGTTTCTTCTTCTCCTCTCTTGCTCCAAAACTGAGAGAGAGAGAGCTCCATCCATGGCTCCTCACCTTCATTCACTTGCCAAAGGCAACTCCAAGCTCCAAATCCAAAACAAATTGCATATTTGTCTTAGTTAAGTCAAGGCCCTCTTTTCTATCTTTTCAAATCCTTCAAAGCTCCATTTTGGTGCCAAGAGAAAACTCCATTGATGGAGGAAAATCAAGTTTGAAGAGCCCATTTGGTTCTCCATTCATTCAAGGTAAGGAAAATGTAAGAAAAATCATGTTTCCATCACATCCTCACCATGACCGAAAATTACCTTCTCATGGAGCCTTGTTTTATCCATTGTTCTAGCTTGATTCTATTAACCAAGGACTAGTGGAGGTCCTCTTTCATTCAATGCCCACCTCTACTTTGTGACTTCAAAGGTAATCATCCACTTTTATACCTTAGAACACAGTTTTAACCTAGGTTTTCATTCCTTAAGGTTAGTGTATTATTTAGCACTCATGAGAGTCATTGTGTATTGATTCGAACATTGGCAAGGGAAGCTAAGATGGTGGCCGAGATTCCCAAGGGAAAAAGGTCTATGGAGGAAGTTAAGATAAGCTTGAGAAAACAAGGTAAATTGCTTACCTAATGGTGCTTTAAGGTTTAAGGAATGAGTTTTAGATGAGTACCAATGTAGCCTAGGGCTTACATTAGGTAATGGGTGATATAACCTAGGAAAAATAATTTAAACTAGCTTGTGAACTTGTGATTAAGGAGCAAATGGAAATAAGTTATTAAGATAAGTATAAGGTGAATTAAGAGAACACTTATATTGCTATGGGAGCATTGTTGTGTGTATTTGCAGGTTGAAAGCTTTTATATGTGGGAAATTCAGTGTTTAAGTTTAAGTTATTTAAGGGCCTAAGAGCCATGTCATTTAAGAGCCTTAGTGCTATGCAATTTAAGACTATTGTAATATATTGAGTTATTATGAATGAGTTGATTTGGATGAGAAAATATGATGAGAAAGACTTGATGTATATGAGATGGTTGAATGAGGAAAACAATGCATTTGGGCATGATAATATACTAGAGAAGCTATGGTGAAATTTGAGTAGAAAACAAAGTGTTTAAGTGGTAGTGGTGAGTTAAGATGCCCTAGGATTCACTTGGGATCATTAAAAAGGAATTTGAGTGGAAATGAGTTAACTAAGGAGTTCTTAAGGATGAGAATGACCTAGAGTTGTCTAGGAAGAATTTGAGGATTGGCGGGTGTATTGAACACACCAAAGTCATGGTAAGAGGAATGGTGAGACTTGTGCATAAACTTGAAGGAGAAGGTGTATAGTGCTTTAAGGTGGTTTAGGTATGAACTAGGGAATATATCAATGAAAGTTTTGGGAAGCTTGTATAAGTAGTGATGATGCTAGTAGTGGAACAATAAGGTTATAGTTTAGATGGTAATGAGTGGACATAGGTGATGGAAGTGAAAATTGGAGGAGAATGTTGTAGATTGAGTAGGAACGTATAAGAGTGTAAGATCATGCGGATGGTGAGTAAACTGAGTAAAAGATGTAGGTGTCTAAGGAGGGTGTAGGAAGGTCAAGGTAAAGAAGAACAAGGTTAAGGTGCTAAGAGGATGGGAGGAAATGTTTAGGAATGTCCAAGAGTTTAGGAATGATGAGTAACAAATGGAAGAGAGAGGAATTTGTGCATGGGTATGTAAGATGACTTGAAGAAGTCTTGGTAAATGAACTGAAGATGGAAAATAATGTTTATGAAATGCTCAAACTGTTATGGAGGGAACACTTGGGTTGGTTGAAGTTTTGGTAAGGTTACAAGTTGGAAATGTAAGGAATTATATGATAAGTGTTAGGAGTGTTTGTGAGAATTTGGTAAATGTTTAAGAAGACCTTTGGAAGTTGTTTTGGAGAGTTTGGTGGAAGTTCTAAGGTGAGTTTAAGTGCCTAGATGGTATTAGGACACATGGGGGGAACTTGTGGAGAAGTTTGGAGTCAAAAGGGAATTTAGAAACAAGGTTCTGGAGCCGACCGACCTTAGGGACCGGATCTGCAAGGTCGGTCGAGCTCAGTTTACACTACCGGAAAGAGTTTCTGGAATCGACCGAACTTGGGGACCGGACTTACAAGTTCGGTCGGGCTTGTATTTTGTGTACAAATTGAGTCTCTGGAATCGACCGAACATGGGACTGACTTTGGCAAGTTCGGTCGGCTTAAATATCCCACGGGGAAACTCTCGGGAATGGACCGACCTTGGGGACCGGACTTGCAAGGTCGGTCGGGGTAAAATTTTCAAACGGTAATAAGTTCTTGAATGGACCGACCTTGGGTAAGGTCGGTCGGTAAGGTCGGTCGACCCTAAAGATAAAAAAAAAGAGAAAGAAACCCTAAGGAAGTTTAGTGGTATTTATGGTACCCCATTAAGAGGGCATTGATGATTAGAGGTATAAAGACCTAAGGGATTAAGCTAAGTATAAACTTAAAAGTTTAAAGTTAAGTTGTAAGATTAAGTTGTAAAACTTAAGAGGTGTTAGGTGGGAATCATTATGGGTTAAGTAAGTTAAATAAGTTGAATTAAGTTAAGTGATTAATAACTTAAAACTGAATGAATGTTTTAGGGCTTGAGTATTTGGACTCCGGAAGAGAGTAAGCAACCGAACGACCAACGGTGAACGGTACAGTTCTTCTTGTGACCTGCTTGCTAACGAGGTGTCCCTCCGCTTGTGTGCTATTTGTTTTTGTGTGCTCACTAAACAAGATAAAGCATGCAACTCGAACATTATGTTTATTGTATTGTTGTGTGATGTCTGAGAACTAACACAACTTACCGTGAGAACTTGCTAACCAACGTTTAGTAAGGAATTGAGTGAGACTAAGGAACGCTCCCTAATATTAGTTTGTTATAAACCGAAAGAGGTTAACCAACAAACATGGTCTTGAGACTACTACTAACTGGAACTTAAGGGGGGAGTGAGGAACCCGGGACTGACTCCAGTCATGCATGCTAAGGAAAGGCGGTCGGTATCTATAGCAGATTTGACTTCCGCTTAAGGACTAGTCTTCGGACTAGTAGCCTAGGGTCGGTTGGCCGGCTCAGCTACATTGGACATCCAGTCCAAGGTAGGTGGCTTTAAGATGGCGTGGGGGGATCTAGCCTACATCCCCAACAATTTAAGAATGTTGTTTATTGCCGGTAAGTGTCCTGCTGCTGGCTAGGGTTAACCAAGCCCTACAAAAATAAACAACGAACTAAGGGTTAACCTGTTCCCAATGAGAGAACGGTTGGCATATATAAGGTAAGGTTGAGATAAGTTGCAACCATTCCTCTTTAAATGATGGTTTGTATTATTAAGACTAAGATAAGCTACACCCACTCCTTTTTAAAGGATGGTTGTTTCTAAGATTAAGATAAGACAAAGACTGAGGTAAGATAAGGATGGACTAAGATTGAGAGGAAACATAACTTAAGGAGTTAAATAATTAACTCTCTAATTAAGGGAACGCATTTAAGTCGTTCAATTGTTTGAACTTTGATTGTTCATATTTGGATTGTTGTTTACAGCATTTACTATTATGTTGTGCATCTAATCAACCTCCATGCTATCGACAATTAGTCGTTGTAGCCACGTTAGCTTGGGGGCCATGAGAGGATCGTACCAGCATTCATGCTGACCCCCTTTGGGGGCTGTTTTTACTACACAGGTGAACGTCAGGAGGCGGCCGTCGCGAGAGTAAGAAGGGGTACAAGTGTTACGGATTAAGTGTGGACTACGAGTTGTGCATGTACACTCGTATGGCAATTTGAGTTAGTAAGATGTATAGGATGTGAGGGGATTGTAAGAAGGATATGTATTTGGTTAAGATTGGAATGTTCGGTATATTCTGTAGTCAGACCGTGGCAAGGTCCTGGAATGTAATTGAATCCGCTGCAGAGTTTGTATATATGGTGTTAAGTTTGTGATAACCACGATTGGATCGAGATGGGGTGTTACAAAAAGTGGTATCAGAGCATAGTTACGCTCTGAAGACAAGAATTACCGAACTTAGGTGAATACTGAGGTTGAGTTTGAGTTTTGGGTTAAGAGTTGAGTGATCGAGCGAGAGGTGCGTTAGTTAGGACTTCCCGGTATTTACCGGATATCCATAGTACCTAGACCCGCCCTCCACATCCCTAACCCTGAATATGTGGAACCAACACCAGAGAGAAGAAAGCCTTCTCTTACTCGGGGAAACCCGATCTGGCAGTTAGTTAACAGTAAGCAATACGAGAAACATCTTGTTGCACAACAGTTACGGAGAGCTTGGAGGTTTTAATGGGGTGCAACAAAGAAACAGGCGCTACCTATGGAATTCTATCAATAAGGGAATGGTAGTTACCGGCAACATGGGTCTACATGCTACGCAGTCGAAATTACCCGCAATACCAATGATAAGGAAAGCACTACGAGTGCAATGGATAAGGAAAGATAAGCGACGTGAGTACCGGACCGTGGTCCGAATGAGCATAACAGTGGGATGATACAAAGCATGAGGGTTAAGATTATTGGAAATTCCAGTTAGAAATGGGAACTCCAAACCTCATACAATGAGAAAGGTTACAAAACCTGCCCGACATAGCGTAGGCGACAATAAAGACGCGCACAACTGTATACCGGAATAGGACTACGGTGTAGTGCCTAAAGGAGAATCATTACTTAGTAACCACAACAAAATGTGTGGAGATAGGAGCGAGGACTAAGACAGGAGTAAATAACAAGGGGATTCCCTCAGAAAGAGGAACGCCCTGATAAGAGATAGCACTATCGAAACGGCAAGGAAACTGCTAAAGGGTCAGTTATCCAAACTAAAGAACTTCGAAGGAGTCCCGAGGACTACCAAAGATATGGAAACTAGGTGGAAGTACCACTACAGACGCACCCAGTACCGGAAGCTCATCTTTCATGGCGCACTTGCCATAGCAAGTGCTACCACAGTTAAGCTACACAGAAAGCCATCATGGCGAGATAGTAGAACGCTACAGTTGTAGTACATTTTAATACCGGATTGTAAATCTACAAGAACGGAAGAATGAGACCTTGGAAAGGATTGACGGCCTGACCATGATGAGATGAGGTGACACACCAGTCAGCCGGGAGTTGAACTTGGACGAAATGCTAAACCATATGAATATTAGCAACAGTACAACCTACTATGACAACCATAACCGGCAGTACGGTAAGAACACCAAACCCGGATCTCAAAGGGAAGAACTTAAGAGATCGCTCAGTAATGCGAGCAAAACACTATGTAAGGAATAACATACAAAAAATGTATTACGGAATACAATGAAGACTGTTGACACAACGACTTTCAACAAGAATGCGATAAGACTCCCAGATTGATCACTGAGAACACCAGTCTGGAAAACCCAAGAAACAGGGATAAAGGAAATGAATGTAAGCTATAACCTACTAAGGATTAAGGACGTACAACCCTAGAAAAGGAGCAAACTGATGAATGACAGTTAATACTGTTCGTCTAACTCATTAACACCCGAGTATGATTGATCATCAACGGGTGGCGTAGTCAACGGAAGTTGAACGAAGCGTTGAGATGAAAGTATAAGTTGATAGGATGATATCCAACTTGGATACCGTAAGGCAAACGCCAAATACGAACCTAACCTTGATTGCTAAAAGATATAAGTCTTGTAAATGACAGTATTTTCGAGGACACTAAGTAATCTCAGATCACCTGAATAAACTTCCATAGCAGGAAGCAGGATGCAGCAACTTACCATGAAGCAAGATACTACATTCAATATGTAACCTAACGGTGGATAATGTTCAAAGAAACAAAAACCTATAAGGATGACCTACGGACGAGTAAGAGTACAAGTAATGGACTGAGGCATTAAGCACTAAGAGCCTACGAGCCAAGGATGTTAACCACATTAGAGCCCGAGGCGCAGTAAGTTGTTAGAGAGCTTATTTAAGCCAAGAAGGAACTACAATTCGTAGATATGAACGGTTACCAAACCTATAACTTAGATTGTGGAAAATATTGCCAGGAAAAGGCACCAATGAGAATAATGAGATAGTACATTGGCAGGGGCGGAGAACGAACCACGCCTTTTAGGGTGGGGATACCTCTCCTTGTTGTGAGGCCATGAGTGGGAATAAACCCCTCAAAAAGGGCTTTCACTTGTTAGGGATATAATATGCTTTTGTTAGAGAATGGAAACCGTAAACTTTGAGATTACCTTAGAACATACCAGATACACTTGAGTAATAAGGAAGGCTGCAGAGACAGACCTCATATCCAACACCCAGGATTTAGGAATCAATAATCATCAGAGATAAACATTGTGAATGCACAGTATGGCACGTCAAGTGACCAATGCTCAGAAGAGCTTGTGATTCGGTGGATGACTCCTTCAGTAACCGGTTAGATTACATGGTAAATAACATCATAAGGATGAAACAATGTGAGATAAAAAAATTAGCCTACTTATGAACCTGAGATTGAAGCAGAGCACCTTCGTATTAAGAGATAACCATTTTACAGCATGGTATGACAACCGCCAAACACCGAAATTAGAGAACTCTCAGTGTGTTTACACCAAGAAGGGATTGAATATAAGATAAGATGTTAGAGTAAATGAGCAAGTAGTTGCGCCATCAATGGGCAACGTGGTAAAGGCCAGCTACCACGGTAGTAGTGGCTGTGAGTACAATATTTATATAAAGGGATTAAGTCATGGTGCGCGGTAAAGCGACCGTTATGTATGAGTCGTTAATATTGACACTGAGGCAATTAAATTTATAAGCCAAGACCGATATAAGTAAGGAAATAGGATGGTAGACGAACTGTGCATTGATGCCAGTAGTCTGGACCTGGTTAGGTAAGATTTCACAGGAAGCACACTACCCATTCCTTAAGGAACTGGAAGTGCATTCCTAGTAGAACAAATATGAGAAAGAAGATAAGAGGCTCTATGGAAAGAGACCTCAGTTACTAAGAGATCGAATCAGTACGGGATAAAGAAAGAACTAGAGCATACAATACCCAAGAACGCAGTAAATGGATTTCCCTTGATTAAATTCAAGAAGAACAATAAGTGTTATTATGGAACGATGAAAGAGGATATCGACAGTAGAATACTTCATAATTAGCAATAGCTAAACGTGTAACGGACACTATGAGTTTACTAAAACGAGACGTGGGACGACTGCACCCCACAGGGGCTTGCAGGCCTAACACACTCATTTATGAGTTAGTTGGGTAAGTAGTAATGTACCAGTAAGGTACCCCATGCATGTAGACGAGTGGTGTAAGGAACACGGGATGTAGTTGACTCCGTACCATGGACAACGACGCAAGATCAGACGAGAGCAGCTACTACCACAAACAGTCAAAGAAAAGGAATTCAGTTGAACCAATGACACAAAGGGATCAGAGAACAAATAATTAAGGACTATGAAGTGCGAAGAGCACGGATTGTCAAGTACAGACGTTAGACATGTCTTAAGATGTATAAGATTAAACTGTAAAGTGCAATAAGCACTAAACAGTAGTTTCAGATTAAGAATTATCCTCAGACCAAAGGTTAGATGGAAAAAATGATTTAGACACTTGAGAAAACACTAAAGAATACAAACATTAGATCTCCAGGAAGACCGGATAGACGAGCTACAACTCATCAAGGTCGTGTATATATAAAGATAACACGTGACCATTGAGGGACCTTTAGTGCTAAACCATAAGCACACAGGAGAAAGATATACAATACTGTAAAAGGATAAGAGAGGCAAATAAGCCTAAGACTATCAGAGTCGTGCAGTGGAAGCTAGCAGATCAGTACCTTTGAGGTTAGACCAAACTAAGTTAAGAATATGGTATAAGTACCGTTAAGAATCCTCAATACAGAGACTAAGTCATTAGCATAGTTTTGACCCCCTGATCGAATCGTAAGTGAGATAGATGACATGAAAGCTAGAATGCTTGGTGAGAATTAGACATCTTGAACTTATGTTCAAGGATGACATAATGTTGATTACGTGGGCGTAATCCATTTTAAGGGGGGTAGAGTGAAAACCGCTTAGCGTATGTTGTGTACTGAGTACATAAACTACGGCATGCATAGCACAAAATAATTTAAGAATTTGTTTTATATAAACATTTTGAGATTAAGCATGGTTATTACGCACAGAAGATGTGAATACCATACATATTAAGTACCTATCTTGTCAACTCCGGTGTGAGTACAAGTTTAGAGAATTAAGGAAGAGGATTAAGGAGACTTAAGAAATAAGGAATATATGAGGTATGAGTCGATATGAGACTATGTGTGAGATAAGAATAAGATAACACTATTGGATACTGTTCGATATGAATATGAGGAAGAAGATAGTAATGCTATGAGATATAAGATGGTGAGAATTGGTATGAGACGGTTATAGAGCTTAGTAGGAATTTAAGTCTTGAGGTAATTACTAAGAGATGAATCGGGAATGTTTGATGGACTGAGTCCACACTTTAGAGATGTATTGATTATGATTAGAAGAACTAAAAAAGATAGAAAAATTGGACATTAATGAATTATTTGGATGTTTGAAAATGACGTGGGAGGTGGAACTTGATTTTCTAGGGATCAAGGGAAACCGAACACAAATTGGGGTGGAAGGATAGTTCTACACTGATGCTGATCACATCAGGGTTGGATGATTCCTAAAACTCCCTACCAGTGGTCACAATTAAATCACGCTAAGGATTGAGGCGTTAGTATAAAACGAAATTGGAGTTGATTGTATTTTTAATTAGAGGAATTATTCCTCACATGACCTCATAAAAAGGATGACCTTTTTACTGAGTCTCGCCCATGAAGTCGAGGACGCACGAGCCTTTGTCTTCGGACCGGTGACATGGAGAGAGCAGAGTGTTTTGTATTCTGGCCCATGGTGACGAGGACGAATGAGCCATTGTCTACGGACCGGTGACATGGGAGAATACGTTGGAAAATTATATGATTGTTTTAATCATCAAAAGAAACAAAGAGAATTTTGAGTGCTATACATGCTTAAGCATGTTGTGTGATATTTAAGTATAAGTATATGGCGGATCTAATGACCCAATGAGTTTAAGTATACATAAGTATGATCTATATGATCTATGGAATGAGGTAAGACACGTATTCTAATAAGATAAGGTGCATGGGAACTTTGGGGACAAAGTTCTTTTAAGGGGGGTAGATTGAAATACCCCAAACCTAAGTATGTTAAGTAAACATCAATATCTGATGTAGTAAGACTAAAATATGCCTTGGAAAGATTGGCAGACAATTTAAACCAAGGAAAACACAAGAAAATGCCTTAAGGGCAATTAAGGCAAAAATGTGCTCTAAGCTTGGAGTGGCTTTGATTAGCACCCAAATACCATTATAAGACTTTAGTAATATGCTAATGGACATTTTAAATCAATTAGAAAAGAAAACCAAGCTCAAAAACAAGCTTAAACACAAAATGTGCTTTAAGACTCCTTGAAGCACCTTTTTGAGAAATTGTCTTAGAAATGGGTTTTGAGTGGCTAAATGCCTATGATTACATCTTAATCCACATGTGTGCTAAATTATCATCACATTAGGAAGAATAAATCAATGGGAAAACAAAAATTTCACAAATATGTGCACTATCTAATGAGGGGGCCGGTTTCTAAGGGATGAGTCATTAAAGACTTCATCAAATTAAGAAAAGAAAAGGGGAAGGAAAAGTAAAAGAAAGACTATTTACCTTTATAACAAATATCTTCATTTAAGTCACCTTTATTCTTCTCTCTCTTCATTTCTCCTTCCTTCCACGGTTTCTTCTTCTCCTCTCTTGCTCCAAAACCTTAAGAGAGAGCTCCATCCATGGCTCCTCACCTTCATTCACTTGCCAAAGGCAACTCCAAGCTCCAAATCCAAAACAAATTGCATATTTGTCTTAGTTAAGTCAAGGCCCTCCTTTCTATCTTATCAAATCCTTCAAAGCTCCATTTTGGTGCCAATAGAAAACTCCATTGATGGAGGAAAATCAAGTTTGAAGAGCCCATTTGGTTCTCCATTCATTCAAGGTAAGGAAAATGTAAGAAAAATCATGTTTCCATCACTTCCTCACCATGACCGAAAATTACCTTCTCATGGAGCCTTGTTTTATCCATTGTTCTAGCTTGATTCTATTCACCAAGGACTAGTGGAGGTCCTCTTTCATTCAATGCTCAAGTCTACTTTGAGACTTCAAAGGTAATCATCCACTTTTATACCTTAGAACACATTTTTAACCTAGGTTTTCATTCCTTAAGGTTAGTGTATTATTTAGCACTCATGAGAGTCATTGTGTATTGATTAGAACATTGGCAAGGGAGCTAAGATGGTGGCCGAGATTCCCAAGGGAAAAAGGTCTAAGGAGGAAGTTAAGATAAGCTTGAGAAAACAAGGTAAATTGCTTACCTAATGGTGGTTTAAGGTTTAAGGAATGAGTTTTAGATGAGTACCAATGTAGCCTAGGGCTTACATTAGGTAATGGGTGATATAACCTAGGAAAAAGAATTTAAACTAGCTTGTGAACTTGTGATTAAGGAGCCAATGGAAATAAGTTATTAAGATAAGTATAAGGTGAATTAAGAGAACACTTATATTGCTATGGGAGCATTGTTGTGTGTATTTGCAGGTTGAAAGCTTTTATATGTGGGAAATTCAGTGTTTAAGTTTAAGTTATTTAAGGGCCTAAGAGCCATGTCATTTAAGAGCCTTAGTGCTATGCAATTTAAGACTATTGCAATATATTGAGTTATTATGAATGAGTTGATTTGGATGAGAAAATATGATGAGAAAAGACTTGATGTATGTGAGATGGTTGAATGAGGAAAACAATGCATTTGGGCATGATAATATACTAGAGAAGCTATGGCGAAATTTGAGTAGAAAACAAAGTGTTTAAGTGGTAGTGGTGAGTTAAGATGCCCTAGGATTCACTTGGGATCATTAAAAAGGAATTTGAGTGGAAATGAGTTAACTAAGGAGTTCTTGAGGATGAGAATGACCTAGAGTTGTCTAGGAAGAATTTGAGGATTGGTGGGTGTATTGAACACACCAAAGTCGTTGTAAGAGGAATGGTGAGACTTGCGCATAAACTTGAAGGAGAAGGTGTATAGTGCTTTAAGGTGGTTTAGGTATGAACTAGGGAATATATCAATGAAAGTTTTGGGAAGCTTGTATAAGTAGTGATGATGCTAGTAGTGGAACAATAAGGTTTTAGTTTAGATGGTAATGAGTGGACTTAGGTGATGGAAGTGAAAATTGGAGGAGAATGTTGTAGATTGATTAGGAACGTATAAGAGTGTAAGATCATGCGGATGGTGAGTAAACTGAGTAAAAGAGGTGTAGGTGTCTAAGGAGGGTGTAGGAAGGTCAAGGTAAAGAAGAACAAGGTTAAGGTGCTAAGAGGATGGGAGGAAATGTTTAGGAATGTCCAAGAGTTTAGGAATGATGAGTAACAAATGGAAGAGAGAGGAATTTGTGCATCGGTATGTAAGATGAGTTGAAGAAGTCTTGGTAAATGAACTGAAGATGGAAAATAATGTTTATGAAATGCTCAAACTGTTATGGAGGGAACACTTGGGTTGGTTGAAGTTTTGGTAAGGTTACAAGTTGGAAATGTAAGGAATTATATGATAAGTGTTAGGAGTGTTTGTGAGAATTTAGTAAATGTTTAAGAAGATCTTTGGAAGTTGTTTTGGAGAGTTTGGTGGAAGTTCTAAGGTGAGTTTAAGTGCCTAGATGGTATTAGGACACATGGGGGGAACTTGTGGAGAAGTTTGGAGTCAAAAGGGAATTTAGAAACAAGGTTCTGGAGCCGACCGACCTTAGGGACCGGACCTGCAAGGTCGGTCGTGCTCAGTTTACTCTACCGGAAAGAGTTTCTGGAATCGACCGAACTTGGGGACCGGACTTACAAGTTCGGTCGGGCTTGTATTTTGTGTACAAATTGAGTCTCTGGAATCGACCGAACTTGGGACCGACTTTGGCAAGTTCGGTCGGGCTTAAATATCCCACGGGGAAACTCTCGGGAATGGACCGACCTTGGGGACCGGACTTGCAAGGTCGGTCGGGGTAAAATTTTCAAACGGTAATAAGTTCTGGAATGGACCGACCTTGGGTAAGGTCAGTCGGTAAGGTCGGTCGACCCTAAAGATAAAAAATAAAAAAGAGAAAGAAACCCCAAGGAAGTTTAGTGGTATTTATGGTACCCCATTAAGAGGGCATTGATGATTAGAGGTATAAAGACCTAAGGGATTAAGCTAAGTATAAACTTAAAAGTTTAAAGTTAAGTTGTAAGATTAAGTTGTAAAACTTAAGAGGTGTTAGGTGGGAATCATTATGGGTTAAGTAAGTTAAATAAGTTGAATTAAGTTAAGTGATTAATAACCTAAAACTGAATGAATGTTTTAGGGCTTGAGTATTTGGACTCCGGAAGAGAGTAAGCAACCGAACGACCAACGGTGAACGGTACAGTTCTTCTTGTGACCTGCTTGCTAACGAGGAGTCCCTCGGCTTGTGTGCTATTTGTTTTTGTGTGCTCACTAAACAAGATATAGCATGCAACCAGAACATTATGTTTATTGTATTGTTGTGTGATGTTTGAGAACTAACACAACTTACCGTGAGAACTTGCTGACCAACGTTTAGTAAGGAATTGAGTGAGACTAAGGAACGCTCCCTAATATTAGTTTGTTATAAACCGAAAGAGGTTAACCAACAGACATGGTCTTGAGACTACTACTAACTGGAACTTAAGGGGGGAGTGAGGAACCCGGGACTGACTCCGGTCATGCATGCTAAGGAAAGGGGGTCGGTATCTATAGTAGATCCGACTTCCGCTTAAGGACTAGTCTTCGGACTAGTAGCCTAGGGTCGGTTGGCCGGCTCAGCTACATTGGACATCCAGTCCAAGGTAGGTGGTTTTAAGATGGTGTGGGGGGATCTAGCCTACATCCCCAACAATTTAAGAATGTTGTTTATTGCCGGTAAGTGTCCTGCTGCTGGCTAGGGTTAACCAAGCCCTACAAAAATAAACAACGAACTAAGGGTTAACCTGTTCCCAATGAGAGAACGGTTGGCATATATAAGGTAAGGTTGAGATAAGTTGCAACCATTCCTCTTTAAAGGATGGTTTGTATTATTAAGACTAAGATAAGCTACATCCACTCCTTTTTAAAGGATGGTTATTTCTAAGATTAAGATAAGACTAAGATTGAGGTAAGATAAGGATGGACTAAGATTGAGAGGAAACATAACTTAAGGAGTTAAATAATTAACTCTCTAATTAAGGGAACTCATTTAAGTCGTTCTATTGTTTGAACTTTGATTGTTCATATTTGGGTTGTTGTTTACAGCATTTACTATTATGTTGTGCATCTAATCAACCTACATGCTATCGACAATTAGTCGTCGTAGCCATGTTAGCTTGGGGGCCATGAGAGGATCATACCAGCATTCGTGCTGACCCCCTTTGGGGGCTGTTTTTACTACACAGGTGAACGTTAGGAGGCGGCCGTCGCGAGAGTAAGAAGGGGTACAAGTGTTACGGATTAAGTGTGGCCTACGAGTTGTGCATGTACACTCGTATGGCAATTTGAGTAAGTAAGATGTATAGGATGTGAGGGGATTGTAAGAAGGATATGTATTTGGTTAAGATTGGAATGTTCAGTATATTCTGTAGTCAGACCATGGCAAGGTCCTGGAATGTAATTGAATCCGCTGCAGAGTTTGTATATATGGTGTTAAGTTTGTGATAACCACGATTGGATCGAGATGGGGTGTTACAAGAGGACCCAGTTTGGTCGTCCTGCCTCCCGGTGACCACCAATGCGCGATCATGTAGTCCGTGACTACCCTAGATTTTCCTCATCTTCATTTGCTCCCGCCATATAGTTAGGTTCGTAACCTTTACCTAAGATCTATGCTTAGGTTATAAAGAATGATGTTCTCCATGTGGGGACCTTTAAGGTCTTTAAAGTTCGCCTAGATGTTGCCTAGGTTACTTCCAAGTTCAAGGACAATATGATCTATGTCATTAGTCATTCATAGTTGATTTGTATGTTTCTATAATCCATACCCAGTTCGAGTTTACATAATGAGATAGCCTTAGTTTGAAAGACGTCCCGCACAATTAATATCACGGTATAACATGCAATTATATGCGCAAACATATAATATATCACCCATATCCATCTTATCATGCATTCACACAAACATCCAAACCCGAGGGAGTCCAAAGGGACACTCAGACCATACAATAACGTACCGTACACCGTTGAACAACGCTAGCGTGACATATCATGCTTATCCTCTATGCTCGTACCGCTCGTAACTCCTATGCGTATCTCGGGAACATATCACTAGCTATTAATTCATGTGGTCTGATTGAGTCGGTATTCTAATAACTACTAACCCTCCTGGTATAGACTGTAACACCCCTAATCAATAATCCGGATAATCTTGCGCGCTTAGCATAGATAATCAGTCGATTCACAGCGGTAATTAAAAGTCGTTCACAAAAATAACCCGGGTGTGCCATACCCGCCCATGCGAGTAATGTAGCGTTTACCAAATATACAAACTAAACCCCCGCAGTAATGACAGAGACATAATTACAACATTCTTTACAATACTAATTCCCAAAACAGACAATGAGTTGTCTACCCAACCATATACTGTCTAACAATATCCTACGGCATAACAGAGAGTATACCGTTAATTACTCCCCACGGCCCCGCACTCGCGCATCCACCATCGGCAGCTACACCCCTATAATTTGGTGGCCATAAAGGCCCAGTGAAATACCCCGAGTAATTACCACTTTAAATTAGTGAAGTTCAAATTAAATTATGTGCAATAATTACCATGAAACATTAATGTATTTAAAATGTAGATCCAAACGGATACTTATACCGCATGTACATATCGGTGCGTAAAATAAATACCACTAGTGCACCCAATAAATTGTATGAACATCCCATATACACTAGACAAATTATAAACGTAAACGTAAACTCATATATATGAGTGCGCACTTCTAAACCGAAAACGTTAATATAGTCACCCATATATATATATATATACAACCGGTGTTACGTACATAAATGACAACGTGACATATTAATACAGTCGCATACATATATATATATATAGGTATATTTATAAACATATACACAACGTTACAACATCCCAACATTATATATATAAGCAACAACGGGGAATAATAAAATAGTCATATATATATATATATATATAACTAACAATGTGACAAATAAAATAGTCGCGTATGTAACAAATAACGCGACATAATAATATAGTCGCACACATATATATACGTATACAAAAATGGCATGTATATAGCTGATACAAAAAAAAGAGCAAATGTGCTCCCGCCAAGGTTCGAACCCGATACCTCTCGTACCGACCTGAATGCCTTAACCGGTTGAGCTGTGCTAGAATTCGGTGACTAATACTAACGAATTAAAACTAGTACTAAGTCTACTAAGGTAACTAAAAAAAAAGAGAATCGACATGGTAACCCTGCAAGGAACCTCTGGGAACTTGGGAATACTATCCCACTGTCTTGATTTTGAGAATATCACTGAGGAAACCAGCCATAAACTAATCTGTAATCAGGAAAACATTAACAACGGGCCATCACATTCTCATGTTATCTCTGACTACCTGGAACACAAACTGAGATCTTCATACTCACAAAACAATCTCTGGTGCCGGTTGTTGATTGCCACATAAGCAGTTGAGGCATTCACCTGGGAGACCACAAGCACCATCTGTTTCACTTTGATTTTAGTAAAAGTTGTGCAAATGACAGAAGGTGTGCATCAGAGTTTGTTCCTTCTCAAACTTCCACAAATTCTCTTGGGAATGCACAACCAGAAACAATTCATTAAGCTGCGGCGTCAATCTCCTTTTTGCTTCTGTCATTAGAGTAATACCCTTGCCTCTGACGTTAATTAAAATCCTTGTTTCAGTCCTCCTCCTTCACATTCACATGCCATGGTGATTTCCCGCTCAGAGTCTTGCTCTTCCCCTCTGTCGCTTTGCTCATGCGGGAAGGTAAGCCCAAGCCTTCATGGCACTCCTAAATTCTTTCTGTCTTGATGTTTCAGTTCGAGGAGAAAACAGTCACATTACTATCGCATCCATCCTTGTTTGATCAGTGAACTAAGTCTTCCTGCTCTCCCTTTCTGCCTGATCGAGCTGGTGCACAAGTCTCTGGGAACCTGGAACAATTAAACCCAAAGAACTAGTGAGGTAAAGACACTGCAACAACTCCTTTCTTCTTCTCTGTTTGGTTTTGCCCGAGGTCTCATGCACCTGCCTCTCTAAGTCTCTCCCTCTGTCTTCTCTATTCTAGTGTGTTAACTTACCTTGGTGAGATTATTCTGGGAGTGAGCCCAAAATCTTCAGTAAACTAGCCCCTGATCAAGCTGCGAAAAGATATCAGGAAGTACCAAAGGATTAGCCAAGGAGAATCTGTCAAGTCACTCAACTGGTGAGCCAACTCTAACCTGAAACCATAATAAGAAAACAAAGCCAAACTATCAAGTTCAATTATTTAGTATTTTGGATTCAGTAGAGGTTGTTTGTTTTTGTAGGTTATTTATGAACTTAAATACAACTAGTACATTACTAACACACCTAGCTAAGTCATAAACACGTTGGGGGAAAACTAGTCAACATAATAAACAGAAGTAAGCAACAGAAGAAAGGAACAACAATTTCAGTTTCAGTTTTTAATTTTTGAATGTCTTGTTTCAGTATAAACATGTTCAGTAGGAGTAACAACGTTGTTTGAGGGTAAGACTATATCACAACATTTCACTTAGTAGCTAACCTGATAGTGATTGGAACAAAAAATAAACAGATAGCAACTTAATAGAACAAGAAACAAACGCATCATCATGCTTTCTGTTTATGATGCAGTTTCAGTAGCTTGGTTTTCTGTATAATAAAATCGGAGAGGGGTTATTGGGGGTTTATGAATATGATGTTTAATCTACTATATATCTAACCCACCTAGTTAACTTAAATACACCTGGGGAAAACCCAGAACCAAGATCGTGAACAGAAAGGAAATCATAAGAAAGGAAATGCAACAGTTCACATCTTCTGGTTTCTGTTTTTTTTTTCTTTCTGTTTACAGAATTGAGTGAAGAAACTTTAGAAGTGCAGACCTTGTTGTCTTGGGGTCTGTTTTGAGAGTTAAAACTGCATTGAGGTTCTAACTAAATAGCTAAACCATTTGGGGAGTCATTTGACATACAAAAACAGAAGAAAAATAAATGTATATGTATCAGTTTCATGGTTTCAGGTTCACAGGTTTCTGCTTCAGTTTTCAGATTCTTGTAAGGGAGTTGAGAGATGTTGTCTTGGTTGAGTTGGGCTAGATTAGAGTTAAAAAATATATCAAGACATCTAACTAAGAAGATATAACTTGGGGAGTGAAAAGAGACTAGGCCAAGTAATGAAAAGCAAAACAAAAGAGGAGTAAAATACCAATCATAGTGCATCAGTTTCTTTTTTTAGTTCTGTGTAACAGATTTTCAGAAACGTAGCCCTTGTGGCTTTGGGTTATTTGGTGGTTCAAGCTATATTAAAACACATAACAAGGAAGCCAAACAATTTGGGAAGAATTGAAAATTAAGTCGTGAGCAAATAACAGAAATAGAATATGGAATATCAGTATGGTGTTTCATTGTTTCAGTTTGTTCAACTTCCCAGTTTCAGTATAAGGATAAGTCTGTAACATCAAGGGAGTTATTTGGGATTTAAAACTTTAATAAGAACACTTAACTACGTGAGTTGGTGATTAGGGAAAGTGTAAGTCAGATTCGTGAACAAAAAGAAAACAATAGGAAAGAAATGCAGCAGATCACGTTTCTGTTTGCTGTTCTCAATTTCAGAAATTTAGTGTCTTCTGTATAACCATGTGACAGAGGGCTGTTTGGGGCTGTTTTCGAGTTTAAACTTGTGCTATAATACTTAATTAAGTAGGTAAGCACTTTGGGAGAGATTTGAATATCAGATTTTTGAACAAACATGAAAATAGAAGAAAAGATATCAGACTGGTGCTTCTATTTTGCATTTTTCAGGTCAGTATAACTGTGTGCAAAGGGAGTAGAATGGGTCATACTGAGTTACTAATGAACCTAAAACACCTCTAACATACCATAGTAAGTGTATAAGTACTGAGGGGAAGATAGAAGTTAGAATAACTAACTATAAGCAAGGGTCAGACAGAAAGATGTAGATTCTTGTTCAGATTTCAGATATAAGTTGTGTCTGAGTAACTGAGTCGCAGTGGGGTTAAGTCTGTTGGATTGTTATGGAAAAAAAAGGACTTAAACCCCTCCTATTACATCTACTTGTGAGTGGGAACAATGAGGAAGAAATCAAAAGACAGTTTAATGCATTTACAGAGAGGTCAAATGGAAGTTTTTTTTCACAGATTGTTGTTTCAGTTTTCTCAAACTTGGGTTCTGTATGGTCGATTCCCAGAAGTATTAAGTGTGTTATAATAGCTTAAGAATGGAACCCAAGACATGATAAAGGAGAGAGTTAAGTGAGTGTGCTCATTTGGAAATTAGAGGTCAGTCTGATAATCTAACAGAAGAAGAGTCATGTTCTTTCTTTTCAGTTTTCATTGGGTTACTGTTTATGTGTAATTAATCACAGAAGCTATGCGAGTGTAGTATTGGGTTAAAAATGTTCTTAAAACCTTGTTAGCTCATTTACCTAAGGATGTAAACATTTTGGGAAGGATAGGAGTCAGGTTAATGAACAATAAGGGAGATAAAAGAGAAGATACCCAAACCGTGTCTTCAGAATTTCTGTAACATTGTCACCTTTGTATAACTGTCACACAGTAGGTATAAGGGGATTGTAATGGCTTGTTAACAAATTTGAAACCCAGCTAATACACTTAATTAGGTTTGTAAACACTTGGGAAAGATAGGAAATCAATTTAACGCATTACAAGGAGAAACTGAATGGGAATATGCTTAGAGTTGGTGTTTTAGTTTTCTGCAGATTCTGATCTCTATATACTGAACATTCAGAGATGTTAACAACCTTGTTTTGAGTTGTGTTTAAGTTCAAAACCTTCCTAATAAAACTATCTAGTTGAGTAAAAGTTTTGGGAGGATTTGAAAACTGATTAATGAACTAAAAGCAAGAGGAAGAGGTGATGTACAGTTTCTGGTTTTCAGTTTTTCCAGAATCTGTTGTTTTCTGTATAACTGAAATACAGTTGGTATAAGAGTGTTGAAGTGGCCTGAAAATGAATTTATAACCTTGATAATACATCAACCTAAGAGTGTAAACACCTTGTGAAATACCCCAAACTTAGATATGGTGTTTAAATGATAAACTAAGATATAAGGAGGCTAAATAATGCCTTAGAAACATTAAGAAACATTCCAATCAAAGGAAATATAAGGAAACACCAAAAGAGTAGTTTAAGCAAAAACGTGCTCTAAGCTTGGAGAGACTTGGGAGAGTACACAAATATTGTTCTAAGACCTTAGTAATAACCTAATGCTCATTTTAAATCAATTACCAAAGAAAACCAAGCTTGAAAACAAGTTAAAACACAAAATGTGCTTTAAGGAGTCTTAAAGCACGTTTTTGAAAAATTGTCTTGTAAATGAGTTTTGAATGGCTAAATGCCCATCATTACTCTTTAATTAACATTGTACTATATAGTATCACATTTGGAAGTCTATATCAATGGGAAATCAAAAATTTCACAACAATGTGCCTTGTTTTGTGAATAGTAAATTAATTAAGCTAGTTTATAAGACAATATAAGTGAGATATTTGGTCAACAAAGACTTAAGTACCCCTTGTTACTAATGGGGGCCGGTTTCTTATAAGGTGAGTCACCACCTTCATGACTTATTAAGCAAATAAAGACTTATAAAGCAAAAGTACTATTCACCTTTTAACATAAATATCACACTTTACTTACCTCTCTCCTCACTTCTTCATTATCCCTTGCTTCCACGGTTTCTTGCTCTCTCTCCCATCTCCATTAATGTGAAGCATACCTCCATGCTAGCTTCATCTAGCCTTTCACACAACTCACTCATTTTAGCTCCAAAACCAAAACAAATTTCATATTCTCCTTAGTTAGCTCAAGCTCTCTCTTTCTATCTTTTCAAAACTTCAAGAGCTTCATTTTGGTGCCAAGTCAAACCACCATTAGAGGAGGAAATTCAAGTTTGGAGACTCCATTGGCTTCTCCATTCTCTTAAGGTAAAGAAAGTGTAAGAAAATCTAGGTTTCCATCATTTTCTTTCTTGTCCGAAAATTTGCACTCATGGGACTCCATGTTTATGCCTTGTTCTAGCTTGTTTTCTACTCTTCAAAGGATTGACGAGGTCCTTCTTGCTTCATATCCAAGCTTGTCTTGAGAAACCAAGGTAAAACAATCACCTTAATACCTTAAAGCACATTTTTTTAACCTAGGGTTTGTTCCTTAGGGTTAATGTATTATCTAGTACTCATTGGAGTCATTGGATATTGGTTAGAACAATGGCAAGGAGATATATATTGGTGACCGAGATTGAGCAAGGGAAAACCTAAGGAAGAAAGCTTTTAAAGCTTGTAAAAGAACAAGGTAAATTACTTACCTTAAGGTGTTTTATTGTTTAAGGGAATGGGATTTAGTTATGTGATGAGTTTAGTGAAGAGTTTACATTAGAAAAGGGTTATATATGACCTAGGAGAAACAATGATTATGTTTGAGAACTTGTGACTAAAGAGCAAATGAGAAGAAGAGATAGTTAAAACAATGTTGAGATGAATTATAAGAAGCATTTTATTTCAATGGGAGCCTTGTTGTGTGTATTCGCAGGTTAAAGGAAAATATATGTGGAAATTCAGTGGTTAGGATTATTGTCATTTAAGGGCCTAAGTGCCAAGCATTTTAAGTTTAAGCACTATATGATGATGTGGTGTAGTTTTGGTGTAAATTGTGTGTTAAGGTGTGTGTGAGAAATTGAGTGATATTGGTTTTTGATGGAGAAAAACCAAGTGTTAGGATGTACTATATACTAGAGGACCCATGGCAAAATTTAAAGGAGAACTTAAGTGTTTAAGATATTCTAAGGGGATTTAATGACTAAGGAAGTACTATGATGTTCTATGGGTTGTCTTGATGAAAAAGGGTGAGATTAAGGTGTTCTAATGACTTACAATGACTTAGGTATTTCTATGAAGGATTTAGGAATCAAGAGAATGTAATTGAGTATTTAGGACTTAGGCAAATGTTGGTAAACAACTAGGAAGGAAATAATGTGTTGATGGATGGAAGTTTAAGCTTGTGAAGGAACTTTAAGTAAATGCATAAAAGAGTTGTAGATAGTGAAAGATGCTTGGGAGATGATGTTATAGTGGTGAGGAAGCATTTGGCATAGTGGTTATACTAGGTATGAATCACCACCTAGAAACCTAGTGAAAAACATTACAAGTGTTGGCATTATTACAAGGAAAATGCATAATGACTAAGGTGGATCTTGGTGAATGATTTAATGTGTTTAGTGGAGGGCTTAAGGTGTATTTGAGGTGCCCAAATGAGGTTATATATAGGATATATGAGGAGAAGTTTGGAGTTGAAAAGAGAATTTAGAAATAAGGTTCTGGAGCCGACCGTCCTTAGGACCGGACCTGCAAGGTCGGTCGAGCTCAGATTACACTACCGGAGAAAGTTTCTGGAATCGACCGAACATAGGACCGGACTTACAAGTTCGGTCGGGCTTGTATTTTGTGAAGGAATTAAGTCTCTGGAATGGACCGACCTTGGGACCGGACTTGCAAGGTCGGTCATGCCTAGAATTTTGTACGGTAATAAGTCTCTGGAATCGACCAAACATGGGACCGGACTTGGCAAGTTCGGTCGAGCTTAAATTTCCCTCGGGGAAAACTCTCGGGAATGGACCGACCTTGGGACCGGACTTGCAAGGTCGGTCGGGGTAGAATTTTCAAACGGTAAAGTGTTCTGGAATGGACCGACCTTAGGTAAGGTCGGTCGGATGTTCTGTCGAGCCTAAAAATAAAAAAAAGAAGAAATTTTGAATTCTAAGAATGGCAATGGGTAATAAGGTATACCTTTGGTAGGGTGGTAATGATTAGGACCCTAAGAACTTAAGGAATTAAGTTAAGTATAAGTTATAATGTTTAAAGTTAAGTTTGTAAGCTAAGTGGCAAAGGCTTGAGAGGTTGTTAAACGAGAATCTTTAGGGACTAAGTGAGTTAAGTAAGGTGCAAATAACTAATGACCTAAAAATGAATGAATGATTTAGGTTTGTGAATTGGGACCCCGAAGAAGGATAATCAAACAACGATCGACGGTGAACGGTACAATCCTTCTTGTGACCTGCTTGCTAACGAGGTGTCCCTCGGCTTGTGTGCTATCTGTTTAATTGCTATGACTAAAACAAGATAAAGCATGCAACCGGTTATATTTATTCTCGTTGTGTTTGTGTTATCTTTACACTAACCCGCGAGACTTGAGATGGTTACTAACCAAGTTTAGTACTTACTGAGTTAAGAATAAGAGTTAAGTTTGGTGGTCATTGGTTAATGCCCGTTAAGGCTTAGCTAGCACATGGTGATTAAGATGTCTACTAACTGGAACTTGAGTGAGGAAACCGGGACCGATCTCCGGTCATGCATGCTAAGGAAAAAGGGGGACGGTATCTAATCAGATCCGCTCTCCGCTTAAGGACTTGTCTTCGGACTTGTAGCCTAGGGCCGGTTGCCGGCTCAGCTACGCTGGACTCCCGTCCAGGGTAGGTGGCATTAAGATGGTGCGGTGGGATCACCTAAATCCCAGGTTCGAATTAAGCTACAACCATTCCCTTCCAGGAACGGTTTGTATACTGAGAATAAGTTAAGATTGAGATTAAGGTAAGGAACTGAGATTAAGGAAATGAGGACTAAGGAGGGGGTTACTAACCCACTTGATAAGGGAACGCTTGATTCGTTCATTGTTTGTGAACTATATGTGTTCATCTGTGGATATTGTTATTGCACTTCATATTATGCTTGTGTATGTAATCAATTTCCATGCTATCGACAATTAGTCGTCGTAGCCCCGTTAGCTTGGGGGCCATGAGAGGGTGTACCAGCATTCGTGCTGACCCCCTCGGGGGCTATTTTTACACTTGCAGGTAAGAGACCCATGAGGACGCACTACGAGAGTAGGAGCGGTTAGACTTAGGGTGGGATGTTTATTTTGAGTTCGGGTTGCGCCTGTGCACCCGACTGTTTATATTTAAACTGGTGTAACATTGTGATTATGATTTAGCTACTTGTACTCGGTTGGTTGTGGTATTGTGGATGGTGATGTTTTGGGTTGGTTAAGTATTTTGGATAAGTATTGTAAATTTTAAGGCCGGTATACTCTGTGATCAGACCGTGGCAAGGTCCAGGTGTTTATGATTTCCGCAACGAGATATTCGTTTAAGTGTTCAGTTTTGCGATAACCACGATTGGCTTTGGATGGGGTGTTACACCTTGGAAAAAAAATTAGAAATCAATTTAATGCATTAAAAGAGAAGTTGGAATGGAAGTATGCACATGTTTGATGTTTCAGTTTTCTGAAACTTGTGTCTCTGTTTGGTCAATATTCAGAGGTGTTAAAATTGTTGTGTTGGTTTAATAATGAACCAAATCATTCCTAATACATCTAGCTAAGTTGGTGAAACACTTTGGGAGAGAGTCTGATGTCAGTTGGTTAACATAAACATGGAGTAGAATGAAGATATATGCAGGTTGTGTTTTAGTTCCTGTTATATTACTGTTTTGTCTAGATGGGTTTCGAGGTGGTTAGTAGTGCTGTATTAGGTTGGATATGAGTATAAAACTTTGCTAAGATGCCTAGTTATGAGGGGATACCTTGAAGGAAGATTAAAATCAATCCTTGGTGAATACTATAAGAAGGCTTATGAACAATAGCTGGGGAACAGATTTACTAACCCGTCCGTATAACCGATATAGGATTGTATCACTCGGGAGGTAGGAAACCATAGTGCGAGCTTTACACCGACTGATAAGAGGTATGGATATTTGTGGTCCGTATGTTGTCGTGTTACACGGCTTGTGTGCTGTGTGCCTTGTTTGACAATGACCATAAGACTAAAGCATGAAATTGGATTGCTTGTTGTGACTTGCTTATATGCTTGTTATATATCATTGTGTGCATATTACTTTGAGGTGGAACATGACAAACGACATAAACAAAACAAGAAACTCTATAAGGGGAAACTCCCCTCTAACCATAGAGGACTTACAATAACACCCACTATGGTGTCTATCTATTAATGATAATGATGAGTAAATACCAACTGGTGGAACATGAGAATAACACGGGAAGACAACATCTTGGGCCGCGCGGTAAGGATGCTCGGGAGTTGGTATCTGCATCAGATCCTTTGACCGACTATTGTGGAGCACATCCTGGGGTCTATAGGTGACCCCGCTTTCTCGACGCACTACCTCGGGACTGGAGGATTGACAATTGGTGGAGCATTATCCTGGAGTCTAGAGGTGACTCCGCTTTCTCGACACATGACGTCGGGAATGGGGGATTAGCTATGGAGGAGACATCCTCCAATGTGCAGTGATAAGAGAATTCACAAATAACCCTTAAAGAAACAAGGAAAGATTGGCACCTACATGATATGGTCACGGGATCCAAACTATATCCCCAGACCTGGTGCAAGGGAAGAGAAAGAAAATACACATTATGAGAACAAGAGAAAAGAAATGAAAACACATAATGCTCGAATGATCCATAGTGAGGATCATTGATATAATATACCTATGCACACGTTTTATTATTTACATGATTGTTGTTGCCATACTAGCAGCTTGTTGTGCTTGGTTGCGTGTTTGATGTTGCTATGATGCCAGCATGTTATGCTTGGTTGCTTGTTGCTAATGCTTTGCTACCTTTAAATGTGTGCGATATCATGATGTGTTGTGGTGTGCTTTACTGCTTTATTATAGCATGTAAATAGGACTTAATAATATTCGACCAAGTAGTCATGTAGCCCGGCAACATGCGGGCTACACATATTCATACTCAGCATAGTTTGCTGAGTCCTTTACAACCCAATTTTTACAGGTATTGAGCTGGATGATAACGGAGCGTAGGCGGGATGGCTATCATGGAGGTAGTCTATTTGGGCATAGACTTTTGATTTTTGGTGTAGTATGTTTAATGTATGGGTTGTTACTATGTAGAACTAAACCTGGGGTGCACTTTTCGGTTTATGATTTAGTAACTATGTTGTAGACACTCGGTACTCGGGTTCGTGTGTAATGTTTGTACTGCAGTTTGGTTAAGGTTTATGTTTCCAGTCATGCAGGCCGTAACTTGGTGTTGGTAATATGGTTTGTCAACCACGTGGGTGGTTGGCGTTTGTAGCACCCGGATGAAGTTGAGAGTTTGTTGCATAGTTAACTTGTAATATGGCTAGGAGCTTTGTTCGTACTATTGGATGTTTATTCGGGGGTGTTACACCCAGCACAACCGCTGAGGACGCTACTATATAATATTCATGAACCCTAAGACTACTCGAGTTAATTAGCCCAATTGTTAACATGTTGTACAAATTTCATGCTATTCCATTTTCATTTATAACAGTGGTAAAACAGTAATTAAAAACAACCATGAATCCATCCAAACATCACATAATTCCACAACAAGCAATGAGCAAGTATCTAAAACAACGCGTAAGAGAAAGAGATAATGATGCGAGAGTGTTCTCTCTGAACAGTTTCTGTCATAAGGCCTTTGAGGCCCTTTTTATTCGTTATCCATGACTAAGAGTGTCTCTTGAGTCTTTTCTTATTTTCAGTTACTTTTACTTAATTAAGAAGGGTGTCATGTTAGGACAACCCATATTGTAACACCCCAACTAACAACAACACGCTTATCAACAAACTGCAGCGGAAAACATACTTCATCACATTACTTAACTCGCTGGTGTTACACGCCGTTAACCACCCACGTGGCTAACAAGGCTATTACATATACATTGTATCGGTCTGATGGACTAGATTCCCGAGCGACTACACATTACTATCCTTTCCATTAATAACAACAACATACATATACCTTCCATTTGTACCGAGCATTCACAACCAATGCCGATTACAATTTTGGTCTTACTACACCTACAATACACAAACAATTTAAATGACTACCCATGTACAAACGACTACCCCGTCCTACTCTCGAACGGCTTCCAGCTCCTTGTACTTGAAATAGGAAAAGAAGAGAAACGGTGGCCCCCCAGGGGCTCAATACCTTTGCTGGTATGGTAATCCCGCAGCCCGCATGCTACCGGGCCACGCACAACTATTTGTCGTCTTAGCATGCGGTTGATTACATTTGAATCATGCATGTACTCCAATAACACAAATCACATTACAATCCACAACAGAGGTCACAACAAATACTAACAACACATCTACACTTAATAAATAACTCTTTGTGTTCTTTGACCCTAGAGTGTTTCTCCCTTAATGGAGCTATTTCCTTAAAAGATGACACTTACCCACTAGTCGGGTTTCCATAAACGTCTCTTTTATAAACTGGGATTCATATCCATGATCCACATATTTCACATTTAAACAACATATAACAATCACATCGCAAATAACATTGCAGTACATCAATAACACATAACATAACGGGTACGGATCTCTTTAGGAACCGCCCCAAACATAGTTAATTCACTGGGAGAGCCTAGAGGATGCTGTCAAACTCGTGCTAAGCTCGTTTACATAACTCGTTACCGTCCTGTTAGACGAACGGATAACTTAACATAAAGATGGATCGGATATAGTGATCCGAACACAACATACATAATCCCCAACAGACGTGAGTCAAGAGCCTTGGTTAAGCTCAGGGTGATCGAAGACCAATGAAGGAAGACAACCAACAGAGAGGGAGCTGAAGAAACTGTATACAACAACTCCCAAACAACGCGCGACCGGAACTACCGGATTCCTCACCCCCCACAATATATAAATATTCACAGATAAAGACTCCGCTGTGGAACCTATCACATCAGCACACAATACAGTATTACAACTGAGTTAATGACACAAAGGAGGGTCATACATTTACAGCAACATCACACACAACATCACACAACTAACTCACACATAGCCGTGGTTAGAACGTTCTTTAGGTTGGAAACGTTATTACCGGATACCGTTCTCTTACGTTTACCTAATAATGGTTAACTAGCCTTCCATGCGCATTCGAGGTCACCGGTATCGGTACGCAAACACACAACAACAATAACGACGGTAAACTCGTTTCATGATTTATCTTATAACGTGGTAAACATACAGAAAAAAACATTGGCATACAAGCCGGTGTAATCCGGTAGGACACAGGCTGCAAGAAAACCATACCTTGGCCCTTGCTGCATACGAGTCCCGCCAAATGTAGTTCCTAAACACGATTAGTAATGTCGGTTAATTAACTTATTTAACTTTTGAATAACTAAGTGTTTTTACATGATTATATGTCATGTTTCCTTACTTAATTCACACTTGATTATCCTTGTTATACCCACTAAGGTTTACTACTTAGGTTACTCTTCTTTGTTTTTTTTTTTACTTTTGGGTCCGACCGACCCAACCAACTGGGTCGGTCCTCTCCAGTAATTCTCGGATTTGAAAATTCCACTCCGTCCGACCCACGTCCGACCCAAGTCCTCTGGGTCGGACCATTCTAGAAATTCTTCCGTCTTTTAAACTCTCCCGTCCGACCCATGTCTGACCCAAGTCCCCTGGGTCGGACCATTCCAGAACCTTTTACGGGTGACTTAACAGAGGCCGACCGACCGAGACAGGGTCGGTCCCCTGGGTCGGTCCACAACAGAACATGTCCAAAACTTGTCAAATCTTCTCCAAACTTTTCCTCAAGCCTCCTAGTATGTCCTAACACCCTTAGGCACTTCAAACACACCTTTAGCCATGCACTAAACCCCTTAAATCACACACCAAAACCATCTTGACCATTACACAAATTTCTTACAAAATTCCTAGCACTTGTAATGTTTTCTCCTTAGGATTTCTAAGTGGTGAATCATGCCTATAACTCCACTAACCAAAATGTTACCTTACCACCATTACCACTACTCCAAGGGCATTATTTCACACTTACACCTCCCATACGCAATCTCCTTCTATTTTCCACTAGTTCACACTTAGTCTTCACAAGGCATTATTTTTCCTTTGTTTACCAAAATTTGCACAAGACTTAGCACTTTACATAACATAACCTTGGTGTGTTTAAAACACCCATTTGATTTCTAAATCCTCCAAGACTATGCCCAAGGCATCTTAACACTTAAGAGCATCTTAATTCACTTTCTTTCACCTTCTTAACACTTAACAATTCCTAGTACAATCTAGGTCATAAAATCTCCTTAGAACACATAAACTCCTTTGTTTAATAACCAAATTTTGACATGACTTCTCTTGTATCACCTTAAACCAAAACACATAGTTTTTCACTTTAATACCATCCAAGAACACTCAATGTCTCAATACACATCCTTTAACCATCAAGACATATACCTTCACAAGAAACATTCTTTACACACAACTAAACCTTCAAACAACACTACATCACAATATAGTGCATAAACTTAAATTGCTTGGCACTTAGGCCCTTAAATAACATGGCTCTTAGGCCCTTAAATAACATAAACCTTAAACACTGAATTTCCCACATATATATTGCCTTTGACCTGCAAATAGACTCAACATCACATATGCCCTTTAATAGTTTCCTTGAGAGCATTTTACTAGGTCATTCACCATTGGCTCCTTAGGTATTTTATTAAGCAATCAAGCTCACTTTTCCTAAGGCATTTAAACTACATTGAGATAGTTTGTTTACCTCTTTTCCTCTCAAACTTCTTTCTTGTTTCCTTGAACCGAAAATCAGCAAGGAGTTTGATCACTTGTCAACTTTCTAGTCAATATACATATAAGGGTAATGAGCATTAAGTTTCATACTTAAACTCACATATAAACCCTAAATTTACATAAGTGTTTTAGACACTTAAAATAGAAGTTTACCTTTGAATTTGAAAGAGAACTTGAATATGTAACAAGAGAGGTTTCCACCAAGCCCTTGAATGATTGGAGTGAGCTATGAATGAGCAAAAGAAAACACCATTACATGGTGAATTTTCGGTCAACAACAAAAGTGAAGGAAATGAAGTTTTCTTTGGTTTTTCCTTACCTTGAAGTGAAGGTGATCAACAAGGCACAAAAATATAGACTCAAGCTCCTTACATGGTGAATCTCCATGGCACCAAAATGAGGCTTTTGAAGATTTGAAAAGATAGAAGTGTAGAGCTTGCTCCAACTAGAAGAATGGTGGTCTTGAAATTGAATTTGGACCATGGAGCTAGGAGTTACAAGCATTCAAAGATGGAGAGGGTATGGTTTGCTGTAGAAAACCGAGAATGGAGAAGAGAGGGAGGTTGAAGACGGTGGAAGTGAGTGGGTAAGGAAGAAATGAAATGAGGTGTTTGCTTTTACAAGATATTTATGTTATAAAGTAACTTTCTTCCTTTTACTTACTTTTCCTCCCATTCCTTAATTGATTTTTACATGGTGGTGACTCACCATAATAAAAACCGGCCCCCCATCATCTACTTAGGGGTAGTTTGGTCTTTGTTGGCCAATTAACTTACTTATATTGACTTATGTCATAAACTAGCATATTTTGGTTACTATTCACAAAACAAGGCAAATATTTGTGAAATTTTTGATTTCCCATTGATTTAGACTTCCTAATGTGATACTAAGTAGTACACATGTTAATTAAAGAGTAATGATGGACTTTTAGCCACTCAAAACTCATTTACAAGACAATTTTTCAAAAATGTGCTTTAAGACTCCTTAAAGCACATTTTGTGTTTTAACTTCTTTTCAAGCTTGGTTTTCTTTAGTAATTGATTTTATATGTTCATTTACATGTAAATAAGGTATAGTTATGACCTTTAGGTCTTATACAAATTTATCCCAAGCTTAGAGCACATTTTTGCCCATATTGACTTTAAGGTATTTATTTGTGTTTTGTTTGGTTTAATTGTCTACCACGGTCTCCTAAGGACTTAATTAGCCTTATTAAATCATAATGATGTGTAAAGTCTTGGTAGGCTCTTTGGGTCCTAACCAAGTTCACTCCAAGCTTAGAGCATGTTTTTGCTAAACTGTATTTGTGCTTATGTTTTACTATAATTTAAATTGTTCACTGATGTTTAAGGTTTTAGCCTTTTACAGCCATTCATCCAATAGTTTATTGTTAACAAAATATCAAGGTTTGGGGTATTCATCTACCCCCTTAAAAGAATTTCATCCTCGAAGTTCAAACTTCCCACACATTAATTGAATTAGAAACGGGGATTACTTACAAAATAGAACTTCCATAACCAAACATACTTTAACATAACACCCTCGGACTTAACGGTCCGGGTAACATATACAATCCATATATACATACATACTCACATGATAACCTAGGACTCAACGGTCCGGGTATCTTAACAACATTGTACTTACATAACACCCCTTAGACTCTCAGGTCTGGGTAACATAACACATTAGACAATAGGTCTAGGTAATATAAACAACATTTAGACCATAGGTCTGGTAACATAACAACATTGGAACATACCACATTAGGACTCAAGGTCAAAAAATATTTATTACACGTACCACACAACATGTCATAGCATGTATAACAACCAAAAATATTTTTATACACTGTGATCAGCAGAACCCAGTCACGATGGACACCTTCCGTCCCCGTTCCTTTGGGAGATCAAAACAATAACTTAATCTTTAACACAAGTACTACAAAATATTTTGTTAAGGTTAAGTAAAAGTACTTCCATAATGTAAGGTATCTATCGACGTTTTATAAATGCCAATTCAAATTCCTTTTGAAAACACATACAACTCCAAGTTCAACTTATGCTCTTTGCTTCTTTTCTTAGCGTGGTTAATTGTTACAACTTAAGGGGAGCTTCAAGAATCATCCAACCCAAATGTGATCAGCATCAGTGTTGAACTATCCTTCCACCCCAATTTGTGTTCAGCTTCCCTTGATCACATGCAAATCAAGTTCCACCTCCCACTTCATTTTCACTCATCAGGTAAATCACTCATTTCCAATTTTCTATCTTTTAATCTTTCTAGTCATAATCATTACATCTCCAAAGGATAGAACTCCGTCTACCAGTTATCTCCATTCACTTTAATCCTGTTACCTAGGGAATCCTATTCTCACTAGGTTCTATGTCGGTTTCATACCCTTTCACAAATCACCATATTGTATATATACACATATATTTTATCAAAATACAACACACAGTTTCATATTTATACACTGTCGGGGTTTTGTTCCCCGGGAGTTTCTCTACTCCCCACACTTATACTATCATACACAACTGTTAACAAATAAACACACTTATCACAATGGTATTCGCATCTTCTGTGCGCAATTACCACAATTAAACCATGAATGAATGCGTATGTTTATGTAACACACACACACCAATCATCAAAACAAATTATTTTGTGCTATGCACAACATAGTTCACGTACACTTGTACGGTAAATTACACTAAGCGGTTTTGCGCTCTACCCCCCTTAAAAGGGATTACGCCCACGTAATCAACCACTGAATATTGGTTAAAGAAGTTTTACCGTCGTGAAGTGTTTTAACTTCCACGCGGTCTGTTATACAATATGTTCCGGTTAGAGGATCGTAACCATAATGGCGGTTTAGTCCCAAAACCAAGAATTCTCATTGGAGTTTGTTTTAACTCTTAAATGGTTTCGATTCTGGCCTGTGAGGCTTCTAGGCATTAATAATTAGCCATTCATTCATATTCACTATGCACATTCTACACTTGAATCACTGGCTCACTAGTGTCTGCTGCGCAACTGTGATAACTGTAGAGCTTAGTTTGCCCCACTCGTTATTCTTACTGAATTGTACATGTCCAATTATCACCTTTATCTTGGTAATAACGGTTTCTCTGACCGTGAGCGAATTCGGTGAGTTTCAAAACTTTCTATCCACTTCTATAATAATTTACTGTGTATACTACTATGTATTTCACAATGATTGACTTGTTTCCTTCCGACTTATTGTCGGTTGAGATTGAGCTACCACCTAATGTGTAGTGCTCTCTCGGTTATTTCCCACACTTGAGGTATATTCCATACCGACATTTGGTATCCCGTGTTACTGCAATCGCATAAGAGATTTACTGCCAAGAGTTTAAGGAATTTTACACTGTGTTTCACTGAGATTCTTATCTCATAGTACTAGCTACCGGCTTACTGCCCGATTCGTTTGGTATCACTTACTGTTGTATCTTCACTGGGTTTAACTCGTAACTGTGCTTAGTTGTCATATTATCATTTAACAATACTTATACAACGGTCACTTGCTGCGCACCGTGCTCTTACTCCTTGTATAACACTAACTTACATGGTATTCACTGTCACATTAACTTCTACACAAATACTTACATCATTCGTATTATGGTTCGTCATTCATTTGGATGACTACTGAATGCTCCTTGAACGTTGCTTGTTCGAGTTACAAGCCGGCGTTATTCAGCTCGGTGCTTCACTTTATACACACATGCTACTAAACTAACTGCTCTCTCGCAATAATAACATAGTTCATCCTTAACACATTTCTTGAACTTGGTTCACATTACTACCGCTTCCACGGTTTACAATATCGAGAGGTATCCCCACTCTTATTACAGTGGTTCATTCTCCGCTTTATTTACTTGTACAACATAAACTTCTACAATCAACTCAAATTTACATAACATATCTTGTTTGTGGCTTATAAGCCTTATTGCCTTGAGCTCCGCTCATTGTAGGCTGTTCACAAACATTTACATCTCTGTACAACATTACATGGTTTAGTGGTAGTATTGGGCTCCATGATAAGGTCGTTGCATTCCGTTTCCTTTCATGGGATGCCCCTTAGGATTGTCGGTCTGCCTCCTGATGATTTATGCTTATACTGGGTGTTAGTTTCAATCCTTGTGTTTCTGTCACGTTGTTTCGTTCAACAATTGTTGATGCGAACACCCTTCAAGGATTGCTCCTGGCTGTTGCTAAGTTATGCCTTTGCATCTGGCTTGCACTTATTGGTATATTTAGTTAGCCATGCCATTTTGCGTTCTTAACTCGCTTACTATCCTCATCTGTGTAGATCGACATTTCCGGGTAGTGTAGGTACTCATTCTGGGAATTTCTTCCCGTTCGTTGCACATTAATGTGCCCAAATTAGGCATCTGCCTTGCTACGTACAGGCTGGGTCACCGTTCCAGCTATCATGTTTATCCCTCGGGATTCTTAAGACATATGCAATGTCTTTACATAACAGTTAGTGCACTTCGCACCTCCTGACTCTTAAACATTTCCTTGAAATGAATTCACTAATTCCTTTAGTTTCGTTATCTTAACTGAGTTCCTTTACTTTAACCATTCTTGGTAATCCTTAGCTCTTGATTGTCTTATACTGCTGACCGTAGTATGGAGTCGACTACCTCCCGTGTTCCGGACTCTACTTGTATACCTATGTGGGGTACCATGCTGATACATTGCTACTTACCCGACTAACCCATAAGTAGGTCTGCCAGGCCCACATGCTCCTATCGGAGTGCGGTCGTCCCACATTTCAGTTGGTACACTCGTAGTGTCCGTCACATGCCTAGGTGAAGTATTATGTTGTCAACTCCCTTATATTGTCCTATGACAACATGCATTCCGTGCTTCTCGAACTTAATCGAGGGAAATTTTATCCACTATTGTATCTTTATCAACTACCCTTGGGTTTACTGGTTTGGTTTAAAAGAAGGTTAGAAAGAAGTATTGGTTTGAAAGAAAAGAGTTTGAAATAAATTTGAGCTTGAAAGAAAAATTCATCATGGTTTCACAACGTCTTCTTGCCTTAGCCAAGTCTAGCTTCTCGCTGACTTGTTTATTCTCATTTACAGGGGTTAGGCCTTTAAGCCCTTCCACAGTTATGATGATCTCACTTAACTTCGTGGTACTATACTAAGTACTTTGTATTTGCTAAAAATTTTCCCGAACAGCCCTGTTGTAGCAGCACTTGCCATGGCAAGTGCGCCATGCTAACTGGCTATCTGTTAAACACACACACCGGTTGCGGTATCATTTTTACCCGCACTGTCATCAGTGGCCTTGTTAGCCCTCACTTGGTCTTACTGTCTTGATAATAATTCCTCTGGGTGACTTCTCACTATCTTCACATGATAATCATTAACTGGGGTGTTCCCCATTCTTGGAGTCCCCCTTTTACTTAGTATTGTATTCTCCTCGTAGCCCGTCCCACGCATTTGTCGTGGTTACTGAGACTTGTCTCTTGTTTGGGTACTACGTTGTAGTTCATTAGTCGGTTGGTATACCGTCATTGTATTATTTAACAACTGTGGGCCCGTAGACACTCGTCTCGGGTTTAGTTATCTCACTTCTTGCCTATTGCACGGTTGGTGCGTTGCAAGCTGGTTATCCTCGACTGCTTGGCATGTCGACCCAGGTTGCCGGAAATTCTATTCTCCTATGCATAGGTTTCTTCATTCTTTGCTATCAAATGCGGTTAAAATTGTTCAGATGGAAACCGTCTCCGGGATTCCCACTTTCTGGAAAAATCTACCATATGACAGGTTCTCCGTACTTACAGAGATACTTAATAACAGCCAGATCGGGTTTTTCCGAGTATGAGAGGACTTTCATCTCTCTAGCGTTTTTCCCCAAGTTATAAGCAGGGACTGTGGAGGGCGGGTAGGATATTGTAGGTTCCCAGTACACACTGGTAATACCTAACTAGCGTATCTCTCACGCTATCACTAACCCTTAACCCAAAGTACTAAAATCCTAACTCGGTACTTCCAAAGCTCAGTAATTCAGTCATCAGAGCGATACTTCGCTCTGATACCACTTTTTGTAACACCCCAACTAACAACAACACACTTATCAACAAACTGCAGCGGAAAACATACTTCATCACATTACTTAACTCGCTGGTGTTACACGCCGTTAACCACCCACGTGGCTAACAAGGCTATTACATATACATTGTATCGGTCTGATGGACTAGATTCCCGAGCGACTACACATTACTATCCTTTCCATTAATAACAACAACATACATATACCTTCCATCTGTACCGAGCATTCACAACCAATGCCAATAACAATTTTGGTCTTACTACACCTACAATACACAAACAATTTAAATGACTACCCATGTACACTTAATAAATCACTCTTTGTGTTCTTTGACCCTAGAGTGTTTCTCCCTTAATGGAGCTATTTCCTTAATAGACGACACTTACCCACTAGTCGGGTTTCCATAAACGTCTCTTTTATAAACTGGGATTCATATCCATGATCCACATATTTCACATTTAAACAACATATAACAATCACATCGCAAATAACATTGCAGTACATCAATAACACATAACATAACGAGTACGGATCTCTTTAGGAACCGCCCCAAACATAGTTAGTTCACTGGGAGAGCCTAGAGGATGCTGTCAAACTCGTGCTAAGCTCGTTTACATAACTCGTTACCGTCCTGTTAGACGAACGGATAACTTAACATAAAGATGGATCGGATATAGTGATCCGAACACAACATACATAATCCCCAACAGACGTGAGTCAAGAGCCTTGGTTAAGCTCAGGGGTGATCGAAGACCAATGAAGGAAGACAACCAACAGAGAGGGAGCTGAAGAAACTGTATACAACAACTCCCAAACAACGCGCGACCGGAACTACCGGATTCCTCACCCCCCACAATATATAAATATTCACAGATAAAGACTCCGTTGTGGAACCTATCACATCAACACACAATACAGTATTACAACTGAGTTAATCACACAAAGGAGGGTCATACATTTACAGCAACATCACACACTACATCACACAACTAACTCACACATAGCCGTGGTTAGAACGTTCCTTAGGTTGGAAACGTTATTGCCGGATACCGTTCTCTTACGTTTACCTAATAATGGTTAACTAGCCTTCCATGCGCATTTGAGGTTACCGGTATCGGTACGCAAACACACAACAACAATAACGACTGTAAACTCGTTTCATGATTTATCTTATAACGTGGCAAACATACAGAAAAACACATTGGCATACAAGCCGGTGTAATCCGGTAGGACACAGTTTGCAAGAAAACCATACCTTAGCCCTTGCTGCATACGAGTCCCGCCAAACGTAGTTCCTAAACACGATTAGTAATGTCGGTTAATTAACTTATTTAACTTTTGAATAACTAAGTGTTTTTACATGATTATATGTCATGTTTCCTTACTTAATTCACACTTAATCATCCTTGTTATACCCACTAAGGTTTACTACTTAGGTCACTCTTGTTTGTTTTTTTTTTTACTTTTGGGTCCGACCGACCCACCGACCGACCCAACCAACTGGGTCGGTCCTCTCCAGTAATTCTCGGATTTGAAAATTCCACTCCGTCCGACCCACGTCCGACCCAAGTCCTCTGGGTCGGACCATTCTAGAAATTCATCCGTCTTTTAAACTCTCATGTCCGACCCATGTCTGACCCATGTCCGACCCAAGTCCCTTGGCTCGGACCATTCCAGAACCTTTTACGGGTGACTTAACAGAGGCCGACCGACCCAGACAGGGTCGGTCCCCTGGGTCGGTCCACAACAGAACATGTCCAAAACTTGTCAAATCTTCTCCAAACTTTTCCTCAAGCCTCCTAGTATGTCCTAACACCCTTAGGCACTTCAAACACACCTTTAGCCATGCACTAAACCCCTTAAATCACACACCAAAACCATCTTGACCATTACACAAATTTCTTACAAAATTCCTAGCACTTGTAATGTTTTCTCCTTAGGATTTCTAAGTGATGAATCATGCCTATAACTCCACTAACCAAAATGTTACCTTACCACCATTACCACTACTCCAAGGGCATTATTTCACACTTACACCTCCCATACACAATCTCCTTCTTTTTTCCACTAGTTCACACTTAGTCTTCACAAGGCATTATTTTTCCTTTGTTCACCAAAATTTGCACAAGACTTAGCACTTCACATAACATAACCTTGGTGTGTTTAAAACACCCATTTGATTTCTAAATCCTCCAAGACTATGCCCAAGGCTCTTAACACTTAAGAGCATCTTAATTCACTTTCTTTCACCTTCTTAACACTTAACAATTCCAAGTACAATCTAGGTCATAAAATCTCCTTAGAACACATAAACTCCTTTGTTTAATAACCAAATTTTGACATGGCTTCTCTTTTATCACCTTACACCAAAACACATAGTTTTTCACTTTAATACCATCCAAGAACACTCAATGTCACAATACACATCCTTTAACCATCAAGATATATACCTTCACAAGAAACATTCTTTACACACAACTAAACCTTCAAACAACACTACATCACAATATAGTGCATAAACTTAAATTGCTTGGCACTTAGGCCCTTAAATAGCATGGCTCTTAGGCCCTTAAATAACATAAACCTTAAACACTGAATTTCCCACATATATATTGCCTTTGACCTGCAAATACACTCAACATCACATATGCCCTTTAATAGTTTCCTTGAGAGCATTTTACTAGGTCATTCACCATTGGCTCCTTAGGTATTTTATTAAGCAAATCAAGCTCACTTTTCCTAAGGCATTTAAACTACATTGAGATAGTTTGTTTACCTCTTTTCCTCTCAAACTTCTTTCTTGTTTCCTTGAACCGAAAATCAGCAAGGAGTTTGATCACTTGTCAACTTTCTAGTCAATATACATATAAGGGTAATGAGCATTAAGTTTCATACTTAAACTCACATATAAACCCTAAATTTACATAAGTGTTTTAGACACTTAAAATAGAAGTTTACCTTTGATTTTGAAAGAGAACTTGAATATGTAACAAGAGAGGTTTCCACCAAGCCCTTGAATGATTGTAATGAGCTATGAATGAGCAAAAGAAAACACCATTACATGGTGAATTTTCGGTCAACAACAAACGTGAAGGAAATGAAGTTTTCTTTGGTTTTTCCTTACCTTGAAGTGAAGGTGATCAACAAGGCACAAAAATATAGACTCAAGCTCCTTACATGGTGAATCTCCATGGCACCGAAATGAGGCTTTTGAAGATTTGAAAAGATAGAAGTGTAGAGTTTGCTCCAACTAGAAGAATGGTGGTCTTGAAATTGAATTTGGACTATGGAGCTAGGAGTTATAAGCATTCAAAGATGGAGAGAGTATGGTTTGCTGTAGCAAATCGAGAATGGAGAAGAGAGGGAGGTTGGAGACGGTGGAAGTGAGTGGGGAAGGAAGAAATGAAATGAGGTGTTTGCTTTTACAAGATATTTATGTTATAAAGTAACTTTCTTCCTTTTACTTACTTTTCCTCCCTTTCCTTAATTGATTTTTACATGGTGGTGACTCACCATAATAAAAACCGGCCCCCGATCATCTACTTAGGGGTAGTTTGGTATTTGTTGACCAATTAACTTACTTATATTGACTTATGTCATAAACTACCATATTTTGGTTACTATTCACAAAACAAGGCACATATTTGTGAACTTTTTGATTTCCCATTGAATTAGACTTCCTAATGTGATACTAAGTAGTACACATGTTAATTAAAGAGTAATGATGGACTTTTAGCCACTCAAAACTCATTTACAAGACAATTATTCAAAAATGTGCTTTAAGACTCCTTAAAGCACATTTTGTGTTTTAACTTGTTTTCAAGCTTGGTTTTCTTTAGTAATTGATTTTATATGTTCATTTACATGTAAATAAGGTATACGTATGACCTTTAGGTCTTATACAAATTTATCCCAAGCTTAGATCACATTTTTGCCCATATTGACTTTAAGGTATTTATTTGTGTTTTGTTTGGTTTAATTGTTTACCACGTTCTCCTAAGGACTTAATTAGCCTTATTAAATCATAATTGAATGTTATAAAGTCTTGGTAGGCTCTTTGGGTCCTAACCAAGTTCACTCCAAGCTTAGAGCATGTTTTTGCTCAAACTGTATTTAGTGCTTTATTGTGTTTTACTATGGTTTAAATTGTTCACTGATATTTCTAAGGCACTTTTTAGCCTTTAAATACCATAGTTTAATGTTTAAACAACATATCAAGGTTTGGGGTATTTCACATATAAATATACTTCCTCTTCTGGAGCAGTCGCTCTTGTGCACTAATAGTTGTGCTCCTTTGCCAAGGTCCGCAGAGACCTGGCGGCCGTAGCCATGCACCAAAAGTAGTGCACTCTGACCAACGATCGCATCCGGCTCGTTGGATTTTCCATGTCGAGAGGACCATATCCGGTCGTCCTTTCTCTTTGGTGATCACCAATGCGCAACCATGTAGTTCGTGACTACCCTAGATTTTCCTCATCTTTAATTATTCCCACTATATCATTAAGTCTGTGACTTTTACCTACGATCTATGCTTAGATTATGTAGAGTAATGTTCTCCATGTAAGGACCTTTAAGGTCTTTAATGTTCGCCTAGACGTTGCCTAGGTTACTTCCATTCTCGAGTGTGTATAATATATTCAATACCACTAATCATTCATAAATACCATTTTCATTCTCGTCATCCATAACTCGATCCGAGTTTTACGTGCAGAATTGCCTAAGTCATAATTCGTCGCGTACAATTGAAATCGTGGAATAACAGGCAATCAATTTCATAAACTAAACATGTATCACACATATCCATCTTATCATGCATACACACAATTATACGAACCCGAGGAAGCCCTCAGGAATACTCAGACCATACAATAACGTACCGTACACCGATGTACAATGCTAGTGTGGCGAGTCACGCTTACCCTCTATGCTTCCAAAGTTTGAACCCCGCAACCCAGTCTAGTGGAATACATATACATCTGACATTAGTGTCCATATCTCGGATCCATCTAATTATCCTATAATAACTCTTAACCTTGTCCCATAATTAACCTTTTAACAGATTATTCGTTTGTCTCGGGTTTTCGTTAAGTCTCGGGTTTTGGGTTCCATTATCTCCATAGTTGTAAGGGTATGGTATTTAGTGTCGTAATAATATTTATTAATTAGGAGCTAAATTTGTTAATAACTCTCGTCTTACCGAGGTGCATGCATGCATGGTTATAATTTACGTACGTGCATGCATGGAATTGAACTCTTTAGTCGTACGTTACTGTAACACCCCTACTCCTAATCACATACTAATCGGAATCGCGTAACTTAATTAAAGACGGCTCGCAGCGGAAAATAAATCATACTTTTAATACGGGTGTCACTTGCCACTACTCACCCATGTGAGTAAAGAAGCAAATATTTATCACAATACTAGAATCGATAACCGCTATGATGAACCGAGATATTTTACTACTATCTTACACATACTAAATCCATGAACCAAAAATGAGAACACTGAGCTTCTAAACATTCCCAATACTTACATCGGTGTATATAATACAAACTAAAATTTATCGAACGCAGAAATTAAAAGACGACGTAGACTACCTAATAGTCTTGCACTCCGGCCTCGTAACTCGATCAAGACCTGTAATGCGGTGTCATAAAGGCTCATCCAACTGCTGGTATGCTAAATGTGATCATAGACCAGTTAGGCCACTTAGGTTGATTAGTCATCTAGCTTAACATGAGATTCATTTCATGATGTTCCGTTTACATGCTTATAAAATACTGTAAATGCGGAATTAAACATAACAAGCACTTAATCATCCACACAACAATTCAAAATATTCACATCATTAGCAAGATATCAACCAATGTATTTAGTAAGGATCACAAGTTAGTTGAAACTGAATTAATCTCACTTGTTCCATTTCCATCATACGAAGCCCCACTTCCAACAAACCTCACATAATTATACGGGTGTCATATTAAGGAAATTTCCCGTTTAGCCTCACACTTTCATAAGTTGGACAATAGTCCTAAGCCATACTACCACTGGGTAGATGGTCTTACTTATCTACAGCGGTAGATGTCCTTGTGGCTAAAGCCATGGTGCCAACAGTAGCACACTCTGGCTAACGAACATATCCGACTCGTTAGACTTAACAAGAGTAGACCCTAACCGGGTGTTATACTCTAGTGATCACTATGCGCAACCTGCTGGAATGAATGCAGACCAGGATTTAATAAACACATTTATCATTTAATTATCACACTCTCATTTGTTAGAATATTTTAATTAATCTCCTGAAGACTTTAGCTCGTTATTGAAGATACACATTCATTAGTTACCCATTGGGTCATATACAAATATACCTAGAAGTCTGCTAGGTAATGTTACAGTTCGAGTCATCGCTCTAGAGAAGGTTAATACCAGGTCTCTAAACTAAGTTCCTTACTTAGTGTTTTAGGAGTGGTTTACTCTCATAAGTTAGTACTCCGAGTGTCTGTAAAATGTTCATACACAAGTTAGATGATAATGGGTATCACATGTTCGAACAATTTACGCGCACTAGTGGAAAAAAATTTAAAAACATACGGCCTATAAAAGACGGTTTTACCAAAAACCGTCTTAAATTGTTTGTGGGCGCGCGCGAAGAGACCTTAAAAGACGGTTTTAACTGAACCGTCATTTAAAGTGCTGTTTTAAAAGACGGTTTACCTGAATCCGTCATTTAAAGTGCTCCTTATTCGCGCGTGAAGCACTATTAAAAGATGGTTTACAAGAAACCATCATTTAAAGTGTTGCTCATTCGCGCGTGAAGCACTCTTGAAAGACGGTTTACCCAAAACCGTCATTTAAAGTGCTGCTATTCGCGTGCGAAGCACTCTTAAAAGACGGTTCACCCAAAACCCTCATTTAAAGTGTTTCTCTTTCGCACACAAAGCACTCTTAAAAGACGGTTTAAGTAAACCATCTTTTAAAGTAAGGTATAAAAGCTTAGTAAATTAGTCTTTTATATATAATTAGCATTGTAATTATTATTGAAACAAAAAATTTATTATTTATATAATTTCATAATTAGCATTGTAACTTAGTCTTATTATATAATGATATAAATAGCATTTGTCACCTTATAATATCTTTAGTATGTATATAATACCATGCTTATTTACTTATTACGATGTTTTACTACTTATTATATTTTGTATGGGAGTAAACATAAGTTAGAACAACTCTTAGAATGTCAATTACTAAAAGATTATGTTATAAATGTTACATATATGTGTTTTGTTCATAAATTAAACACATTTACCACACTAGCGTAGTTGTAACACCCCATCCGATAGTTCTCCTAACCACGGTCTAAACGTCACGGACACTTAATTAATCACAGCGGAAAAACTCTTAACTACCGAGGGTGTTACAATACCGATAACCGCCCATATGGTTACCAGGTCTAAACTACTACAACTTACAGTCCCGGTCTGATAAAAGAAATACCATACTTAAATCAACATAATTTACAACACCTGATTACCGAGTGCTAAGTGTATACTTACATCAGGGGCTCACAGCCCGACAAAAGAATACAAGTTAACAGTCACTCACTATAACACATTTTCTCCATTCAAAATACAACGGGTGTACCACATAGTACACCGACTATCCTAGGGCTACAAGCCGTGTACAACTCGGTACACCGCCATCCACTACTAACTACCCAAAAGTATAGCATCCCGTTCTTCGCGACTAATCAACCGTCTCGTGTACCTAACTCTCCTGAGTGTAATCCTTGGACAGCAAGGATAGCAAAACCTCAGCCCTCTGTTTAAAACCAAAACTGACTGGAAAATGGAGAAAATATCAATGTGGGCAATTTTTGATTTTTGCACGAACAAGCTAGGAAGATGGAAAACTTTGAGTTTATATTTACCTTGGACTATTAAGAAGATGAAGAAGGGCCAACAGCACCACTTCAAGCTGCAAAGGAGCTCACGGTCATGGAGATGAAGGTGAGGTTTTCAAGTTTTTGAAGGGTGGAATGTGTTGCCCTTGACATGAGGAATCCAACGGTATGGTTTTTGTATGGTTTGGTGTTGTATCGAGCAAGAAAAGAGAGGATGAAGATGAGGTTGCTGCTCTCTGTTGAAATCGCCAATAGGGGTTTACAATGGAAGAAGATGTTACATAGAGGAGAAATCGAGACTGATAAGGAAATAGAGGTGAGAGAGTATCACTTTTACTATTGTACCTCTTTGCTTTATTTTTCTTGTCTCATAGTGTATTAAGAATCAGAGAGGGGCTGCTTTTGAAAAATAAAAACGTGCCCCCAATTACCAGCTAAGTAACCGGTCACATATATTACAAGGGTGGCTTAATTTTTTTACTTATTACATTTACACCCCATAACTTCCTGATTTTTACACTATTCATATACCGGGTCCGTTTTTTGAAATTTTCTTGTTTAATTAATTTTAACGGCTCTAGACCCTCACTATGGTCTAATTATAGATATTTAACTAACTATAATTATTACGAGTTTATTAAACCCGTTTAAAATCACGTTTTTCCCCGGTTTCTTGAAAAACGTGTTTTAAAGCTTGTTTGCGTTTTTAACTCGTTTTACGAATCCGTTTTCTTCGGGAATAATTCCTATGTATTTATTTAGGACTAATCAAGCTTTTAAATATTTCATTAGCCAAATTAATCACTGTTTTAAATCCCGGGGTCATTTCCTACCCCCCTTAAGAAACTTTGCCCTCAAAGTTGGTCAAAGTCGGTGGATTACTAACTTCACTCATTTGACAAATCACTTGTCAAAATCACACTTAACACAATACACACTTAGCACACCTACACTTACAGATATCATATCTGACAAACAAGTTCATATACACAAATCTCTCACACATATATTCACAGCAACATACATATACACACATTTTGCAAACGCGCACCATCCACGCACGCAATACACTGCAAGCACTAACAACACTACAACCAATACACTGGTTGTTTCACTGTCAAAAAAAAATATAAACATATACAATATACATACAAGCAAAGCTATCCCGAAGCAATGCTAAAACAAAACGGTCCTACCGCCTTAAAAGGGGTACGCCCCGTACCCTCACGACACTAGACAATCTAGTCCACAAACAGTGTCGGGTACTTCACCCTCATGGCGTCCTCTAATTCCCAAGTTTCCTCCTCGACGTCGTGGTTCGACCACAAGACCTTGACCATCCGCACAGACTTTTTGTGGGTGTCTCTTGTCTTGGTGTCAAGGATACGCAAGGGAGTTTCGACGTATCTCATCGTCGGCTCAAGGGATAGATGATCAGGCTCTAAGACATGAGATGGATCGGCTATATACTTCTTGAGCTGTGAAACATGAAAGACATCATGAACACGACCCAAGTCTGCAGGTAACGCTAACCTGTAAGCTACAGATCCAATCCTCTCTGTGATCGTATAAGGCCCAACGTACTTCGGGCTCAACTTGCCTTTCTGGCCGAATCAGAACACGCCCTTCATTGGTGAGACGCGCAAAAACACCTGATCCCCCACAGCGAACTCGAGGTCGCGCCGTCGCACATCGGCATAAGACTTCTGCCTATCTTGGGCTGCTCTCAGATTCGCTCGAATCTGCTGAACTTCAGATTGCATCTGCTCAAGGTACTCCGGTCCAACAATGACCGCTTCACTTGACTCATCCCAACACAACGGAGTGCGACACGGTCTGCCATACAAGGCTTGGAAGGGCGACATCTTGATCAAAGCGTGGTAGCTGTTGTTATAAGAGAACTCGATCAGATGTAACTTGTCAACCCAACTCCCCTAAAAATCTAAGGCGCATGCTCTAAGCATGTCCTCCAGTGTCTGGATGGTCCGCTCTGTCTGACTGTCGGTCAGTGGATGGAAGGCTGTACTGAGGTTCAACTCGGTACCAAGCGCTTCACGTGTGGCTCTCCAGTATCTCGAAAGAAACCTGGTGTCGCGGTCAAACACAATCGTCTTTGGAACTCCATGATGTCGAATAATCTCTCGATCAAATATCTCAGCAAGCTTCGCTACCTTCCAGGTGTCCCTCATCGGTATGAAGCGGGCCACCTTGGTAAGGCGATCGACTATCACCCAGATCATGTTGAGCCCTCCCCTAGCAGATGGGAGTCCAACAACAAAATCCATCGATATATCATGGAACTTCCATTCGGGAATCGGCATAGGTTGTACCATTCCTCCAGGTCGACGGTGCTCAAACTTCACCCTCTGGCAAGTGAGACACCTCAGGACAAACTCATTCACATCAGATTTCATTCCCGACCACCAGAAGTACCTCTTCATGCCTTTATACATCTTAGAGGCTCCTGGATGGACAGATAATGAAGAACAGTGGGCTTCTCGCAGAACAGCCCGACAAAAGAATATGAGTTAACAGGCACTCACTATAACACATTTTCTCCATTCAAAATTGTAACGCCCCTACTTAACATAATTACAGCGGAAATAAAATACTAAAGGCGTACAGATCATCGGGTTCCAAAACACCCGGCACCAAACCTCACCAATTTACAACTTACAATCCACAAAGCTACGGTCTGAACTCGAGAAAAACTTAACACAAACATATTAGAAATTAAACATATTCTCTCTCCACAAAACCTAGTCCCATCCCAAACGCTCATTCTCTTCGTGGCCACCTGTAAATCAATTCGTACCTGCAAGATGAAACCAAGCAGCCCACCCCGAAAGGGGCGGGTCAGTTCCCTGGAATGGAACTGGTACAATTCTCCAAAAAACAAACTTAAAACATAACTCTTCAAAATAAACAGTAACATGAAAACAAACTCTTAAAAGTAAAACAGAGATAGAGCACTTCAAAACAATCAAGTTAAAGAGAAAAGAAAACAAGACAATGTTAGAGACAGAGAACTTCCAAACCAAGTCATCCACTTAAGTAGACACACCACATAGTTAGTAAGCATCCATTGTTGATGTTAGAACCAATTCCCATTAGGAGTAGAAAAACCCAGATAGCCACAAAGGACTAGGAATGATAAATAAAGTAGATCCAAGAACCAAGAACTCGAGAGGAATAATTCAACTGGGAGAGATGGCCCCCACCGCCAATCACGTCCTTTTAGGACAGGGGATATACAGCCCCTCACTGTTTATCACGTCCACTAAGGACAGGGGAATACAGCCCCTCACTGTCTATCACGTCCACTAAGGACAGGGGATATACAGCCCCTCATTGTCTATCACGTCCACTAAGGACAGGGGATATACAGCCCCTCACTGTCAAATATCAATGCCCTTATGGGCGAGGGATATACAGCCCCCTACTGTCAAATATCAATGCCCCTATGGGCGAGGGATATACAGCCCCCTACTGTCAAATATCAATGCCCCTATGGGCGAGGGATATACAGCCCCCTACTGTTACCATTAAAGACGCGCGCACGTCGAAGGAAAGATTTCCAAGATTGACCTTTTCCAAATCCCCACTAGATCACCAACTACCCAGAGCAATACCAAAACACTCAGTCCTACAGAGTGCAGAAGCGTAAACCCTAAGCAGCCAATGTCTAATGGGCGACCAAGTAGAAGAAACCAATACCCAAGTGAGTTCCACATCCAAGGCTCAGTTAGTCACACAAGCTGAGTCAGTCACACAACCATTTCCTTTTTAGAAGTTCCTCTTAAAGTCAGTTAGCGTTTTCCAAAACATTCCACAAGTCAATCAGCAAAATAACGTAGTACGAGAAATCGTACAAAACATTCCATAAAGTCCAAAAACAGGTCAAGCTGAGTACGAGAAATCGTACCTGGGTAACGCTGTAGCAGTTCTAATCAACTTGCGTAAACAATCAACAGTACTCTGAAGAATATTAAAGGTAGTCTATCATCAATCACTTGTAGCCTATGTTACGCTTAAATAAACTCCTTACTCTTATTTCAAAGTCCAATTATCTTTTAAGCCCTCACTTAAATGTTATGTATAATCTTTGAGTTATCTGAGAACGTTGTATAGCCCAAGGTGGTAAGATCAGGGAATGTGTTCGATTAACATTTGCTAATTGTCCATTCATATCCACTTTATTCATACTTAACCACAATCCTCACACTCAAGACTTTTGAGACCTTTATAACATAAATGTGTTTTTAGTATATAATTAAATCTAAGAATTTCAATAATAATCTTAAGCTCAATACCTTATTCTTAATTTAGAATAAACATTGTGTTATGACCAATGATGGGTTTATCTTAGAATACTATACTATTATCTCACAATATAAAGATTATATATTTAAACAATTTCTACTAGACAACCCATTATGATTAAGTCTTTCCCTTAACTTAATTAAGACCTATATCTTGTATATTGGAATCATAGTGTTGTAGACGCATTTTATTATAACTTAATCGAGTTACTAAACTCATTTATCTTATCTTTAGTTCAGAATAACTTTAATTACAACCATCTAAAAATCTTGTCATAAGTTGTTAAATTACTTTTCATCTTGAAATAACCATATTATAGTTAACTCAAACTTATCGAACTCTCACATTTAGTATCCACAAGGTATATTATTTACCTAACCATAACTTTATAATAGGGTGTTTTAAGATAACCTCTTAGGTATCCTTACTTACATTTAATTCCCTAACTGTTTTACTTTTACACACATTCTCTCTATAGACCATGTATAACCCTTTTATATTAAACTTCGTTAAACTCAAGTCTTAAATACATTTTATATTGTTTACAAAACCTAAAGTCTCAAAAGAATAACTTAATAAATTAATTCCCTTTATTGTATTTAGGATGGACATTATATCTTAGCATCAGGTAGAATTTATCAAAGAATTAAATTCTGGTTCGTAAGTGAAATTGTCAATTACTTAATAAGATAATATATTCTGAACAATCTCCATACCTTATATTCAAATGACACATTAATATTTCCAGTGTCAAAAGGTAAATCAATATAATCTTATGTAACCTAGTTTCATCTAATTAAAGGTTTAAAGATTTTAAGTATCTAATTTCTATTTACAAACCTTCTTATAAATTCTAACTACCAAATACATTACTTAACTATAAACTCACATCCTGAATATTGGTGTTAAATGTATTTATATGGCTTAACTAGTTGTAAGAAACTTAAGGATTATTATTTAGATTAAATTCCGAATCATAGTTTAATGTAGTTTTATATCATAATCCCTTTTAATGATTTTATCTTAAAATATTAAGTTATTACTCAATACTATAAATATTGAGAAATAATTAAATCTAGACTTATTTATCCTCTTCACATTTAGATGTAAAAGTAACTCATTTATTTTATTATTGTTTACATAATAAGAACATTTAAATGTAAAAGTATTTCATTCATTTTATTATTAATTATATAATAAGATCTATTTGTGTAACACTTAATGTAAACTAATTCCAAATATTCCTAAATTCCAACTTATTAATTTCTTAACCAAATTATAGATTTACATTGTGGTCATTGACTAAATATATACGTGTATTTAAATACTGTTTATATAAATCTTAGAAATTCAAAGATAACCAAAAACTCAACCTATAACCATAAATTAATATCACCTCATATAATATTCTTTCTTAGTATCATGTAGAGGTTTAGTTTAACTCATTAATTCCTTCATATCCTATTTTCTATAAGGCATTTTATTCTTTTATTTAATTATTTATCGTATATATGTATATATACCTTCCTATTATATTTCTCACAAGGAATGTTATTTCCTTTATATTTTTATTGTATTTATATATATATATAATATATATATCTACATATTAAGATTTATCCAGAATATTCTTTAAGAAATTCTATTGTATTTAATTATATTTAATATCTTTTAGACCTATCCACAACTGATTTATGGTTTATAAAATAAAGTATTTCCTTAGTTTTAGTTAAACATATTAACTTCCATATTATATATAATAAATAAAATGTAGTTTAGTTAAATTCCTTGATTCACTATAAGTTACTTCTTAATTCCCTTTTATAAATGCGTAAAAATAATATAAATATATATTTGTTCCTTAGTTTATTTAAAATGTTAACTCCCATAATATAGTAAATAAAATGTAGGATAATTGAATTCCTTAATTTATATAAGTTTCCCCTTAAGTAAGTAAAAATACATATAGGTAAATAATTTCATTTCTCTTAAAAGCTAATACAAAAACATTTATAAACTTACTGTTATACAATGTTAATCTAGTTCCCTTTATTTTCCCCAGCTTAAAAGTTAATTAACAAACCATACTTTAATTTTTGATTACATTAAAAACCTTATATTATAGGTTATTCTTATGAAAACTCACAAACACAATTTTTAAAACCTTTACCATTGCCCAAAAATTCCCAAATTTAATATAAAGTAACTATAACATTTTAGACATATTATAAAATTTTTATTTCATAAAAATATCTTCTTTATTTAACCGAATAATTCCAGAAAACCCGTAACTTGTAAAAATCATAACTTATGTTTAAAAACTCCAAAACCATAATAATTTACATCAAATAAACTAGATTAAATAAGGAATCTATGGTTAAAATTTCAAGTCAAAATACCTTCGGGAAGGCCATTAACTAAAATCAACAAGTTAGGGTTTATTTCTGAAATATATAAAAATAATCAACTTAAACCCCCAGATCTAATCTCGGCCGTCCATTACTAATACCTAAAATCAGACGGCCTATATTGCGCAAGTTCTTCAGCGAATTCTTGAACAGCCCCGAGTACTAAATTCGAGTTTTCTCTCAATCTACAGAACGAAATCCGATGATTCTTGTTTCATTGGATTCGAAATTGAATTTCGGTTCTAATGACACCGATTTCCCCAATTATAATGCAGTATTCTACCAATTCGATTCTGGGTTCGAAAGTTAGGTTTATTTTCAGTTTCGAATTTTAATCTTTCAAATTCACTCAATCTAATGCATAATAGGGGAAATTGTTACATGGGTTTGGTCGAAATGAAGAATAGATTAGCAAGGTAGAAGGAATTTGAAGAAAACTTACCGGAATTGCAATAACGAAGCAATTTAAATTCGAAATTCTGGAAAGCTTCGAATTTTCGAGCAGTTCACGGGGCCGACTTTGAGGATCTATAACTTGAAGTAAAGATCGAGTTAGACTATGTGTAAGGGCTTAATCGAAAGAGTAAACTTACCTCTACATATTGATAACAAGAACTCACCCTAACTCGCACTACAAAGAAAGAAATCGAAGCTGGAAGTTGCGAGTTTACCTTGCGTTTTCTGGAAAAATTCTGGGCAAAACGCGACCAGATCGGGGTCGGAACTTTAGACACCTATATCTTCCATATGATTGAGAATTAGCTTTGGTCATCAACATGAAAGTTGTAGAGGGATTAGAGCTCTTCAAAACGAGCTAAAGAACATGAAATTTGGATGAGAAACGAAGAAGTTATGGCAATACGAAGTTTACCAGATTTCAGAGAAAACCAGAATTCTGGGTTACGAATTCTCAAGGTGGCAACTTTGGATCAATATTCCCGTCGATGTAGGATGAGTTAGGAGATGTATGAGTTATGGTTTCAAAGAGGAGATTAAGGAGAAGAGAATGCAAAAGACGGCACTCAAAAATTCCAAAAGATGAGAAAGTTATGGAGGTCGTAAGATAGGGCAAAATCGGTTCCGAAAATCGTGGAGATAAAATCTATCCAAGTGTGGGCGCGTGTGAGCTTGACACGTGGCAGATTTTAAAATTTTGACTAAAACTTCAATCTAGCATAACTTTGGCTAGGATGATCCGTTTTTGACGTTCTTTTTATCGATCTTCATGGTTTTCCATAACCTATTTATTGGTATAGTTTTCATGGCCTGGTTTGACCATTCTCAAAAAGTCAACTCTAGCAAGGCTTAATAAGCTTTAAGGTTTCTAGAATTTTATATTGACTTTTATGTTTCAAAACAATGTTCCAACACTTCCTAAAATCTTTATAATATATTTGGAGTGTTTAATAATTTTCCCAAGATTTATTGACTTATAAATCTTATTATTAAATTCATAATAATATATAATAATTAGGAGAAAACCCCTAAATAAATTTCACAACCCCATATAATAATTTAATATTCATAATTCCATATAATAATTTAATATTCCTCATTCCATATAATAATTTAATACTTAATAATTATTAAAGGTTTAATAAAAGAAATCCCCTAAATTAATTTAAATTAATTTAGGGGTATTTCAGCATATCCCCCTTAAAAGAAACTTCGCCTCGAAGTTTAAAAATCAACTAATAAGCACTCACACCGCTTCGGGTGTGCTGAGACAATAAAAGTTCCAATGAAGTTCCATACCAAACCAATCCTTTATTTCCATCCATTTCCATAACAACATTCCACTCAAGATTACTCAAAATCAAACTGAATCAGGATATACCAAGATATAGCATGATGATATAGCATGATGAAAATCAAAAGTCACATACTGAGTCATAATGCAAAAACCAAGCACATACAAACACCTCTCATTCTGCTAATACTGTTCTCCCTTTGCTAACAATGCAACGAGGCATAATCCGGATGAGATAACGAAGGAGGAGTATGCCAGCATATCCCCCTTAAAAGAGCTAAGGTACGCCCTCGTACCGCTACTAACGACACAATCAAAGAATTCAACACCTTATTAACCAGCTTTGTTGTAAATTTTACTGCACCGTTGGCTATATCTATTATCGTTATATATATCTGCATCTCTTGATTGTTATGTATTTGTATTTCCTGGTGGTAAAATTTTATCTTATGATTATTATCCATTCATTTAATGACTGGTACAAATTACACGTCAATGTATGATCATTATCATATCAATTATATTACCAAGCTATAACCCAGTGTGTAACATACTTGAGTAGTTTAACATAATCTTCCCGATCATTTAATAATCCTCAATAATCTTCCAAAATTTTCTTCAAAGGTTTATTAGTCAACCATATGTTAAAACTCTATAAGATAATATTTTCTGTGACTTTTCAAGTTTCAATTGTTTCTATAATAACTATCGTATTTTAGACGATTCATTCAGTGTTTACTTTATAAAATTTACTTATTATATAACTTCACCCAAGGCAGAATTTTAAAAGTTCGTCCAAAATCTGATTCCTTTATCTTAAATTTATACATTTATATATATATATATATATATATATATATATATATATATATATATTTTTAAGGTAGGGACCCTGTATAAAATTTTAGGTCAAATGCATTAGTCTAATGGAACTCACTCACTCTTGATAATTATTTTCCTTAAGGTTTGTTCTATGTAAGTATTCTTCTGATTATTAAATCTTAGTACTCTCTTAGACAATGGTGGCTTTTGATAAATATCACTCTTAGTGTGTCTTTTAAAATTTTATACCTGTATAATGTTAAACTTTCCAAGTAAACATGAGGATTTTCAATCTTTAAGTAACTCTCAAATTTTTTTTAATGCTCAATACTCAAGTATTTAAGGATCAATGATACTTAGTTTAGTATTACTCCACTCAATCTTTAAGTAACTTCTTTTATTGATTTTTTTTTTATATCCAACCAGGGGTAGATGTTGTATCTTGGAGTACCCAAACTTAATCCCCTTCCTCCATATATAGGTTTTTCACCAAAGATTAACTCAATAAACCCTTTACATTTATGAGTTTTAATACCGGATCTTAAGATACAAATTTTGATTTGTTCATTGTGGTTAGCAATGAAGTATGCCTAGCTCAAGATTTCATGATGGTAACGTCTTACCACCACTTCCCCTCAAGTTCAACACAATCCATCACATGCGTAGAAGATTATTTACAGTTAGATGACAAGGCTTGTCTAGCCCCTAAACTTCTAGAAGTGGGTGTGCACCCCCACTACTTTCAGCCTAGGAGTTCGTCGCACCAGGCACTTCCCGTAGGGTGTTAGGTTTATGTGTTTCTTTCTAAAGTTAACATAGAGTTTTAATGTGTTTTACAAGTTCAGATGTTGATCTTTTCTAATACGCTACTAGTTCTTGTTAGCCAATAATTTTCTAGACTTAAGATTTATCTTAAACATTATCTTTAGGTAATAATTGATACCAAGTAGTTCATGAGGTTTATTTTCAAACTTTAAAGGAGTTGAAGTACTTTCACATAATATCCATACTAATTTAGTTATGTAAAGTTTCTATTTGTATACTGTTTTCAACCAAAAGTATTCTTTAAAATTCTAGGAATTTGTTGTACTAGCTTTTAAAGGATTGTATTTTTAACAATGTATTCTCCATGGGTATGCTTTTGAAAAAAAAAATAGCTTAATATTTGATTTATCTCAACCAAAATATTATCGTACTTAATATAGGATATTCCAAACTTATATATATATATATATATATATATATTGTAGTTTATTGTTGGAACGGTTATAAAACACATCCACTCAACAGACATTCACAAAAGAAAGTGTGTAAAGGAATCGTTCTCAATTCAAAAAGGGTTAGGAGTCGTGCCTTACTGGAGTCCTTACTTCCCAATTCTACCCCAGTTCCCCAGTTTTAAGTGCACCTATAATCTAAGTATTTCACTCGGCTTGTTTTCTCGGGTTCAGAGCGTAACTACGCTCTGATACCACTTTCTGTAACGCCCCTACTTAACATAATTACAGCGGAAATAAAATACTAAAGGCGTCAGATCATCGGTTCCAAACCCGGCACCAAACCTCACCAATTTACAACTTACAATCCACAAAGCTACGGTCTGAACTCGAGAAAACTTAACACAAACATATTAGAATTAAACATATTCTCTCTCCACAAAACCTAGTCCCATCCCAAACGCTCATTCTCTTCGTGGCCACCTGTAAATCAATTCGTACCTGCAAGATGAAACCAAGCAGCCCACCCCGAAAGGGGCGGGTCAGTTCCCTGGAATGGAACTGGTACAATTCTCCAAAAACAAACTTATAAAACATAACTCTTCAAAATAAACAGTAACATGAAAACAAACTCTTAAAAGTAAAACAGAGATAGAGCACTTCAAAAAAATCAAGTTAAAGAGAAAAGAAAACAAGACAATGTTAGAGACAGAGAACTTCCAAACCAAGTCATCCACTTAAGTAGACACACCACATAGTTAGTAAGCATCCATTGTTGATGTTAGAACCAATTCCCATTAGGAGTAGAAAAACCCAGATAGCCACAAAGGACTAGGAATGATAAAGTAGATCCAAGAACCAAGAACTCGAGAGTGGAATAATTCAACTGGGAGAGATGGCCCCCACCGCCAATCACGTCCTTTTAGGACAGGGTATACAGCCCCTCACTGTTTATCACGTCCACTAAGGACAGGGGAATACAGCCCCTCACTGTCTATCACGTCCACTAAGGACAGGGGATATACAGCCCCTCACTGTCTATCACGTCCACTAAGGACAGGGGATATACAGCCCCTCACTGTCAAATATCAATGCCCCTATGGGCGAGGGATATACAGCCCCCTACTGTCAAATATCAATGCCCCTATGGGCGAGGGATATCAGCCCCCTACTGTCAAATATCAATGCCCCTATGGGCGAGGGATATACAGCCCCCTACTGTTACCATTAAAGACGCGCGCACGTCGAAGGAAAGATTTCCAAGATTGACCTTTTCCAAATCCCCACTAGATCACCAACTACCCAGAGCAATACCAAAACACTCAGTCCTACAGAGTGCAGAAGTGTAAACCCTAAGCAGCCAATGTCTAATGGGCGACCAAGTAGAAGAAACCAATACCCAAGTGAGTTCCACATCCAAGGCTCAGTTAGTCACACAAGCTGAGTCAGTCACACAACCATTTCCTTTTTAGAAGTTCCTCTTAAAGTCAGTTAGCATTTTCCAAAACATTCCACAAGTCAATCAGCAAAAATAACGTAGTACGAGAAATCGTACAAAACATTCCATAAAGTCCAAAACACGTCAAGCTGAGTACGAGAAATCGTACCTGGGTAACGCTGTAGCAGTTCTAATCAACTTGCGTAAACAATCAACAGTACTCTGAAGAATATTAAAGGTAGTCTATCATCAATCACTTGTAGCTATGTTACGCTTAAATAAACTCCTTACTCTTATTTCAAAGTCCCAATTAGTTTTTATAAGCCCTCACTTAAATGTTATGTATAATCTTGAGTTATCTGGAACGTTGTATAGCCAAGGTGGTAAGATCAGGAATGTGTTGTTCGATTAATTTGCTAATTGTCCATTTCATATCCACTTTATTCATACTTAACCACAATCCTCACACTCAAGACTTTTGAGACCTTTATAACATAAATGTGTTTTTAGTATATAATTAAATCTAAGAATTTCAATAATAATCTTAAGCTCAATACCTTTATTCTTAATTTAGAATAAACATTGTGTTATGACCAATGATGGGTTTATCTTAGAATACTATACTATTATCTCACAATATAAAGATTATATATTTAAACAATTTCTACTAGACAACCCATTATGATTAAGTCTTTCCCTTAACTTAATTAAGACCTATATCTTGTATATTGGAATCATAGTGTTGTAGACGCATTTTATTATAACTTAATCGAGTTACTAAACTCATTTATCTTATCTTTAGTTCAGAATAACTTTAATTACAACCATCTAAAAATCTTGTCATAAGTTGTTAAATTACTTTTCATCTTGAAATAACCATATTATAGTTAACTCAAACTTATCGAACTCTCACATTTAGTATCCACAAGGTATATTATTTACCTAACCATAACTTTATAATAGGGTGTTTTAAGATAACCTCTTAGGTATCCTTACTTACATTTAATTCCCTAACTGTTTTACTTTTACACACATTCTCTCTATAGACCATGTATAATCCTTTTATTTAAACTTCGTTAAACTCAAGTCTTAAAATACATTTTATAGTTTACAAAACCTAAAGTCTCAAAAGAATAACTTAATAATTAATTCCCTTTATTGTATTTAGGATGGACATTATATCTTAGCATCAGGTAGAATTTATCAAAGAATTAAATTCTGGTTCGTAAGTGAAATTGTCAATTACTTAATAAGATAATATATTCTGAACAATCTCCATACCTTATATTCAAATGACACATTAATATTTCCAGTGTCAAAAGGTAAATCAATATAATCTCTTATGTAACCTAGTTCATCTAATTAAAGGTTTAAAGATTTTAAGTATCTAATTTCTATTTACAAACCTTCTTATAAATTCTAACTACCAAATACATTACTTAACTATAACTCACATCCTGAATAGGGTGTTAATGTATTTATATGGCTTACTAGGTGTAAGAAACTAAGGATTATTATTTAGATTAAATTCCGAATCATAGTTTAATGTAGTTTTATATCATAATCCTTTTAATGATTTTATCTTAAAATATTAAGTTATTACTCAATACTATAAATATTGAGAAATAATTAAATCTAGACTTATTTATCCTCTCACATTTAGATGTAAAGTAACTCATTTATTTTATTATTGTTTACATAATAAGAACATTTAAATGTAAAAGTATATTCATTCATTTTATTATTAATTATATAATAAGATCTATTTGTGTAACACTTAATGTAAACTAATTCCAAATATTCCTAAATTCCAACTTATTAATTTCTTAACCAAATTATAGATTTACATTGTGGTCATTGACTAAATATATACGTGTATTTAAATACTGTTTATATAAATCTTAGAAATTCAAAGATAACCAAAAACTCAACCTATAACCATAAATTAATATCACCTCATATAATATTCTTTCTTAGTATCATGTAGAGGTTTAGTTTAACTCATTAATTCCTTCATATCCTATTTTCTATAAGGCATTTTATTTCTTTTATTTAATTATTTATCGTATATATATGTATATATATATCCTTCCTATTATATTTCTCACAAGGAATGTTATTTCCTTTATCTATTTTATTGTATTTATATATATATATAATATATATATATCATATATTAAGATTTATCCAGAATATTCTTTAAGAAATTCTATTGTATTAATTATATTTAATATCTTTTAGACCTATCCACAACTGATTTATGGTTTATAAAATAAAGTATTTCACTTAGTTTTAGTTATATTAACTTCCATATTATATATAATAATAAAATGTAGTTTAGTTAATTCCTTGATTCACTATAAGTTACTTCTTAATTCCCTTTTATAAATGCGTAAAAATAATATAAATATATATTTGTTCCTTAGTTTATTTAAAATGTTAACTCCCATATAATATAGTAAATAAAATGTAGGATAATTGAATTCCTTAATTTATATAAGTTTCCCCTTAAGTAAGTAAAAATACATATAGGTAAATAATTTCATTTCTCTTAAAAGCTAATACAAAAACATTTATAAACTTACTGTTATACAATGTTAAGTTCCCTTTATTTTCCCCAGCTTAAAAGTTAATTAACAAACCATACTTTAATTTTTGATTACATTAAAAACCTTATATTATAGGTTATTCTTATGAGAAACTCACAAACACAATTTTTAAAACCTTTTACCATTGCCCAAAAATTCCCAAATTTAATATAAAGTAACTATAACATTTAGACATATTATAAATTTTTATTTTCATAAAATATCTCTTTATTTAACCGAATAATTCCAGAAAACCCGTAACTTGTAAAAATCATAACTTATGTTTAAAAACTCCAAAACCATAATAATTTACATCAAAATAAACTAGATTACATAAGGAATCTATGGTTAAAATTTCAAGTCAAATACCTTCGGGAAGGCCATTAACTAAAATCAACAAGTTAGGGTTTATTTCTGAATATTATAAAACATAATCAACTTAAACCCCCAGATCTAATCTCGGCCGTCCATTATACTAATACCTAAAATCAGACGGCCTATATTGCGCAGTTCTTTCAGCGAATTCTTGAACAGCCCCGAGTACTAAATTCGAGTTTTCTCTCAATCTACAGAACGAAATCCGATGATTCTTGTTTCATTGGATTCGAAATTGAATTTCGGTTCTAATGACCACGATTTCCCCAATTATAATGCAGTATTCTACCAATTCGATTCTGGGTTCGAAAGTTAGGTTTATTTTCAGTTTCGAATTTTAATCTTTCAAATTCACTCAATCTAATGCATAATAGGGGAAATTGTTACATGGGTTTGGTCGAAAATGAAGAATCGATTAGCAAGGTAGAAGGAATTTGAGAAAACTTACCGGAATTGCAATAACGAAGCAATTAAATTCGAAATTCTGGAAAGCTTCGAATTTTCGAGCAGTTCACGGGGCCCGACTTTGAGGATCTATAACTTGAAGTAAAGATCGAGTTAGACTATGTGTAAGGGCTTAATCGAAAGAGTAAACTTACCTCTACATATGATAACAAGAACTCACCCTAACTCGCACTACAAAGAAAGAAATCGAAGCTGGAAGTGCGAGTTACCTTGTTTTCTGGAAAAATTCTGGGCAAAACGCGACCAGATCGGGGGTCGGAACTTTAGACACCTATATCTTCATATGATTGAGAATTAGCTTTGGTCATCAACATGAAAGTGTAGAGGGATTAGAGCTCTTCAAACGAGCTAAAGAACATGAAATTTGGATGAGAAACGAAGAAGTTATGGCAATACGAAGTGTACCAGATTTCAGAGAAAACCAGAATTCTGGGTTACGAATTCTCAAGGTGGCAACTTTGGATCAATATTCCCGTCGAGTAGGATGAGTTAGGAGATGTATGAGTTATGTTTCAAAGAGGCGATTAAGGAGAAGAGACTGCAAAAGACGGGACTCAAAAATTCCAAAATATGAGAAAGTTATGGAGGTCGTAAGATAGGGCAAAATCGGTTCCGAAAATCGTGGAGATAAAATCTATCCAAGTGTGGGCGCGTGTGAGCTTGACACGTGGCAGATTTTAAAATTTTGACTCAAAACTTCAATCTAGCATAACTTTGGCTAGGATGATCCGTTTTTGACGTTCTTTTATCGATCTTCATGGTTTTCCATAACCTATTTATTGGTATAGTTTCATGGCCTGGTTTGACCATTCTCAAAAAGTCAACTCTAGTAAGGCTTAATAAGCTTTAAGGTTTCTAGAATTTTATATTGACTTTTATGTTTCAAAACAATGTTCCAACACTTCCTAAAATCTTTGTAATATATTTGGAGTGTTTAATAATTTCCCAAGATTTATGACTTATAAATCATTATTAAATTCATAATAATATATAATAATGAGAGAAAACCCCTAATAAATTTCACAACCCCATAATAATTTAATATTCATAATTCCATATAATTTAATATCCTCATTCCATATAATAATTTAATACTTATAATATTATTAAAGGTTAATAAAAGAAATCCCCTAAATTAATTTAAATTAATTTAGGGGTATTTCAGCAATACAACGGGTGTACCATATAGTACACCGACTATCCTAGGGATACAAGCCGTGTACAACTCGGTACACCGCCTTCCACTACTAACTACCCAAAAGTATAGCATCCCGTTCTTCGCGACTAATCAACCGTCTCGTGTACCTAACTCTCCTGAGTGTAATCCTTGGACAGCAAGGATAGCAAAACCTCAGCCCTCTGTTGAAAACCAAAACTGACTGGAAAATGGAGAAAATATCAACGTGGGCAATTTTTGATTTTTGCACGAACAAGCTAGGAAGATGGAAGACTTTGAATTTATATTTACCTTGGACTATTAAGAAGATGAAGAAGGGCCAAAAGCACCACTTCAAGCTGCAAAGGAGCTCACGGTCATGGAGATGAAGGTGAGGGTTTCAAGTTTTTGAAGGGTGGAATGTGTTGCCCTTAACATGAGGAATCCAACGGTATGGTTTTTGTATGGTTTGGTGTTGTATCGAGCAAGAAAAGAGAGGATGAAGATGAGGTTGCTGCTCTCTTGTGAAATCGCCAATAGGGGTTTACAAAGGAAGAAGATGTTACAGAGAGGAGAAATCGTGACTGATAAGGAAATAGAGGTGAGAGAGTATCACTTTTACTATTGTACCTCTTTGCTTTATTTTTCTTGTCTCATAGTGTATTAGGAATCAGAGAGGGGCTGCTTTTGAAAAATAAAAAAGTGCCCCCCATTACCAGCTAAGTAACCGGTCACATATTTTACGAGGGTGGCTTAATTGTTTTTACTTATTACATTTACACCCCACAACTTCCTGATTTTTACACTATTCATATACCGGGTCCGTTTTTCGAAATTTTCTTGTTTAATTAATTTTAACGGCTCTAGACCCTCACTATGGTCTAATTATAGATATTTAACTAACTATAATTATTACGAGTTTATTAAACCCGTTTAAAATCACGTTTTTCCCCGGTTTCTCGAAAAACACGTTTTAAAGCTTGTTTACGTTTTTAACTCGTTTTACGAATCCGTTTTCTTCGGGAATAATTCCTATGTATTTATTTAGGACTAATCAAGCTTTTAAATATTTCATTAGCCTAATTAATCACTGTTTTAAATCCCGGGGTATTTCAGTAGTGGTTAGGAGTGCACATGTGGGATTTTACCAAGGGTCGCGGGTTCGAATCCAGCAACCAGCATAGATTATAAATTAATCTAGGCTGAGACGAAATTCAAATATATATTTTTACATTCCGGAGCTTTTAAAAGACGGTTCAACAAAACCGTCACTTAATGTCATCTTAAAAGACGGTTTTGGAACCGTCGTTTATGACAGGTGACAAAAAGCGACGGGGGTATAAAAGACGGTTCAAAACCGTCATTTTTTAGCGGTTTCAACCGCGTTTTATGCCTCTGTCCGCACCAGTGGCGCACAGTTAATAAACGCTTTGACGATCGGAATACATAAACACACGTAAGCACATGCATAACATTATTTATTCTTAACATGCAAGCACACAATATGTCCGGAACCCAAGGAAACCCTTAGGCTTTCAGGCCACGCATTCACATACCGTACACCGACATACAACGCTAGCGTGACGAGTATACGCTTATCCTATACTCTTCCGGAGCTCGAGTCCCACAACCCGAACTACTGGAATATATGTATCGGATCTTAGTACCCATGTTATGGATCTACCTAACCAGCCATAAAAATTCCTAATCCGTGGCCCGCAGTTAACCCCTTAATCAGTTGTTCGTTTAACTCGGGTTTTTTTCTTGAATCCTCGGGATTTATATTTAGTCGTACGGTTTAGCTTACGGGTATGTAATATTCGATATCGTCATAATATTCACCACGTAAGGATTAGACTTTGGATTACCCATGATATTTTAACGTGGTTATTCGTCCTTGCATGGTTACGTGAGCACGCGTTTACGTACATGCATTAATACTTATATATATATATATATATTCACACATACATATAGTATTCGATGTCGTAACAATGTTCATTACTCGAGGATTCGATTCTTAGCAGCCCTCATTGTTGGTGAGGGTTATTTGCCTTATACATTTATGTGTGTACATACTTATACAAATATATATATATTGTTATATATATAGTATGGTTCATTATTATTCCCTCATTTGACCAGGTTATATTTAATCTTTTAATTAAGTAAAACTCCGTATATTGGTCAACTTATCTACTTGGTCAATTTGTGTTGGTTAAACGTTTCACTATGGTCGATATTTATTTATCAATTCACACTGCATTATATTATAACACTTATAATTATATTCCTACCACATAGTCCTCCCCACATCACACTCATATGATTAATTTATCATATTGCATTCTCATCTTGTATTACTACTCAAATTACGTGCATTATAAGATTTCTATAATGAATTAATTCATTATTATAAATGAAACACACATTTAATTATTTGTGTCTTTTATTCACAAATTTCTTTTTTACGAACTCATCTTAATACTATACGGGGTATTTTATACATTGTCACATCCCTAATTTCCAACTTAACTGTAACACCCCAACTACAATAATACACTTAATAACCATTTGCAGCGGAAAACTTAACTCATCACATTACTTAACTCAATGGTGTTACACGTTGTTAACCACCCACGTGGCTAACAAGGCTAATACATATACATTGTATCGGTCTGATGGACTCGATTCCCGAGCAACTACACATTACTATCCCTTTCCATTAACAACAACCAATATACATACCTTCCAACTGTACCGAGTATTTACAAACTAATGCCGATAACAATTTCAGTCTTACTACACCTACTGTACATATACAACTTAAATGACTACCCATGTACAACGACTACCCCGTCCTACTCTCGTACGGCTTCCAGCTCCTTGTACCTGAAATAGGAAAAAGAAGAGAAAGGGTGGCCCCCCAGGGGCTCAGCACCTTTGCTGGTATGGTAATCCCGCAGCCCGCATGCTACCGGGCCACGTACAACTAATTGTCGTCTTAGCATGCGGTTGATTATATTTGAATCATGCATGTGAACCATCGACACACAACACATAACATTCCACCACTATGGGCTCAACAAACAAATAACACATCCATACTTGGTAAGTCGCTCATTGTTTTCATTAACCCTAGAGGGTTCTCCTCTAGTGGAGCTACTTCCTTAATAGACGACACTTACCCAAAAATCGGTTTATCCATAAACGTCTCTTTTATAAACTGGGATTCATATCCATGATACACTTACACCGCATAACAACACTTTTCACGTTTCAACGTGCACATAACGTAACATCGCAATGGGAATTGCAGTACAACAATAACACATAACATAACGGGAACGGTTCTCTTAGGAACCAACCCAAACATAGTTAATTCACCTGTGAGCCTAGAGAATGATATAACCCTCATGTTAAGCTCGTTATACAACACTCATTACCGTCCTAATAGTCGGACGAGTAACTTAAGTTAAGATGGTTCGGATATAGTGACCCGAACACACCACACAAACACATGTTCCCCCTAAACCGATCATAAGTCAGAATAGCTAAGCTTTGGAGTAAGCTAACGGGAGATCGTAACCCGTGAGGGAAACAACCATAACAGAGAGGAGGGTAAAGCTAAAAAGGATACCCACTCCCAAACAACGCGTGACCGGCCTGACCGGATTCCTCACCCCCCGTTAGTACATATTTACTTGTAGATAAATAGTTAGAGCCCCACTATGGGATCTATCACATCCATACACCATACAGTATTACAACTGGGTTAAACACACGAGGGAGGTCCTTACATTCGCACACAACATCACACAATTAACTCACGCATAGCCGTGGTTAGAACGTCCCATGGTTCGGGTTGTTAAATCCGAATACCGAGCTCTCATGTGATCCTAGACTCAGTTAGCTAAGGGTTAACACTTTCGAGGTTAAATGGTATCAGAATTGAACACGCCACATAAATGAATTACTATAAACTCATTACATGTTTTATCTTACAACGTGGCAAACATACAGAAAAACATATTGGCATACAAGCCGGTGTAATCCGGTAGGACACAGGTTGCAAGAAAACCATACCTTGGTCCTTGCTGCGAACGTGACCTGCCAAGCGTAGTCCCTAAACATAATTAATAATGACGGTTAATTAACTTACTTAACTTTAAAGTTTACTAAGTATTTTACACGATTATATGACATGTTTTAATGCCCAAACTTATCCTTGATTTCCTTCATTATACCCCTAGGGTTAATTACATAAGTCATATTCCTTTCTTTTTTTTTACAAGTTTTTGGTCCGACCGACCATACACAAGGTCGGTCCATTCCAGAACATATTACCGTTTGAAAGTTTTACCCCGACCGACCTTGCAAGTCCGGTCCCCAAGGTCAGTCCATTCCCAAGAGTTTTCCCCGTTGAAAATTTAGTCCCGACCGACCTTGTCAAGGTCGGTCCCAAGTTCGGTCGATTCCAGGGACTCAATTCGTACCCAAAATACAAGCCCGACCGACCTTGCAAGTCCGGTCCCCAAGGTCGGTCCATTCCAGAAACTCTTTCCGGTAGTGTAAACTGAGCTCGACCGACCTTGCAGGTCCGGTCCCTAAGGTCGGTCGGCTCCAGACCTTTGTTTCTAAATTTCCATTTGACTCCAAACTTCACCTCATGTATCCTAATATGTTCTAACCTCATTTGGGCACCTCAAACACACCTTAAGACTTCATTAAACTCCTTAAATCACCCATTAAAGATCTTCCTCAAGCATTACACAATTCTTATAAATACTAACACTTGTAGTGTTTTTCCTTAGGTTTCTAAGTGGTGTTTTATACCTATGACAATCACTATCCCAAAATGTTTCCTTACCACCATTATCACTACTCCAAAGGCATTATTTTTCCTTTGATCACCAAAACTTGCACAAGACTTAGCACTTCACACACATAACCTTGGTGTGCTTAAAACACCCATTGATCTCTTAGTCCTCCAAGACAATGCCCATGGCATCTTAACACCTAAAACATCATGATTCACTTTCTTTCACCATCTTAACACTTAACAATTTCCTAGTACCTTCTAGGTCATAAAATCTCATTAGAACACATAAACTCCTTTATTTATCAACTAAATTTTGCCATAGCTTCTCTTGTATATTCATACACCAAAACACATAGTTTTCACCATTAAACATCCAAGAACACTTAAATCCATCAAGACATTCTCATACACAAAACTTCACCCCATTACACTACATCACAATATAGTGCATAATTTAACATGCTTGGCACTTAGGCCCTTAAATAACATGGCTCTTAGGCCCTTAAATAACCTAAACCTTAAACACTGAATTTCCCACATATATATTGCCTTTGACCTGGAATTACACACAACACCTCATATGCCTTTTAATAATTCCCTTAAGGACATTTACTAGGTCATTCACCATTGGCTCCTTAAGTAGTTTTAATAAGCAACATAAGCTCATTTCTCCTAAGGCTTTAAGCTACATTAGGTTAACACATTTACCTCTTTTCCATATAAACTTCTTTCTTGTTTCCTTGACTAAAATCGGCAAGGCTTTAGTTGCTTGACAACTTCTAATCAATATACAAGCAATGTAATAAGTATACAAGTTTCATGCTTAAGCACACTTATAAACCCTAAGTTTTACATTGTCTTAAAACACTAAGGTAGTTGTTTTACCTTGGAAATGGAAGAGGGTTTGAATATGTAGCAAGAGAGGACTCCACCAAGCCCTATGAAGATGAGAGTGAAGCTAAACCAAGACAAGAGAAGACACCATTACAAGGTGCATTTTCGGTCAACAACAAAAGTGAAGGAAATGAAGTTTTCTTTGGTTTTTCCTTACCTTGAAGCAAAGGTGATCAACAAGGCATAAAAATATAGACTCAAGCTCCTTCCATGGAAGTTCTCCTTGGCACCGAAATGGTGGTTTTGATGATTTGAAAAGGTAGAAGTGTAGAGCTTGGTCTAACTAAGACAAACATGGTCTTAGAATTTGATTTGGCTAATGGAGCTAGGAGATGTAAGAGATTGAAGATGGTGGTGTGAGTGGTGCTGTAGCAAACCGAGAATGGAGAAGAGAGGGAGGTTAGAGACGGTGAGAATGCAAAGTGAAAGAAGAGAATGAAGATGACTAGCTAGTTTAGGATATTTAAGTAGAAAAAGCAAATAGTAACTTACTTTATCTTACTTTATTTACTTGTTAACTATCAAGGTGGTGACTCACCTTACAAAAATCGGCCCCCATCATCTACTTAGGGGTAGTTTGGTCTTTGTTGACCAATTAACTTACTTATATTGACTTATGTCATAAACTAGCATATTTTGGTTACTATTCACAAACTAAGGCACATATTTGTGAAATTTTTGATTTCCCATTGATTTAGACTTCCTAATGTGATACTAAGTAGTAAACAGGTTAATTAAAGAGTAATGATGGACATTTAGCCACTCAAAACTCATTTACAAGACAATTTTTCAAAAATGTGCTTTAAGACTCCTTAAAGCACATTTTGTGTTTTAACTTGTTTTCAAGCTTGGTTTTCTTTGGTAATTGGTTTAATATGTTCATTAACATATAATTAAGGTATAGATATGACCTTTAGGTCTTATACAAATTTATCCCAAGCTTAGAGCACAATTTTGCCCATATTGACTTTAAGGTATTTATTTGTGTTTTGTTTGGTTTAATTGTCTACCAAGGTTTCCTAAGGACTTAATTAGCCTTATTAAATCATAATTGAATATCACTAAGTCTTGGTAGGCTCTTTGGGTCCCAACCAAGTTCACTCCAAGTTTAGAGCATGTTTTTGCTCAAACTGTATTTATGGTACTTTATTGTTTTCACCATGGTTTAAATTGTACACTGATGTTTCTAAGGCACTTTTTATCCTTTAAATATCATAGTTTAGTATTTAAACAATATATCAAGGTTTGGGGTATTTCAATCTACCCCCCTTAAAAGAACTTCGTCCTCGAAGTTCACACTTCCCACACATCATTTGGATTAGAACGCAGGAATCACTTGGAAATAAACTTCCATAACCAAAAATACTTTACATCACACCCTCGGACTTAATGGTCCGGGTAACATATTCACATCCATACATAACATAACATACTTACATGATGACCTCGGACTTAGTGGTCCGGGTACCTTAATCAACATTATACTTACATAACAACCCTTAGACTCTCAGGTCTGGGTAACATAACAACATTTAGACACATAGGTCTAGGTAACATAACAACTTTCGGAACTCTTCCACATTAGGACTCAAGGTCAAAATAGTATTTATTTCACATACCACACAACATGTCATAGCATGTATAACAATCAAAGATATCTTTTATATACACAGTGACCCCGCAGAACCCGGTCGCGATGGACACCTTCCGTCTCCGTTCCTTTGGGAGATCAAAACAATCACTTAATCTTTAACACATATGCTTCCCATGTCACCGGGCAAGTACTACAAAAATACTCTTTGCTAAGGTTAAGTAAAAGTACTTCCATAATGTAAGGTATCTATCGACGTTTTATAAATACCAATTCAAAATCCTTTTTGAAAACACATACAACTCCAAGTCCAACTTATGCTATCTGCTTCTTTTCTTAGCGTGGTTAATTGTGACCACTTATAGGGGAGCTTCAAGAATCATCCAACCCTAATGTGATCAGCTTCAGTGTTGAACTATCCTTCCACCCCAATTTGTGTTCGGCTTCCCTTGATCGCATGCAAATCAAGTTCCACTTCCCACTTCATTTTCAAGCATCAAGTAATACACTTATTTCCAATTTTCTATCTTTTAGTCTTTCTAGTCATAATCATTACATCTCCAAAGGATAGAACTCCGTCTGTCAATTATCTCCATTCACTTTAATCCTGTTACCTAGGGAATCTTATCCTCACTAGGTTCTATGTCGGTTTCATACCCTTTTTCATGAATCACTATTTGTATACATACACATATATTTTATCAAAATACAACACACAGTTTCACGTTTATACACTGTTGGGGTTTTAGTTCCCCGGGAGTTTCTCTACTCCCCACACTTGTACTATCACACACAACTGTTAACAAATAAAGACACTTATCACAATGGTATTCCATCTTCTATGCGCAATTACCACAATTAAACCATGAATGAATGCGTATGTTTACGTAACACACACACCAATCATCAAAACAATTATTTTGTGCTATGCACAATATAGGTCACGTACACTACGTACACTTGTACGGTAATACACACTAAGTGGTTTTGCGCTATACCCCCCTTAAAAGGGATTACACCCACGTAATCAATCATTGAATCATTGGTTTAAAACGTTCTGCCGTCGTGAAGTACTTTAACTTCCACGCGGTCTATTATACAATGCATTCTGATTAGAGGATCTTAACCATATTGGCGGTTTAGTTCCTAAACCAAGAATTCTCATTGGAGTTTGCTTTAACTCTTAACTGGTTTTGGTTCTGGCCTGTGAGGCTTCTAAGCATTAATAACTAGCCATTCACTCATGTTCACCATGCACATTCAACACTTGAATCACTGGCTCACTAGTTTCTGCTGCGAAACTCTAATAACTGTAGGGCTCAGTTTGCCCCATTCGTTATTCTTACTGTATTGTACATCCCCAATTATCACCTTTATCTTGGTAATAACGGTTTCTCAACCGATGCGTGGTATTTCTGACCGTGAGCAAATTCGGTGAGTTTCAAAACTTTCCATCCACTTCTCTAATAATTTACTGTGTATACTATTATGTGTTTCACAATGATTGACTTGTTTCCTTCTCACTTACTTTCGGTTGGGATTGAGCTACCATCTAATGTGTAGTGCTCTTTCTATTATTTCCCACACTTGAGGTATATTCCATACCAATATTTGGTATTTAGTGCTACTATAATCACTTGTTCTTAATCATGCCTCCACATTTGGTCCTGTACAAGTACTTTTTCATTGGTACGTCTTGCATTTCCTATGCATCAGTCACTATGGCGTTATACGCCGCTTTCTGTTTCCACCACAATTAACATTTCCGGAATCCTAGCTATCCCACTCGATCATTACTGCACAAGTGCAATACCACAACACTTAGTCATACGGAGTGCAGAGGCGTAAACTCTTGGCAGTAAATCTCTCATGCGATTCGCAATGGAACTCACACTGTGTTTCACTGAGATTCTTATCTCGTCATACTGGCTACTGGCTTACTGCCTAGTTATTGGCTATCACTTATCGTTTAACAACACTTATACAACGGTCGCTTACTGCGTACCGTGCTCTTACTGTCACATTAACTTCCACACATATACTTACCTCATTAGTATTTTGGTTTGTCGTTCATTTGGATGACTACTGAATGCTCCTTGAGCGTTGATCACTCGAGTCACAAGCCGGCGTTATTCAGCTTGGTGCTTCACTTTATACACACATGCTACTAAACTAACTGCTCTCTCTCAATAATAATATTGTCCATCCTTAACATATTTCTTGAACTTGGTTCACATAACTACCGCTCCAGCGGTTTCACAACATCAAGAGGTATCCCCACTCTCTTAGCAGTGGTTCGTTATCCGCTCTATTTACTTATATAACATATACTTTTACAATCGATTAAACTTATATAACATATCTTGTTTGTGGCATATAAGCCTTACTGCCTCGAGCTCTGCTCATTGTAGGCTGTCCACACACATTTACTTCTCTGTACCACATTACATGGTTTGGATATCATATTGGGCTCCATGACAAGGTCGTTGCATCACGTTTCCTTTCATGGGATGCCCCTTAGGATTGTCAGTCCGTCTCCTGACAACTTATGTCTATACTGGGTGTTAGTTTCAACCCTTGTGTTTCAATCACGTTATTTCGTTCAACTATCGTTGATGCGAGCACCCTTGAAGGATTGCTCCTAGGTATTGCTAAGTCATGCCTTTACATCTGGCTTGCACTCATTGGTACATTTAGTTAACCACGCCGTTTTTTATTCTTAACTAGCTTATTATCTTCTTCTGTCAAGATCAACATTTCCTGGTAGTGTAGGTACTCATTCTGGGAGTTTCCTCCCGTTCATTGCACATTAATGTGTCCACATTAGGCATCTGCTTGTCATGCACAGGCTGGGTCACCATCCCAGCTATCATGTTTACCCCTCGGTATTCTTAACACATATGTGATGTCTTTACATAACAGTCAGTGCACTCCGCACTTCCTGACTCTTAAACGTTTCCTTAAAATGAGTTTACTAATTCCTTTTAGTCTCATTAACTTAACTGGGTTCCTTTACTTTAACCATTCTTGGTAATCCTTAGCTCTTGCTTGACTTTAACTGCTTACCGTAGTATGGAGTCGACTACTTCCCGTGTTCCGGACTCTACTCGCATACATGTGTGGGGTACCATGCTGATACATTGCTACTTACCCGACTAACCCATAAGTAGGTTTGTCAGGCCCATAAGCTCCTATCAGAGTGCGGTCATCCCACATTACAGTTGGTACACTCGTAGTGTCCGTCACACGCCTAGGTGAAGTATTCTGTTGTCAACTCCCTTATATTGTCCTATGTCAACATGCATTCCGTGTTTCCCGAACTTAATCGAGGGAAAGTTTATCCACTGTTGTATCTTTATCAACTACCCTTGGGTTTACTGGTTTGGTTTAAAAGAAGGTTAGAAAGAGGTATTGGTTTGAAAGAAATTTTTGGTTTTGGAAGAAAAGACTTCTAAGTTTGAAAGAAAAAAAAAATCTCTTGGTTTTACAACGTTTTCTTGCCTTAACCAAGTCTAGCTTCCTGCTGACTGGTGTATTTCCAATTACAGAGGTTAGGCTATCAAGCCCTTCCATGGTCATGATGATCTCACTTAACTTCATGGTACTTTACTAAGTACTTCGTATTTGCTAAAAAATTTCCCGGACAGCCCTGTTATAGCAGCACTTGCCATGACAAGTGCGCCATGCTAACTGGCTATCAGTTAATCACACACACCGGTTGCGGTATTGTTCTTACCCGCACTATCATCAGTGGCCTTGTTGGCCCTTACTTGACCTTACAGTCTTGACAATAACCCTCTGGGTAACTTCAACTTCTCACTGTCTTCACATGATAATCATTAACTAGGGTGTTTCCCATTCTGGGAGGCCCCCTTTTTCTAGTATTGTTTTCTCTTCGTAGCCCATTCCACGCATTTGTCGTGGTTACTGAGACTTGTCTCTGTTTGGGCACTACGTTGTAGTTCCTTTGTCGGTTGGTATACTGTTGGTGTATCATTTAACAACTGTGGTCCCGTAGACACTCGTCTCGGGTTTCATTAATCCACTTCCTGCCTGTTGCACGATTGGTGCGTTGCAAGCTGGTTGTGCTCGACTGCTCAGCATGTCGACCCAGGTTGCCGGAAATTCTATTCTCTTATACACAAAATTCTTTATTCTTCGCTATTAATGCGATTAACATTGTTCAGGTAGAAACCGTCTCCGGGATTCCCACTCTTCGGGATCTACCGTATGACTAGTCCTCCTAACTTACAACGATGTTTAATAACAGCCAGATCGGGCTTTCCCGAGTATGAGAGGACTTCCATCTCCCTGGCATTGTTTCCCAAGTTATAAAACAGGGATTGTGGAGGGCGGGATGGATATTGTAGGTTTCCAGTACGCACTGGTAATACCTAACTAGCGTATCTCTCACGCTATCACTCAACCCTTAACCCAAAGTCGTAAACTCCTAACTCGGTACTTGCTAAGCTCGGTAATTCAGTCATCAAAGCGATACTTCGCTCTGATACCACTTTTTGTAACATCCCAACTACAATAATACACTTAATAACCATTTGCAGCGGAAAACTTAACTCATCACATTACTTAACTCAATGGTGTTACACGTCGTTAACCACCCACGTGGCTAACAAGGCTAATACATATACATTGTATCGGTCTGATGGACTCGATTCCCGAGCAACTACACATTACTATCCCTTTCCATTAACAACAACCAATATACATACCTTTCAACTGTACCGAGTATTTACAAACTAATGCCGATAACAATTTCGGTCTTACTACACCTACTGTACATATACAACTTAAATGACTACCCATGTACAACGACTACCCCGTCCTACTCTCGTACGGCTTCCAGCTCCTTGTACCTGAAATAGGAAAAAGAAGAGAAAGGGTGGCCCCCCAGGGGCTCAGCACCTTTGCTGGTATGGTAATCCCGCAGCCCGCATGCTACCGAGCCACGCACAACTAATTGTCGTCTTAGCATGCGGTTGATTATATTTGAATCATGCATGTGAACCATCGACACACAACACATAACATTCCACCACTATGGGCTCAACAAACAAATAACACATCCATACTTGATAAGTCGCTCATTGTGTTCATTAACCCTAGAGGGTTCTCCTCTAGTGGAGCTACTTCCTTAATAGACGACACTTACCCAAAAATCGGGTTATCCATAAACGTCTCTTTTATAAACTGGGATTCATATCCATGATCCACATACACCGCATAACAACACTTTTCACGTTTCAACGTGCACATAACGTAACATCGCAACGGGAATTGCAGTACAACAATAACACATAACATAACGGGAACGATTCTCTTAGGAGCCAACCCAAACATAGTTAATTTACCTGTGAGCCTAGAGAATGATATTACCCTCATGTTAAGCTCGTTATACAACACTCATTACCGTCCTAATAGTCGGACGAGTAACTTAAGTTAAGATGGTTTGGATATAGTGACCCGAACACACCACACAAACACATGTTCCCCCTAAACCGATCATAAGTCAGAATAGCTAAGCTTTGGAGTAAGCTAACGGGAGATCGTAACCCGTGAGGGAAACAACCATAACAGAGAGGAGGGTAAAGCTAAAAAGGATACCCACTCCCAAACAACGCGCGACCGGCCTGACCGGATTCCTCACCCCCCGTTAGTACTTATTTACTTGTAGATAAATAGTTAGAGCCCCACTATGGGATCTATCACATCCATACACCATACAGTATTACAACTGGGTTAAACACACGAGGGAGGCCCTTACATTCGCACACAACATCACACAATTAACTCACGCATAGCCGTGGTTAGAACGTCCCATGGTTCGGGTCGTTAAATCCGAATACCGAGCTCTCATGTGATCCTAGACTCAGTTAGCTAAGGTTTAACACTTTCAAGGTGAAATGGTATCGGAATTAAACACGCCAATAAATGAATTACTATAAACTCATTACATGTTTTATCTTACAACGTGGCAAACATACAGAAAAACACATTGGCATACATGCCGGTGTAATCCGGTAGGACAGGTTGCAGAAAACCATACCTTGGTCCTTGCTGCGAACGTGACCGCCAAGCGTAGTCACTAAACATAATTAATAATGTCGGTTAATTAACTTAACTTTAAAGTTTACTAAGTATTTTACACGATTATATTACATGTTTTAATGCCCAAACTTATCCTTGCTTTCCTTCATTATACCCCTAGGGTTAATTACATAAGTCATATTCCTTTCTGTTTTTTTTACAAGTTTTTGGTCCGACCGACCTTACCGACCGACCTTACACAAGGTCGGTCCATTCCAGAACATATTACCTTTGAAAGTTTACCCCGACGACCTTGCAAGTCCGGTCCCCAAGGTCGGTCCATTCCCGAGAGTTTTCCCCGATGAAAATTTAGGCCCGACCGACCTTGTCAAGGTCGGTCCCAAGTTCGGTCGATTCCAGGGACTCAATTTGTACCCAAAATACAAGCCCGACCGACCTTACAAGTCCGGTCCCCAAGGTCGGTCCATTCCAGAAACTCTTTCCGGTAGTGTAAACTGAGCTCGACCGACCTTGCAGGTCCGGTCCCTAAGGTCGGTCGGCTCCAGACCTTTGTTTCTAAATTCCCATTTGACTCCAAACTTCACCTCATGTATCCTAGTATGTTCTAACCTCATTTGGGCATCTCAAACACACCTTAAGACTTCATTGAACTCCTTAAATCACCCATTAAAGATCTTCCTCAAGCATTACACAATTCTTATAAATACTAACACTTGTAGTATTTTTCCTTAGGTTTCTAATTGGTGTTTTATACCTATGACAATCACTATCCCAAAATGTTTCCTTACCACCATTATCACTACTCCAAAGGCATTTTTCCTTTGATCACCAAAACTTGCACAAGACTTAGCACTTCACACACATAACCTGGTGTGTTAAAACAGCCATTGATCTCTAAGTCCTCCAAGACAATGCCCATGGCATCTTAACACCTAAAACATCATGATTCACTTTCTTTCACCGTCTTAACACTTAACAATTTCCTAGTGCCTTCTAGGTCATAAAATCTAATTAGAACACATAAACTCCTTTGTTTATCAACTAAATTTTGCCATAGCTTCTCTTGTATATTCTTACACCAAAACACATAGTTTTCACCATTAAACATCCAAGAACACTTAAATCCATCAAGACATTCTCATACACAAAACTTCACCCCATTACACTACATCACAATATAGTGCATAATTTAACATGCTTGGCACTTAGGCCCTTAAATAACATGGCTCTTAGGCCCTTAAATAACCTAAACTCTAAACACTGAATTTCCCACATATATATTGCCTTTGACCTGCAATTACACACAACACCTCATATGCCTTTTAATAATTCCCTTAAGGACATTTACTAGGTCATTCACCATTGGCTCCTTAAGTAGTTTTAATAAGCAACATAAGCTCATTTCTCCTAAGGCTTTAAGCTACATTAGGTTAACACATTTACCTCTTTTCCACACAAACTTCTTTCTTGTTTCCTTGACTAAAATCGGCAAGGCTTTAGTTACTTGACAACTTCTAATCAATATACAAGCAATGTAATAAGTATACAAGTTTCATGTTTAAGCACACTTATAAACCCTAAGTTTTACATTGTCTTAAAACACTAATGTAGTTGTTTTACCTTGGAAATGGAAGAGGGTTTGAATATGTAGCAAGAGAGGACTCCACCAAGCCCTATGAAGATGAGAGTGAAGCTAAACCAAGACAAGAGGAGACACCATTACAAGGTGCATTTTCGGTCAACAACAAAAGTGAAGGAAATGAAGTTTTCTTTGGTTTTTCCTTACCTTGAAGCAAAGGTGATTAACAAGGCATAAAAATATAGACTCAAGCTCCTTCCATGGAAGTTTTCCTTGGCACCGAAATGGTGGTTTTGACGATTTGAAAAGGTAGAAGTGTAGAGCTTGGTCTAACTAAGACAAACATGGTCTTAGAATTTGATTTGGCTAATGGAGCTAGGAGATGTAAGAGATTGAAGATGGTGGTGTGAGTGGTGCTGTAGCAAACCGAGAATGGATAAGAGAGGGAGGTTGGAGACGGTGAGAATGCAAAGTGAAAGAAGAGAATGAAGATGACTAGCTAGTTTAGGATATTTAAGTAGAAAAAGCAAATAGTAACTTACTTTATCTTACTTTATTTACTTGTTAACTATCAAGGTGGTGACTCACCTTACAAAAACCGGCCCCCATCATCTACTTAGGGGTAGTTTGGTCTTTGTTGACCAATTAACTTACTTATATTGACATATGTCATAAACTAGCATATTTTGGTTACTATTCACAAACTAAGGCACATATTTGTGAAATTTTTGATTTCCCATTGATTTAGACTTCCTAATGTGATACTAAGTAGTACACATGTTAATTAAAGAGTAATGATGGACATTTAGCCACTCAAAACTCATTTACAAGACAATTTTTCAAAAATGTGCTTTAAGACTCCTTAAAGCACATTTTGTGTTTTAACTTGTTTTCTAGCTTGGTTTTCTTTGGTAATTGGTTTAATATGTTCATTAACATATAATTAAGGTATAGATATGACCTTTAGGTCTTATACAAATTTATCCCAAGCTTAGAGCACATTTTTGCCCATATTGACTTTAAGGTATTTATTTGTGTTTTGTTTGGTTTAATTGTCTACCAAGGTTTCCTAAGGACTTAATTAGCCTTATTAAATCATAATAGAATATCACTAAGTCTTGGTAGGCTCTTTTGGTCCCAACCAAGTTCACTCCAAGTTTAGAGCATGTTTTTGCTCAAACTGTATTTATGGTACTTTATTGTTTTCACCATGGTTTAAATTGTACACTGATCTTTCTAAGGTACTTTTTAGCCTTTAAATATCATAGTTTAGTATTTAAACAATATATCAAGGTTTGGGGTATTTCATTAACCCATTATTTCATGTGATTGTTTATAAGACATATTATATCACATTAATCCCTTTACAATATACTCCCTAATTTCCAACTTAACCCATTATTTCAATAATCCAAACCAACCCATTATAATCTCAGAAATTATATATCTTCCCCACTTATTTTTGATTAATTACAATATCAACCCAAGTATCATATTTGTTACATTTCTATCCTTATTTAATTTATAATCTGAGTTTTTCAAACACTGTTACACACATATATATACATGTGTTTTCCGAACCGCACCGCAAATTTTTGTCCAGATTTATCCTATCTCCCACACTTTCCTTTTTATTCCATATTACCCCTCTTTATTTTATAAATTTATAATCTAACACCTAAAACTTTATGTTACACATATTAATTATCTAAATCACAATTCCAACCCAGATTTTTCTCCAAATTTCGTACAGACCCCTTAACTTCATTGAATCCTAGTTTTTAACCCAGACTTTCGATAATTACAAAATAACCCCATATATTATAAATGTTACAATTTAAAACTTAAACTATATATTATAATCCCTAAATTATTAAATCACTAAAATCAACCCAAAATTCACTAACTTTCAGAAATTACATAAACACCCAAAATGGTTTTATAAATTTCATTTTTAACTTAATACTTTATTTAAACTACCAAATCAATTAATTATTTTTTTCTAACTTGGTCAAACATCACATGTGGTCAAGGTTTACCACCCAAATACTCTTTTGACCAGCATTTGTCATTAATTATATAAATGCCCCATTTGTTTCTCTAGTTTTACATTTAACACTTTAATTTCATAAAATTAGTATTTTATGTCGCTAAAATTCAAAAGCAGCCCCTTACGGCTTTAATTAAATGTTTGGCACCCTATACTATATTTAATTACATTTTGACCCCATTAATAAGTCCTTTGTTTATTTAAACACTTATAAGGTTTATAAGTCATTTAAATTATATTTGTAACCTTATATTTAATTTATGTAACACCTAAATTCATCAATATTTATCTAAGGTGTTACTAAGTGATTATTTCCAATAAAATCACATCTTAGCACTAGATTCTTATTTAATTTATATTACCACCCCAAAAGCTTAATAATTAATATTTAAAGCTTTAAATTACAATAATAGAAGTGGCCTAACACGTGGCCTTAAACATAATGTAAATTTAACCATAAAATGACATTAAAATGTCCCAAATATACTTATAACTCATGGCTTCTCTACATATTTTCCTTAACCTTTGTGAAATCAATTTTCTTTCTCTTTTAACTTATAAATTGACCTTAATAAGTCATTAACACTAAAGTTTACTAACCAATCACTTATCCATAATTTAACCCACATTTCTAGAGTTGAATTAACCCATACATACCCACATAATCTCAGAACCTATCACCATTTACAACATAATTAACATTAATGTATTAAAAAGGGTTTTAAGTATATTTACCATGCTATAATCACAAGGAAATCCACATCAGTCTTCACTCTTCACGGCACTAATCTAAACTGAATCTTAATTTAGTTTTTAAGCATTAATTTAATCTTAAACCACAAATAAGTCTTTAAGACATTAATTAAGTAATTTACCTCTTAAACTTGATTTTCCCTTTGGAAAAAATATTCCAACAAACTCGGCCCTCCATGGGTGGAATAAATCCCCGTCGGCAATCATTTAAACAAGGAGGAGATTAAAATTAACACTTGCCTAGATAATTAAGTTAAGGAGAATTTTAAGGCATGAAATTCGCACTTAAAAGAGTATTTTTACTTTGGAATTTTGGTGAGATTTTAGGCCCTATATTCGGACATCTATAGGTGTAACACCCCTATAATAATAAAACAACAGCGAAAAAAAAAACTAAGGGTGCTACAGACCATCGGGCTCCAAACACCCAGTACCAACCTCACCAACTACAACCATTACAATTAACTAAGTTACGGTCTGAACTTCGAGAAAACTTAACATAAACATAACGATACTAAAATACATTCACTCTCCATAAACCTAATCCCATCCCAATCACTCATGCTCTTCGTGGCCACCTGTAAATCAATTTGTACCTGCAAGATGAAACCAAGCAGCCCACCCTGGGAGGGGTGAGTCAGTTCCCTGGAATGGAACTGGTACAATTCTCCAAAACAATCTTTAAAACATAACTCTTCAAATAAACAGTAACTTGAAATTAAACTCTTGAAAGTAAAACAGGGAAACAAGGCACTTTAAAATCACCAAGCCAAAGATAACAAGTTAAGGATAAAGATAAATAATAGAAAGGTAAAGTTAGTGAAACAAAACCACACCATGTGTTAGTGGACATCCAATGCCTTAGTTAAACCCAATTCCCGTTAGGAGTAGAAAGACTCAGATAGTCACAAAGGACTAGGAATGATAAGATAGATCCAAGAACCAATAACTCAAGAGTGGAATAAAACCAATTGGGAGAGATGGCCCCCACCGCCAGATATAAATGTCCGTATGGACGAGGGATATACAGCCCCCTGCTGTTAAATATAAATGCCCCTATGGGCGAGGGATATACAGCCCCCTGCTGTCAAATATAAATGCCCCTATGGGCGAGGGATATACAGCCCCCTGCTGTTACCATTGAAGACACGCGCACGTAGAAACCTCAAGAACCAGCTCATGGATGAAACGATTTCCAGAGTCAAGAGAAGAATTTACCAAAATTGACGTTTTCCAAATTCTCACCAGATCACTAACTACCCAGAGCAATACCAAAACACTCAGTCCTACAGAGTGCAGAAGCGTAAACCCTAAGCAGTCAATGTCTAATGGAACAACCAAATAGAAGGAACCAATACCCAAGTGAGTTTCACACACTGGTGGAACGGAAGCCTTTAATGACGGTGGTTTAATCACGGCTTTAACAAAAACCGTAATTAATATGAAGGCCGGAGTTAATTAACGACGTTTATTGAATTAACTGTAAGCAATAATCGATCGGAGGTAGGCGCGCCTTTTTTAGGACGGACTTTAGATGACGGTTATCAGTGAAACCGTAATCTAAAGTCCCGTGTTGACGCGCGCTTTACGGTCAACAGACTTTAGATTACGGTTTACTAATAACCGTCAGCTAAAGTCCGTCCTAAAAAAGGCGCGCCTACCTCCGACTGATGGTCAACGACGTCGTTTTCACCTGACGCCAAATATTTCCCGTGTTATTTGATTTTTTCGACGCCGCGCGTAATCTAATTATAGTTAACGACGTCGTTTATCAGTGTATTTTAGATTAAAAATAACTTTATATTAATGTGTTACATATGTTTGATCGAATAAGACTCATGGCTTAATGGCCGTGGGTACATGAGTCAACACCATCGATCTTGAGTTCGAAACCCAGCATAGGCCAAATAATTTTCGCGCTATTTTTTTTATTTCGTTACACTTTAGATTACGGTTCTTTAGGAACCGTCATTTAAAGTGTGACTTTACATTACGGTTTTCATGTAAACCGTAATCTAAAGTCCTTTTAACTACAACATTTGCCCGTTTACTCTGCACACTGTACTTACAGTAACTCTTCTTTCGCGCTATCTTCCTCACTGAAATCGCCTCCTCTCTCCCGTCACCTTGCTAACGGCCATCGCCGCCGTCGCTCCCACCACCTTTGTCACTCCCATCGCCGCCGGTCACCACCCATCTACCACTGGTCTCACCGTCGACCTCTCTATCGCGTATTGGGTATGCGATCGATTGATTGTCGTTTTTTTCTAACTTTGTTCATATACATGCATTTCGATTGCAAGTTCTAACCTCGTTTCTATCGAATCCTGAGAGTGTAATGGCAAATGTTCTAACCTTGTTCATATATTTGTGCCCAGATTCACAGTTAATTGCAACCTAGTTCGTGGGCTGATTTCTACACTACTTGCCCACTTCGGTGCTTAGTAACGGTAATTTTGCAAAGCAAACTGTAAACTGCTGTATTTATTTATTCTTAGCATTTAGTATTACAATTAATAAATAATAGTGTAGTTTTAAAAATGCTACTACTTAAAACTGCCACAGGAAAGAAAGTAAGTTCAAGTATATTACCGATTCCTGAAAATAGCTCATTTTCAACTGCTCAATCTGCTATGCCAGATGCTCTCTGTTTGATTCACAATCTGTGACAGGAATCAACAATGCTATTGTTATAACCACCAGAAAGAATAAGATGAGTTTCGGTATTTTAATGGTTCTAGAATGACTAGTTTCAGTCCTTCAATCTGAAGTACTGCAGAGAAGGTCATAAATAAACTTCATATATAGTAGAATAAGATAAGTTTATGTATGTTACTAGTTCTAGATGGTGCGTGCAAATTTGACTTTGATAAAACTGATTTGGAGACGTTAGAAATATAGGGGAGATGCTGTCGATTTTTTTCCGCGGTTTAGCTAGCATTTAACCTTGATTTTTTGATGAATTCTAATGTTGTCGTTTTTCATTTATGCATCAGGACTACGACTTTATTTTGGCTTCCGACCTCAACCGTCTTAGCATCGGCTAATCGTCTACCAGAGGTAAGATTTACATATATACATATAATATTTGACAAACTACCAAACATAGTTATCCGCCCAAGATATACCTAATAGAGGTATATCTTCGGCAGTCCCTGTCGGGACTGTCCATGATTGTTAAATCTCACACCTAGGGTGTGAATGTGTTTTTAATTGTACTTTATTGATTATTTCAGCAGTATCTCTTTATTGTTCTTCGAATGCATATATTATTGATTAATATCATAATATCGTGCATTTGAAGAACTGTGGGGAGATGCTGCCGAAATTTTCAATAAATTACATATTAAAAACACGTTCACCGGTGGGATTTAATACTCATGGATGGATTTAGGTTGATAAGATACAAAAGTGTAAAGACTCTGCCACGGGTGACGGTATGAAATGGCTGCCTTCATATAAATAGCTAGAAGGAGATGGAACGTTCGTGGATTTACAGCGGAAATTTGGACGACAAGTTTTTAGAAGGAGTTGATAAGTTATGCATGGTGTTGGCGAACAATCTGAAACCTACAGACAAGGGATACATATTTTGTCCGTGTATCGACTGCCAAAACAATCTGAGATATCGCGGCGTTGAAACAATTAAGGAACATCTGATCCGCCGCGGTTTTACAAAAGATTTCCAAGACATAATCCGATGGCATGGTCAGAGTGCGTTCGATGTTATTAAGCCTGACGAAGGGGATAATGGTCAGGCAAACACAGAAACAGAACTTGGAGATGATACAGTTGCTGGTGATCCAGAAGACGTTACAGCGAACGTTGTGCCAGATTTCTGGGATGATGACATTGAGACTATGCTTGAAGATGTGGAACGACATTACTCTAACACGCCAGACAAGCATGAAAATTTGTTGGATTCATCCAAAACACCGTTGTACCCCGGGTGTGACCCTACAAAGTTAAGCAAGTTGAGTGTCGTCCTCAAGCTATTCAACTTGAAAGCGAAACATGGCTGGAGCGACGTAAGTTTCACTGACCTCCTGGAACTATTGAAATACGTTCTTCCGGTGGACAACGTTTTACCAACGACTACGTACTCAGCCAAAAAAATGATGTGCCCAATGGGTATGGGGTACCAGAAAATTCATGCTTGTCCAAATGGTTGCATGCTGTTTTGGAAATCGGATGAATTTGCTGAAAGCTGTTCAGCATGTGGAGCGTCACGGTATAAGAAACAACAAACTCACATCAGCGGTAGTAAGAAAGGTTCACCAGCTAAGGTATTGTGGTACCTGCCCATCATTCCAAGGTTCAGACGTTTGTTCTCCATTGAGAAAGACGCAGAGAATCTTCGGTGGCATTCAGTTCACAGGAAAAAGGATGGCAGATTGAGACATCCCGCTGATGCACCACAGTGGAGAAACATAGACGTAAAATTTCCTGAGTTTGGTAACGAACCGAGAAACCTAAGGCTAGGCTTGTGCACGGATGGGATGAACCCTTACGGTACTTTGAGTAGCATACACAGTACCTGGCCTGTGCTTTTGGTTATTTACAATCTACCGCCGTGGTTATGCATGAAACCAAGACACATCTTGTTGTCTTTGTTAATATCTGGTCCAAAGCAACCGGGCAACAAAATTGACGTATTCCTACAACCTTTGATAGAGGATCTACAACTCTTGTGGAATGAAGGGGCTACGGTTTACGACTCATTCAGTAAAGAGGACTTCAATTTGCGTGCTATGTTGTACTGCACAATCAATGATTTCCCCGCCTATGGTAATCTTTCAGGCTATTCAATCAAGGGGGCGTTGGCGTGTCCGATTTGTGGTGAAAACACTTGTAGCATTCGCTTGAAACATAGTGGGAAAACCGTGTATATGGGCCACCGAAAAATGCTTCCAAAAGGACATAAGTATCGAAAGATGGCGAAAGAGTTCGATGGGAAAACTGATCACAGCATGGCGCGCCTGCCTTTGACAGGTACAGAGATTTACAAAAAGTTGGATAATATTGTGAACAACTTCGGGCCGCCAACCAAAAGTGGTGAAAAAAGTGTCTGGAAAAAGAAATCAATATTTTGGGAACTACAGTACTGGCAGCATCTGGAGGTTAGACATTGTATCGATGGGATGCATGTCGAGAAGAACGTGGGTGAAAGTATCACTAGCACCCTTTTGAACATAAAAGGAAAGACAAAGGATCATTTGAAAGGAAGAAAAGATTTAATTGAGTTGGGCATACGCACAGAGCTTGGCCCGCAAGAACGTGGAAAACGCACATTCTTGCCTCCTGCCTGTCACACTCTGTCTAAAGAAGAGAAACATAGTCTATGCAGTACCCTTTACAACATCAAGGTGCCATCAGGTTACTCCTCAAACATAAGAAACCTAGTGTCCATGACAGATTTCAAATTAGTAGGAATGAAATCTCACGATTATCATGTCCTACTTCAAGAATTTTTGCCAATTGCACTACGTGGGATCTTGCCGGATGCTGTCAGACACACAATCACAAACGTCAGTGTCTTCCTCAAATCCATTTCGTCTAAGGTTCTTGATGTGGACACTCTGTCTAAATTACAAAAGGATCTTATTGTGACAATGTGCCAGCTGGAGATGTATTTTCCTCCATCGTTCTTCGACATAATGATACATCTCCTCGTGCATCTTGTAAGAGAGATTCTGATGTGTGGTCCTTTGTACCTTCGCTACATGTATCCGTTCGAAAGGTACATGGGTGTCCTGAAGAAGAAAATGAAGAACCGTCGTCACCCAGAGGGTAGTATTATAGAGGGCACTATCACAGAGGAAGTTGTAGACTTCTGCACCAATTACCTAGAAGGTGTCGATACCATTGGACTTCCACGTTCTAGACACGAGGGCAGATTGAAGGGTGTTGGCACGGTTGGAAGGAAACTGAAAAGAATTGACATAGACACTCTTAACAAAGCTCATTTAGTTGTGCTAAGTCATCTTGAAGATGTTGAACCATACTTTGATGAACACTTGTGTGTTTTAAGAGCACAATATCCAAACATGAGTGACGTCAGACTACAAAATGAGCAGAATAGGACATTTGTCCGATGGTTCAAAGAGAGAGTGTTGTCCGATCAGTCCACGAATGTGCCTGAACTGATTAAAGTAGTTGCATTTGGACCAAATCTGGATGTAATTTCTTATGAGGGGTACGATGTCAACGGATTCACCTTTTTCACAGAACGTCAGGATCAGAAGTCAACGAATCAAAACAGTGGTGTAGAGCTTGAAGCTTATCAAAACTTATATGACGTCGGTGTCGTGGGTCATAGTCCTGTCTCAGTACAACAATCATATTTCGGTGTTATACAAGACATCTGGGTATTGGACTACAACAGCTACGAAATGTGTGTTTTCCGCTGTAACTGGGTTAACAACATTCATGGCTACCGTGAGGAGGAGCATGGTATGAAACTGGTTGATCTGTCTAGAGCTACTCCCACGGTTGAGCCATTCGTTGTTGGGACGAAGGTTAAGCAGATATTTTATGTAACTGATCCCTGTAATCCTAGATGGTCTGTTGTGCTTAAAGGGAGAAGAGGAATAGTTGGTGTGGATGGTGTGGTTGATGAGGATGAGTATGATGCAGAAGATGAACCTCCAACTGTTCCTATTTCATTGGAAGAGGCTGAGGTCACAGGTCATCGTGAGTATATACGATCAGACCATAACGAGGGAATGTGGGTTGAGAGATAATGGTGTATGTAAGTTATTACTATAAAAATTTATATGAAATTACCACTCTTTTATTTATTGCTTGTTTATGACCATTATGAAATGCTTAATTTAATTCAAATTGTATTTCAATCCTTGCAGGCATGGCTGATGCAGAGTTCGATTTTTTTGTCGTGAGGAGGAGGAAAATGAGCAGCGAATGGTACCGGTCCCATCTACATCTGCCGCTGCTGCTGTTGCCCCATCCACATCTGCCGCTGCTACTGTTGTCCCATCCACATCTGCCGCTGATGCTGTTGGCCCTTCCATGAGTGCACCTTCTACGAGTGCTACTCAGAGACCCAGAGGTAGAGGTCCGACCCGTGGGTTGAAACTGCAGAAAGAGGATCAGATTAGTCTTCTGTGGGACCAGTATGGGAGGTATGGGGGGGCAGCAGGTCAGAGTTCGGTAGTATGCTAGGGACTCTGGCCAGATCACATTGCTGCATCAACCACACATGGAAACAAGTCCCGCAAGAAGTAAAGGAGACCATCTGGAAGAAGGTGCAAGAACGGTACAAGATCCCAGAAGAAGTGAAGAAGACCGTTCTTTCTTTGGTGGCCGGCAAAGCTAAATCATTCCGCCACTACTTGGTTGAGCATTGGATCAACAGGGTGCCCCCACGTGAGCCTCCGCCGTATGTTGTGTACAACGGCATGATCACTGAAGAGGAGTGGAAGGAGTTCGTTGAGCGGCACGCCACCCCCGAGTTCAGGGTATGTTTGTGTGTACTCTTTTCTTAATTAATGCTCATAATGCTTTATCCCTGATTTTCTAATTAATTTCCTGTTGTACTTTCTTAACAGCAAGTACAAGAACAAGCACGGCAAAACCGTGAAGCTAATCTCTACCCCCACACCATGGGACGAAGGGGATATGTGGGCAGCCTCGAGGGATGGAAAGAAGCTGGTTTGCTGACACGGAGGAACGAGGATGGAAGTGAATGCCCGATCGAGGATGTCTCTGAGGCGAGGAGGGTGCAGATGTACATACTGGGACGCCAGAAAACGACCAGCGAAGGTCAGAGGATATTTCCTAATGCTGCGATGGAACAACTGGCTAACCAAATTGTAAGTATTTGAAAGTAGCTGTTAAATAATTTACTTATATACTCAAGTGTTTGTTGATCTTAAATTTAGTGTTAACTTCTTTGAAAATTGGACAGTACGAAGCGGCACAGAGAGGAGAAGTAGACTTACACGCTCCTCCTTCTCAAGACGACGCGCTCAATCAAATGCTTGGGAAGAAGGATCACCCGGGGCGTGTTAGAGGATTTGGGGGAGAAGTACGTCAGAAGAACGTATTCCCGCCATCTGCTAGGAAGGGTCAGATGAGTGCTGCTGAAGTCGAGGCGATGGTAGAGCGTAAGTTCGCTGCTGAGCGCCAAGCTAATGACGAGAAACAGGCTGCTGAGCGCCGGGCTATCGAGGAGAGGCTGCAGGAAGCGTTGAATGCGATTGCACATGCGACTACTCAGCAGCAGCTAGATCCTCCTCGACTGTCTTCCTCGTCTAGTTGTGCTCCGGCCGCTGACCCGTACCCGTTTGCCAACATCCAGGTTAACTTTGTTTAACTATTTTCTCCTAAAATAAAGTTATTTAAATAGTATTAGATTGGACTCACTTATTTATTTCACGTATTATCTCTGTTTATTAAAGGAGCACAAAAAATGTCGTCTCCAAATACCATTAGACGGGCACCCTGTAGATGCGGCCTACGGGACGGTGTTGCCATCAGGTCCACTCACGCTCATCAGTGACGCACTTTAAACCACGGTTGTACTCGTAACCGTCATTTAAAAACTTTATACCACGGTTATGATCATAACCGTCACAAAAAAAGTCGTCGGCGGAGATTTTATACCACGGTTCAACGCAGAAACCGTCGTATATAGCTTATTATATACCACGGTTCTGAAGGAACCGTCATATATAGTTTGACGCGTTTTATTATATACCACGGTTATAGGTCGAACCGTCATATATACTTTGACCCTTGCATTATATACCACGGTTGTATGACAACCGTCGTTTTAGTCATGGTAAAAAAACTTTAAATGACGGTTTCTTGGTAGAACCGTGGTATATATCTAAGCGGGAATTCAAATTTTCCGCGAAATTAACGCGGCTCTTTCTCCTTCTCCTATTAGATATATTGCTCTCACTGTCGAACAAATCGAACATGCTCTCAACTCTTCTTCTCTTCAACTTCGCATTTATTTTTGCAACCCACCGGCGAACATGGAACAAATTCTCCTCTTCTTCATGCTCTGCGCCTCTTCTTCTTCAACTTTGCAACCCACCGGCGAACTGGAAAACAAGAAACACATGCGCCTCTTCTTCATGCTATGCGCCTCTTCTTGACGGTAATTTTTGTGAACAAGTAACAAATGCTCTGCGCCTCTTCTTCACGGTAATATTTGTGAACAAGGAACACATGCTCTTCTTCATCTTCATTGTAATTTTTGCAACCCTAACCGGCAAACAGACGGTAATTTTGTAGCCCACCGACGAACACGGTAATTTTGTACCCACCGACGAACAAGGAATACAACATTCACTCATTTATTTTGCAACCCTAATTCGCATACAAGGAACATACATGTTCTGCATTCTGCAGTGTTTGAGCTCTGTTGAATTAGTTGAAGACGGCGCTAAAATCGCCGGCGATTTTTCAAAAAAAAAAAACTAAAACCACGGTTTTACGAATAACCGTGGTTTATTAGTTCATTTATAAATTAAATACCACGGTTCTACACAATAACCGTCATTAATACTCACTTTTTACCACGGTTCGGGCTTTTAACCGTGGTATAAAGTCAATGATCTCACGGGAAAAAGGGGTCTTAAACGACGGTTCAAAGGAACCGTGGTATAAAACCCCTTTTAAACGACGGTTTTTGAACCGTGGTATATAGGTTTTAGCTATATGCGACGCCAGTATAAATCACGGTTTCTAACCGTGGTATATAGGCAAAATAACCGTCATTAAAAACATTTTTTCCACTAGTGGCGCGCGTGTGACCTTGGACCTGATAGTTGATGGATTTGAGCATGCATACCTTCCGATGGCGTTTGACAACAAATGCACGCTAATCGAAGCGAAGGGAGACATATTGCCCTGGCCAACATGTTATATTGTTGTCACCGATGAGGTAAGACTGTTTGACAACCATTTAGTATCTAATAAAATGCATTATTTAGCATTAAGTGTCTAATCTAATCTATTATAGATCCCTGAGCTTCCTCGCCGCGTAACCCGGCCCAGACTAGAAGAGACCAGCGCGCCGGCGAATCCTGATCTCCCTGAGCTTCCTCGCCGCGTATCCCGGCCCAGAGAAGAAGAGATCTGCGCGCCGGCGAATCCTGTCAGAAGTACAAGGGTATGTTCTAGATAATTGTTTAATGTTACTATAATAATCAATTAGTAATTATCTTTACATTGATGCTTTACTGTTTGTGTGTGAAGGGTAAGAATCCAGTGAGTCGGGGTGCGAAAGGTAAGAATCCAGCGCCCGTCGGGGGTCGTACCAGGACTTCTGAGGCGCCTAAAAATAAGCTCGCACTGCCACAAAACTTGTTAATGTTTTGGGGGCCAAGCAGATGAATCTCTACGACAAGATCATGTTGAAGTCATCTCAACAACACAACAACTCATGATGACGCTTCCAAAGTCGATGTTTCACTACGAAGAAGATATGATGACGGCAATCAACTTTGAGGACATAAGAGAGATGATGTGTGGAGATTATCTGAACATTAACATTATTCAAGCTTATCTAAAGTAAGTGTTCTTTCCTCATACTGTAAAAACATATAGAATAAGTATCTATGAAGTTGCATTGGCTAACTTTTTATAGTACATGTGATATAATAGATGTCTGCTTGAGAGATGTGCTGAGAAGGACAAGACCCCATTACTGCGGTGTGTGCCGGAGCGTTTATCGTACGACTCAGTCACTAGGGACCCGGGGAGGTTTTGTGAATACATGATTCATTACTTCAATGTTGTTGATCAATAGAATAAATTATTCATTCTAATGCCGTATCACCAAACGTGAGTTCTAATATAAAATTACATACTAATTAGCTAACTTTTTTACCTTCATTTCTCATTTCATTTTGTATTTGACATTGTAGCCACCACTGGGCTTTGTTTATATTCTGCGCTGCCACCGCTACTCTGCTCGTTCTAGATCCACTAGGGCAGTGGACAGAATTCAACACTGAAGACTTAATCAAAGAGTAAGTTTTTATTACTATTTAATTGTTTGTAAGTTTTTTGAACCAAAATTAATGTACTTGTTCATTTTGCTAAACGCTTTTGTTAATATATGTAACAGTTGTTACAAAAAAACCCCTCAGGGAGAGTTTGGTGATTTGACCGTCAATTACATCAAGGTTTGGTAATTCATGTATTTCATTCGTGCTGCTATTATCTTTGTACAATTGTTTTATTTGTGAATTTTGGTGATTTAGTGCCCTACCCAAAAGGATTCTAAGAGTTGCGGGTACTACGTGATGCGGTATATGTACGAGTTCTGCGGGTACTTCCCAAGTTTTAAGAATGATATTGACAAGGTAATACGAACGTTGTCTTGTATTTAATTCTTTCGGCAGATTTTTTGTGTCTTTATCTTAATCTCATTATGTGTTCCATTCCTTTTCTTGTTGCAGATTAAAGAGCATTATGCCAGATTCAAGACTTATGCTCCTGCCGACTTGTTGCATGTCAGAGAGAGCATGGCAGCCATGTTTATGAGAATGGAGTGGTAGACTAGCTAGCTGCTGCTGTAACATATATTTTTTGTTAGTTGCTGCTCTGATTCTGTTAGTTGCTGCTGCAACAGATTACATTGTGTAACAAATTATATTTTTGTTAGTTGCTCTGATTCTGTTTGTAATGAATTATGCTAGCTGCTGCTTGTAACAGATTCTAGCTGTTGTATTGAATGTTTCTGTTGCAATTGTGCGCAGAAATGAATTTGCAATTGTTATCTCTGTTGCAATTGTGTAACATATTGAATATGTTACAGATTTTCGATCTGGTGCTTTATTAGATGTTATCTCTGTTGCAATTGTGTAACAGATTGAATATGTTACAGATTTTGATCTGGTGCTTTATTAGATGTTATCTTTGTTGCATTGTGCGCAGAGAATGAATTTGTGTTGTTGGTATTTGATTCAGGTGGTTCAATTGTGCAGTTTCTGCCCTCTGTTGCTTATCTGTTACAATTCTGTCTCTGTTGCAATTGTGTAGATTTGTAAAAAAAAAAATTACACTTTAGATTACGGTTCTAACAATAACCGTAATCTAAAGTCCTTTGGGCGCGCGCGCCAAAAGACTTTAGATGACGGTTATTGCCAAAACCGTCATCTAAAGTGTCGACTTTACATTACGGTTATTTGTAAAACCGTGATCTAAAGTCCTTTGGTTCGCGCGCGCCAAAGGACTTTAGATCACGGTTTTACAAATAAGCGTAATGTAAAGTCAATGACACGCGAGCCGGGAAAAGGGACTTTAATTACGGTTTTAAACCGTAATTAAAGAAACGCCATCTTTATTGACGCCCGCATAGATTACGGTCCAGAACCGTAATTATACACGGTTTTGGACCGTAATTAATGGGTCGCGTTCCACCAGTGATTTCTCTTGACTTCCACTTTGTTAGAGAATGAGTCCAGATGAAACTGTTGCAGGTGTGCTTCATACACGAGGATGACCAGATTGATGATGTTCTCACCAAACCCTTGCCAATGACCTGTCATGCTCTACTTCAATCCAAACTTCGCTCTACTGCGTTTGAATCACGGGATGCCACAAAGACAAGTGTAACACCCCTACCGCTAATCCAGACATTACCTCATAATCCGTCTCAATTACCATTACCAAAGTAGCGGAAATTCACTACAACAGAGGGTATTACAATGTCGTTAGTCACCCACGTGACTAACAAGGCCAAATCCAATACAACAACTCAAATGCAATATTGGTCTGATGGATTATTATACCGAGTACTCTATACAACGATACATTCCAATCCTTAATCAAATCTCAAACCAAATACAAACTTCAATTCCACATTATACAAATACAACCTCAATTCCGTTCTATACCGAGTATCTACAGTTCTCAAGTCTGCCGATAACCAATCGGACTCCCAATTCTACATTACAATAATTACAACATTCTTAACCAACCCATGCTTATACAGCAACCCCGTCTTACACTCTCGGACGGTGATCGGCTTCAATGTACCTGGAAAATAAAAACGGTGCCCCTAGGGGCTCAGTAAATTGCTGCATATGAAATTCGCATACCCCACATGCTAACGGGGGTACACCGACTACTTGGGTCGAGAACATGCGGTTCGTTTTTATTCAATAATCATGCTCACACTCAAAAGCATTCAACAAGGAATACAATCACACCAACACAACAAGTTGTTAGTTAGCATTAACTTACTCATAGGTCTCGTGGGTTTCTACTTCACTATGCCTTTGTTACTCATTCATTGACTTACCCATTCTCTTGGGTTACTCTTCCTCAAGTTCGCTTATTCTCAATCTCAATTCAAGTTCAAGTCTTAAATATTTTAACAATTCTCAAATCTTAATTCTCAAAGGGATCTCTTTTAAGTCATTACCCATGACCTCCGGGCAGAGTCATACACAAGACTCACCACCGGGCTTTCAATTACAAGTCTTACTTCCCCGGTTTTGACCCTACTCTAGGTCTAGCATGGTGGGAAAGTTCGACTATCAAATGGAACTACCTACTTAGCTCCTCAACTCCTCTGATGTCCGTTTCTCTACCGGACAACTCAAATTCCCAAAACTCCTCTCTCGGAGTTATTTCATAATCTCATAGATTAGCCTATAAGTATCTCTCTTGATATCATCTAGTAACTTAGGGAATTCCTCAATGTTTATTATTCTTATATTTAAGGGTTTCTTATCTTTTGAACACTTGTGGTTTCAGACCATTTTCTCAATTAGGTCGGACTCTCATATTGTGGGTCGACTATATTCTAAGGGAGTTTGTTGGTCCCTTATCATTCCTTACTTCTCTCAAGTTCAAGTGTTATACCTTCATTAATCTCTTAATAGAGGTTTCTTTACATCTTCCACTATCATTTGTTTAGTGGATTATTTCAACCTGGTTATCTAACCGTTATCGGGAGTTTACTAACCCCGTACAACTCTCTCACATTCTAATGAGTTCGTATGTTTGCATTATCGTTATTCTTGATTTAATAGTTTTCGTGCATTTCCATGTTTCGTTATTTTGCGAAACGACTCTTTCTACGAGTCACTAAACAAACAAGACTCATCTATGAGTCGGTCTCCAACACTAAGTTAGATCAAGCAATCACTCAAGTATGGTTAGTTCATACATCAAGCATCAAGATACACAATCAAGCAATAATTCATTTTCATGCTTATATCTTGATTAAGTCGGCACACAAGCAAACAAGCACACAAATCAGTGTAGCCAGGTTAGCATACAGGGCATGAGAAAATCATACCTTTCACCATGGTTTACTTTACCGCGTCATTTTATGTTCCTCGGTTCGCACTTGATTCACTGATAATATTTCAAGTGTTTCTATTAATAACAAAGCACTACGGTATGTAACAACTAATACTCCCGTAGTTTAACCCTGTTACCCCGTTAATCTTAGATTCTTAGGGCATGTTCTTCTTACCATAGTTACTCTACCAATGGCTTACTATTAATGCCATTTTTTTACAAAGGCCGACCGACCCACTCTAGGGTAGGTCGCATGGGTAGGTCGGGTGCAGAGAGCATCCGAGTTAACTAATTCAGCTCGACCGACCCAGACTGGGTCAGTCCCCTGGGTGGGGTCGGCTGCAGAAGCATTCCTCATGTGTTTATTCCACTCAAATTGAACTCCAAATTCACCTCAATTCCCACCCAATCTCTTTCCTAATCATTTCCATATGTTTTCTACATGTTTAAACACCTTAAAACACTCCTAGTCATGCTCCAAACCTCCTCAAATCATTACTCAAATTCTTTACCCAAATCCTTGCTCAATTTCTACAAACTTCAATCCTCATTTTTGCACTTATGCACACTAGTGCATTCTAAACTTCTCTTGACAGCCTACCTCTTGTTCTCACCCATTTTGACCATTCCAAATCCTTTATAACCATTTGCAATAACTATACCCAAGTTCATCATTCATTTCCAAGGTTATGCACACTAACTCTTTTCTAAAATTCAAGGCACTAAAACACTGTTTTGCTACAGATTTTTCTTCTATCATTCCAAGCCTTCACTCACCCTCTATGGGTGTTTACTTCAACCAAATCAATCCCTACATACACCTAGTTAACCCTAGGTCACTTCTCACTCATGACATCTCTTAAAACACCATAATTCCTACCAAAATTTTGCCATAACTTACCTACAATTCTAACATCTCCCAATTCATCATTTATCACCTAAATTCATCCAAAACTAACCACATCCACATGGGATCCTACCAGCACATAATACCCATTTAAATTTCACCAAACCTCATCAAGCACAATATAATACAATAACTTAAAAGCTTGGCACCTAGGCCCTTAATTCAAACATCAATTTCACAAACCTTCCTCATATGAATTAATTCATTCCAACACATCTCTATCCCAAGTTTTGTGTTCATTCTTTTGGATTTCCCATCCCATAATTCTAAAGAACTCAAGATAGTTATTAAGGTAGTTATTTACCTTCAACTATTGAACTTGTTCGTTCAAGCCTCTTCTTTTCCTTTGTTTATTGTCTACCATTTGACCAAGCTACAGCCCATTGTCCAATGGAATACACACATACATTGGTAAATACACAACTCTAGAATTAACCCTAAAATTCAAGGGTGTTTTGAATCTCATGGATGAAAGATTACCTTCCAGCTCTAGGTGAGTGTTTGACAATTACCACAACTCCAGCACCTTTTCAAGGCTTAAAAACCGGCTGGACACAAGGAACAAGGAGGCTCAAAATCTGGAAAATTTGATATTCAATGAAAGGCTATAAAAGAGGGATTTTCGAGTTCCTTTTTACCTTAAGAAGCAAGAGAGTTGCTCTAGCTCACCATGAGCTTCTTCTTTCTTCAAATGGAGGTTATTCCATGGGGATGAAGGTTGGAGTTTTCAGATTTTGAAAAGAGAGAATGTTCTTCAAGAAGAGGGAAGTTTAGTGGTGTAATTTTTTTGCCATTTGGACTTTGTTTAAGCCATGAAAAATGAGGAGGAGGTGAGGGCTGGTGTGAGTTCTCCAAAATGCCATTAGAGGCTTGGGGAAGAATAGAGAATTCAGAAAAGAGGGAGGAGTATGTGAGAGAGAGAGTAGAATGGGGGGGAGAGAGTAAGTCTTACTTTTTACTTTTTCACTTTATTTGTTTGCCTTTTGTATCTAAAAGCAATTAAAGAGAAGGGGAGAGGCTACCCAGCCATCCCACACACCCAACAATGGGTTTTATGATTTTTAATTGCAAATGGGGGAAATTACTTTGCTCTTATTACACCTAACACCCCAAAAAGTTCTAGTTTTTACACTATTCACTTACCGGAACCTGTTTTCCGGAATTTCTCGTTTCTTTAATTCTAATGGTTCTTAAGCTTCCATTAATGTTTATTTATAGTTATTTGATGAAATATAATTTTACGGGTCCATTTGACCACTTAAAGTCACGTTTTTGGGTTTTCTCGAAAAACGTGCTCTAAGACTCCGTTAGCGTTTTAAACCATTATTTGGATCCGTTTTCTTCAAGAATCATTCCTATATATAATTAGGCCTAACTAAGCCTTAGGAATCCATATAAGACCCTTTTCAAGGTCAGATTCCTCCTATGGTCACATAACGCTCATTTTTGTGTTTTTCGCTTTTTAAGCGTTTTCTCTTTTCTTTTGGCTTTATTTTCTTCACCAAAATTACTATTTGGCCCTTAAATACCATATTAGAATAATTTAATCGCCATATTAGGTTTGGGGTATTTCAATCTACCCCTTTAAAGAATTTTGCCCACACACGTATCACAACATGTATAACAATAAAAAATACTCTTTTGTATTCTCTCCATGGGGTCGGTCCGAAGACAAGAAAGCACTATAGTCCTCGAATCCCATATTGAGTAATACACTGCCGATCCCTCAGGTACCGGTCACATTGAACACTTACACTTCAGGTTCATGGCCGTTTCATGACAAATGGGCACTTACTCTCTCTGGCCCACGGTCCCTTGGTTCTAATCAAAACATTTGCATCTCTAAATATCCTCAGGCACTCTAGGTCATCCACATTGACACAGGACTACTCATATCCCGCTGCCACCATCCTACCGGTCAACTTAGGACCGTTGCTCGTCCGGTGCAATGGTTTCAAAACTAATACATACTCCCACCGTCCTACCGGTCAACTTAGGACCATTGCTCGTCCGGTGTAGTGGTTTCAAAACCATTACTCATTCTCGAGTTTGAAAGAAAATCCTTTTTCAAATCTATTGGAAATTCTTTTGCAAACTCAACACATCTCCAAAAATCCAATTATACCAAATGCACTTATTCCTAGCGTGATTACTTGTGACCACTTATAGGGAGCTTCAAGAATCATCCAACCTCGATGTGATCAGCATCGGTGTTGAACTATCCTTCCACCCTAATTTATGTTTGGTTTCCCTTGATCGCTAGCAAATCAAGTTCCACCTCCCACTCCAATTCAAGCAATCAAATAGTCAATCATTTTCATTTTCTATCTTTAATCTTTCTAGTCATAGTCACCAACCATCCGTTTCGATTTATCTTCAGATCCTAGAACTTAGGTCATCCATCATCCTCAATTTACTTCCAACTAATTTTCCTGGGAATCAATTCTTCTGAAACTCATTTTATCGATTATTTACTCAAGTATAACATACATCACACAACTCCAAAGGATGGAACTCACTCCATCAATCACCTAGGGAACTCAATTCCAACTAGGTTCTACATCGGTTTCATACCGATTCGTACTCATCATATCTCATATCTCATGTCTAATCTCAAATAGACAACCTCATAGGGATTTTAGTTCCCCCCGGAGTACATATGTTTATGTAACATAGGTAACAGTCATCAAAACAATTCTTTTGCACTATGCGCATTGTAGTTTACGCACTCATTACGTAAAACATACACTTTGCGGTTCTCGCTCTACCCCTTAAAAGGGATTACGCCCACGTAATCTACCATGTGTCAACATTGGACATTGGTCTACGGCGTTCAGCCGTTATGGAGTGGTTCAGCTTCCATACGGTCCATTATACAATGTTCTTTGGTAAAAGGGTCTTAACCAATTTACTGGTTTAGTCCCTACACCAAGAATTTCCATTGGAGTTTGTTTAACTCTTAACCGGGTTGAGCTCTAGCCTCATAGGCTTCAAGACATTGATAATTAGCCATTCATTCACTGGGTATATCTAACCTTAGAATTCTGGGCCCACTAGCTTCTCCTGCGCGACCCTGATAACTTGTGGTTGTTCCCCTTCTTGTTATCCTTAATGTGTTGCACATCACCTTTTTATCCCTTTTTATCTTAGGAATAAGGTTTCTCAATCATGTGTGGTATTTCTTACCGTACGCGAAGTCGATGAGTTATAAATTTTCTATTCAGCTCTCTGAAATCCATGTACATACTATTGTATACTTCTGTGATTATTTACTTGATTCTTCCGATGTGTTGTCGGTTGGGGTTAAGCAATACTTAGTTGCAGTGCTTCCCCTGTTGTTAATGGCTTCTGAATTATGCCAATTCATCTGATTTTGTACAAGTGTTCTTTTACTTGTACGACATTGCATTTCTATGCATCGGTCCTCTAAATATTCATAAGTTTCCTACCGCTTTATTCCGGTGAAATTCACTTCCTGTGATAGTTGGTGTGTTCCATACCCTTCGTGCTTCTTTAGCCTTAGGCTGCCCAGTTTGTTTCTAAGTTTTCGCTTAACTGGCTTGTGCCATGTTCCTTGTGGTGTTTACAACACTTTCGTATCCGATACGGTTGATTATTCATCAAGGATTTGCTTCTAGTTCCTTATGCAACTGCAATAGGAATGAGCATTGCCACCTCTGTGGGTCTTTTTTAATATGGTGCAGACTCCTGGCTTATTGCTCGGTCTGACTACCATCTCTTATTTAACATTTCCATGTCATTGTGTGTTTATTGAGATACATTGGTCGCTTGTTGCGCACCATGTTCGTATTTACTCACGACTTTGGTTTCCATGGCATCCGCTGTGTACTAGCTTCTGCTCATGTATTTCCACCATTTATATTATGGTTCGCCATTTACTTGGCTGATTACAGAGTATGATATTCTTTTATGACTCTGAGCTCCTTGAGCGTTATTGACATTACACTTCAGGTTATACATACAGTGTGTGGAGGGTGATTTTTCGGTATGAGGGGGGTCTATCTAAATATGATCTGGCTAAGAAGTCTAGATCCTAGAAATGCCATTCTGTGGAGGGTGAAAACCCGTTACTCTGGCATCCCTCAAATACCTACTACATCGTCCGTCTTTCCCAGAAAGCATAAAGGGGAGTGTAAGTGTGCACTACACCCGCTCTCAATGGGCTCCACACGGACTTATGCCTCTATAAGGCGGAGTTGACTAGAGTCGCCACCTAGTTTGACCTAAGGAACTAGGAAGGGAAGAAAAGGTTCTAAGAAGAACCGTCGGTTGACTCTGAAATTGTTGCCTATGGATAGGACTTACCTGATCATATCAGAGATTCTATTGTGGGTTCGCACTGGGTTACACCCTTAGAAGTGGCAACGACACGACTTCGGATTGGTGCCGAGGAAACCTCAGTCTCCAATTGTCGGGATTGACTTCTTTCAAAACCTTATTCAAGAGATTCATTTAAGAGCCAAGGATAGGATAGGATTAAGACGGAAAGAGAGAAGAGAGGGATGAGGTGAGGTGAGCTTTTCTGCAAAGCTAGCGCCAAATGAAAGGATTTGACAAGTTGAGAGCTAACTGATTGTAGAATGGAAAGTCGAGAAAAGGTTTGAGGATAAATGGATGAGGAAGACCGGAAGTCTAGAGGCATAAGGGTTTAATGTGAGTCAGAAGAGATTTTTAATGATTTGAGATAGTATGAGTACCGCCTCACAGTGGGAAAGGGTTTTTTGTTTGGAGTGGGGTCGCACCCTGTGTGGGCTGCCTACATACTCAACTCCATGTTGAGATCAGACCTTACGTAATTCACAGTATTTGAGGTTTTGGAAGTTTTAGGGTTTCGAAGGTTTTTAACATGTTTGAGAGGTTAGTCTGTGAGACGCTCGGGTCTATGAGACATTTATGATGTTCATGTAGTGGGAGGAATGAGATGTCAAGGTCTATGAGACGCTCGGGTCTATAAGACGATTGAATCTTAAAATGGTGGAGAGATTGAGATGTTCGAGTCTGTGAGGCGCTCGGGCCTGTGAGACTTTAGGAAGTTTGGGTTGGAATTCTATAGATGATTTGAATTTAAGGAGATTTGGAGTTTGGGTGATGATTTGAGTATGGAATGATCTGGATTTGAAGACGATTTGAGTATGTGTGAGGCAATTGGAATTTGGGAGAGATCCTAGGTTTTTAGGTTTGAGGTTCGAAAGCGATTGAAGAAAGTCATTTTATTGTGAAAGGGCAGATAATCCTGAGGGATTACCCTATGTACCCCCTCGAACACGACACTTAATTATAGTAAGTGCCGAGGCTCGAAATATGGGGCAATGTATTTATGTCGAAAACTAGGGTTTAGAGAGAAACACCATGAATGAGATGCCCTCGGTCAAACCCTAATAACGTCTCTAACTCCCGGGTTTCAAAACGTTGAAAACCAAAAAAACATTGAAATCGAGCTGAAGGGAGTTAGACGATTCTAAAATCCCGGCTGCAACTAGGAAGGTCGTTACTTCCCTAGCACCCCGCCTTGTAAAAATCTAGGCTGCAGATATGGGAGGTTTGTCGCCCTAATGCCCCGCCTAAAGAAATCCAGACTGCGACAAGGGAGGTTACGACCCCAGTGCCCTGCCTCGGATTGTTTTGGAAAGGGAGACAAGTGATGTCTAACCAGGAAGGAAATGTTTTGAAGGGGTTAGACATTTCTTGTTCCCGAAAACATTTTATTTGGATTTGAAAAATAAGTTAGAAAACTTTGAAAGTTGTTCGGAATTCTCGATGAAGAAACACTGATTTTGAGAAATGTTTTTGGAGAAAACTTCTATATATGTGAGAAGAACTTTCTGCATTTGAGAAGAGTTTTGTGATGTGAGAAGAGTTTTTCCTTTAAAATTCCATAAAATGGTTTCTTTGGAAAACTTGATGAAAGTTTGAATGAAAGATTTTTGGGATTTTTTTAGTTAAAACTGAATAATGAGGAATGTTTTTGGATTTTTGGAGTTTGAGTGGAATTTACAAGTTGGGTTTGAATTCGGGCTGAATTGAATTGAATTGGGTTTGGATGAATTGGGTTGGGGTTGGAAAACGAGGCAGGTCAAAGTTAGACCGAGTCAAAGTGGGATCAAGTCAAAGTGGGATCGAGTCAAAGTTGGGTCAATGGTCAAACTTGGGCTGGTCAAAGTTCGGATTGGTAAAAGATTGGGTCTTCGTCAAAGCTTGGCCAAGATCAACATTCAGTCAAGGTCAACATTCAATCAAGGTCAACATTCGGATTGGTCAAAGGTAGGTCAAGGTCAACATTCGGTTGGTGAAAGTTTGGGATTGGTCAAAGTTTGGGTTTGGTCAAACTTGGACTTCGTTTGGTCTTTTGGGCCAAAATGGGCTTGGGCCTCGAAATGGGTTGGGCCCGAATTAGGTTTGGCTAAAGTGGATTTTGAATGGGGCCTCGAAGTGGCCTTTTGATTTGGGCTGAAGTGGGATTTGAATTGGGCCTTGGAATTGAATTGGGCCCGTTCTGGGCTTTGTTGGAAATTGGGTTGAAATTTGGACCTTAGGCTTTTGATTTCGATTTGGGCTTGGCCTTTGATTCAAAATGGTTTGGGATGAGATTTTTAGAAATGGGCCAAGGATGGGGTTTTCAATTTAGACTGATGTGGTTTTCGGGTTTGCCTGATATGGGCCTTTGATTGTTGGGCTTTCTTCTTTTTTTTTGGATGGGCTAAGAAATATTTTTGGGCTGAAATGAGCCTTGGGTTTGATTTGGACTTTGGTGCCCAATCTGGGGCCTTGGGTATTGGTTGGGCTTTGATGTGGGTTAGAATTCTGATTTGGACCAGGTCAAAAATTGAACTCATGGGCCTAGGAGGTGTGAGCCGAAATGGGTTTAGAATTTTGGGCCAAGATGGGCTTTTAAAGTGTGGGCCGAATTAGGCTTTAAGACTTTGTGCCAAATGGGCCTTATGCTTGATTTGGATTTTTGGGCCTGATTTGGGCCTTATTGATTAGGGCTGATTTGTGAGATATTAACAAGCGAGATGGATCAATTTATTGGTTTATTAACTCTTGATTAAGGATGTTTTGAAGGCAAAGGAGGATTCCACCCACATAAAACGAATGAGAGACCCGTTAGGCATGGGGTGGTCTCGCATCCTAAGCCCTCCTAAAATAGCCTTAAGGGCTTGTTTTTTGAGTTTTTGTTCTTATATATATACAAGGGATGGTTTGGATGTTTTGTTGCTAAGCTAACGAATCAGAAATACGCTAGATGTGGGGCGGTATTTTATCCCAAGCTTTTCTGTCAATGTAAGGGTCCTAGAGAATAATAACTAGGGCTTAGTAGGAAATAAAGGCTAAAATGAAAATTGCATCGACAATGATAAATAAATATATGTGCAACCAAGAGTTAAACGGATATAATAAAGAGATAAACAAGGATGATTACAAACGTTATGATGTCTAAGAAATCAATTTGTTTCAAAGTCCCTAAAAATACAAATGATGGTTCTAACCTAAGAGATGGAGAGCAAAAGAACTTAAATCCCAAAGGTTTTTCTACAAAAATAATAAACCGTCAACGGTGGAAAGATTCATTGTTGCTTTCAAAAGTTTTAGAAAGAGCAGAGCACACAAAAATAATAAACCGTCAACGATAATTGATCTGTCAGCTAAAATAGGATCAATACAGAGCACACAAAACGACTGCTATTCAATCATTTGAATGGAAGACAAACAGGAATTTGTAAAAGAAAGTTGACTTGTATTTTTTAGCAGAAAGATCTGCTAGTGAAGTCTTCCGCGAGCATGCCCCAAGAGTTCAAGTTCGTAAGTGTGTGAGTCTGGTCCATATCCTCAAGCTTAATCCAGAACCAGCAAGCTCAGATAAATTACCTCGATAAAGAGATAAATCAAACGGAGAATTAGTAAGATCATAAAGCATGTCATCCACAAACAGAGCTAGATTTAACCGTTTTGACTGATAAACAACAGCTAAAGAGGAAACTATACAGAGTTGGAGTAGATCCATAATCAATCTTGCGGGAACCCAATTTGGATTAGCCCAGAATATCAGATGGTCATTAACATTCATTGTAGATGAACATGTAGCAAAACAGACAAGCTCCCCAAAACTCATATGTGTTCGGCTAAAAATAAAGCATTCGAACTTAAACTATGCAGGTCAACCTCTATGAGAATGAAAACCAACTGAAAACAGACTCTAAATCCATCATGAGAAGAATTGAGAACGTCAACATATAAGTCAAATCATCTTTACGAGTTCAACTTGAATGGGTAACATAATAACATGGAGACTCTAGACTGGAACCTGCAAATGTGAAAATGAGACATAATAGCATCAAATAGACAGTCCATGTCGGGTGGGGTTCCAAATGGCAAAAACCTGAAGAAAATAAACCGCAGTATCATATTATTTGATAGCGAGAAACAAAAACTAGTTCGCATTTACAGAAAAGGTGCCAAGCTAAAACTGGGGATATATAAGTTCAAGACAATCTGTAACCGTGAGTACGAACAGAAATAGTATACACAAGACATGGTATAAATTAAATGAGTTAGAATCCGATTAGAAATTAGGGATAAATACCGAAGGTAGAGCAGTCGAGATTTCCTGTCAAGAATCACAAGGAAAGGCGCAAACAAATTTAAGAAAACATTAATCTGAAACACATCGAATAAACCAGTGAATTGAAGCTATGAACCCGGGTAACAAGCGCTTGTCGACATTTGAGGTTCAATTTCCCTGCTCAAGCACAAACATAATCACAATAACAGATTGATTACCGCAACAACACACATGAACTTAACTAGTTAGAGTCACAAAGAATGAAACAAGCTTGGTTACCTCCCTCTGTTCCCTTTTCATGGAACGAGAACAAGACCCGATAATGGACAAATATGAACAGATTTGAGTAACTAAGAAGAGAAAACTTGCACCGCATTTTTGTACAGCCCGATAAACTTCTTAACCATAAAGGGTCTAAATCTCGTGGAACTCAAGTGCACATCAGGATGATAAAAGATATTTTTCAACGTGTTAGGAAATTGGAAAAAGAATAATGAAAGTGATAGAGAACTTGATATATTGTATTTGAATCGTATGAACAGCGAAGACATCCCAAAAGAAATCGAAACGCTCCAAACATCACTGCTTCTGGTTTATTGACAGTAAGAAGAGAATAGCAAATTGTAAGGAAAACTTCGAATTATCTCTTAAAACTGTCGGGCACATATGGGAACTTGATACCCAGTACTCAGAACCAAATGAAAACCAACGAGATTGAGGGATTTGAAGATTCAAAAAGAAAGAGAGAAAAAAAGAAAGAAAATCAACTTCAAAATCGAAAGACAGCGAGAGAGCATGAGAAGAAATTGAAAACCTCTTACGCTGCTCACGTACCTAGTGCAGACACAAAAACTCTATGAAAATGGTGAATGAAGATTTCAAATCAAGAGAAGGAGAGTGCGAGAGATTTTTCCTTGGGAAGCATAGGTTGCTCCTAGGTTTCCTTTTTTTCTGATGTCGATTTTTGAACGTGGAAGAAAGAAGAAGATTCTGAAAACCGGGGAGTAAAGTCGTGGTGTTTGGGTTGCAGGATTGAGAGCGATCAAAGAAGAGAGGAGGAAATGGGTAGGTTTTTTGGTTCTGAAGGTTTTGGAAGACCGGCAAGGAACCCGTGGGGAAGAAGCTTCGTGTGGTGGCGTTTGATTCTCAGACTATGAATTTTTCTCTTCGAAGGAATTCTTATGGGAATTGGAGAATGTATTAAAATGTGGGTCGAGATTGTGGGAATTGAAGAATGTTTCAAAACGCGGGTAACTACTCCATGTCGGCTGGGTCTTCCTGGTGAAGGAAACGAGAGTCGGAGGTGGGTAATGAAAGAAAATCGACGGAGGCCGAGGAAGAAGAACATGGGGTCGGTGGTTACTGTTGTCCCTTTTCTGAATTGAATTTTTGTGTTTTTGAGGAGGTTGGATGGCGAATCGAGAAGAAGACCGACAGAGGAGTATGGAGGTCTACTAGGTTTTACGAATCGAGGAAGCCAGGTGGATGATGGGTTTTCATGGTGGTTTTCGAAACAAGAAGAGACCAAGCGTGGCTCTTCTCTGTTTTTGTTTTGTTTTTTTTCTTCTCGAGATTTCAAAACGAAGAGGAGGAAGACCAGGGAATGGAAAGTTCATGCAATAGAGAAAAAAAAAAAGAACGTGGATCTCTGTCTTGTCGACTGGAGTGATTAGAATGATGTCCGTTTTATGTTGATTTTCTGAATGGGCTGAGGGTTACTAATCAACTATGGGCCTTGTTCGGGGTGGGCTGGATCTTGATTCAAGAGAAGGGGGGCCAATGCCACGTTTGGTTTGGCAAGACTCGTGACCTATCAAAAATTAAAGACTCCAGTCATGCTTCTTGCGAGTCTCGAACCCAAAACCTCCGGGTCACCCCTCGTGTGTTCTAACCAACTGAGCTGCATCAACATTCAATATGTGACCGCAAAAGATGACTATGGAATTCTCTGATGAGCTGAACTGTAAAAATAAAAACACTGCTTGATTTCACTAGGATTTGAATCAAGACCCGTTGACTTTCTAGTGAATATTCTAACCCAACTATGCTAAACCAGAACTCAATATATTAATGAGAGAAATAATACTAATGCTCTACTTCGAACTGAATAATCCTTAAAACGCCAGTGTTTACAATGTGAATGTTCAGTAAAATAAAAGAATTTATTCCGGTAAAAATGAATTGTTTTCTTTTTAAGAGTCGTGAAATTGTCGAATGTAGTTAATGAAATGAAAGATGTAATACGGTATTGTACATAAAATAATGAAATAGTACTAATATAATAGAAGTAAACATACAAGCGAATGCCATAAAAATAGGAATTGAATTGGATATGTACGAATAGTGGAAAATAAGATTAAAAAAACAAGAAACAAATTAAAATAAGATAATAAGAAGAAGCTAATCAAATAAGCGGCAAAAATGAAGTACAAAAATAAAAATAATAATAGTAAAGGCCGCATAAAATGATATAAATAACAATGCAAAATAAAAAAAAAATAAACAGAAAATGCTCGAAGACAATTAATAGACAAATTAACAAAAGGGATGAGTTCAAAACTGGATTGTCATTTGGAAAATTCATTTTCGAAAATTCGTGTTTTTATGAAATGCTTTGTAAAAGATTATAAAATGATGGTTTCGTTTTGGCACGCACGCTAATATGTTTTTGAAAAAGAAAGGCGACGACCCCTCTATATTATTCGGAAATTGCTTTATGGGTGAGAATTTTTGGTGTCAACAGATGGCTCCCTTGATTCAATTCTGCAATAGAAGACTTGTAGAATTGGATCAAGGTTGACGGGGGCGCCAAAAATTCTCACTGTGGTTTAGTGGTGCATAGGGATGCGATTGTGAGTGTATAAATACGATTGAAAGTGCGAGGACTTATGACGAGCCTCGGTTAGACCTCTTGACATCAACCCTAGGACTTATGACGAGCCTAGGATACTAACGATCCGATTTGGTTTTAGGGTGCACGAGGGCTTAGGAGTGCCTCAACTGGACCTCTTGATATCCAGTCCTAGGGTTGATGACGGGCCTAGAATGCGATGAGAGTACGAGGACTTAGGAGTGCCTCAACTAGACCTCTTGATATCTAGCTATAGGACTATGCGAGCCTATAATACCAAAACCCGATTTGATTTAAGGTGCACGAGGGCTTAGGAGTGCCTCAACTGGACCTCTTGATATCCAATCCTAGGCTTATGACGGGCCTAGAATGCGATTGAAAGTATGAGGACTTAGGATGTGCCTCAACAACCTCTTGATATCTAGCTATAGGACTTATGCCGAGCCTATAATACAACAAACCCGATTCGATTTAAGGTGCACGAGGGCTAGGAGTGCCTCAACTGGATCTCTTGATATCCAGTCCTAGGGCTTATGACGGGCTAGAATGCGTGAAAGTACGAGGACTTAGGAGTGCCTCAATAGGACCTCTGATATCTAGCTATAGGACTTATGTCGAGCCTATAATACCAACAACCCGATTCGATTTAAGGTGCACGAGGGCTTAGGAGTGCCTCAACTGGATCTCTTGATATCCAGTCTAGGGCTTATGACGGGCCTAAAATGCGATTGAAAGTACGAGGACTTAGGAGTGCCTCAACTAGACCTCTTGACATCTATCTATAGGACTTATGATGAGCTATAATACTTTAATGGCGTTGCACGAAAACTCGCTTGTGGTGTGTGAAAGCTGATCTGAAGTTGTTTGTGGTGGTAGATTGGTTTGAGGATGGCTTTGATTGTGGATTGATCCGGGATTGGATGGCATTTTGGTCGTTTTTTGAGGGATGTGATAGTCGAATGTTTTTTGTTGGTGTGGCCTTGACTTTGTCAGTGTGGGATGGTGTTTCGGTTTTGTTTTTGGTGGTCTTGGCCCGATGTGCACTATGTTCGGGATTCAGTTGACTCGGGGTCTAGAGTTCGGACTGTTTCGGTATGGCTCTCGAGTTTTTGGTTTTTGTGATTGGTTCTTGAATGGATGGTTTTTTGTGAATGAGTGACTTTGGGAATTCGGTGGTTTTGATATGGCCGAATGGCTTCGATATGATCAAATGGCTTTGGTATGATCGAATGGCTCCGGTGCGGTTGGGTGGCTCTGGTGCGGTCGGATGGCTCCAGTGCGGTCGGATGGCTCCGACATGATTCACGACCCCATTGTGAGCAACGGCTCTGGGATGGTTGGTGGGTTTCGATTTGGATTGTGATTTTTGGGATGGTTGGTGGGTTTCGATTTGGATTGAGACTTCGGGTCGAGTGGCGGGTCGATGTGATTTATGTACTTTGATGTAGTTGACAATATTTTTGTTGTGGATGAATGGTTTTGGTATGGATTTTGAATCGAGTGGTGGATCGATGTGATTTACCGTGGTTGACAGTTTTTTTGGATAGATGGCTTTAGTACGGTCAGTTTCGACTTCAGATTCCTCGATATGGCTCCGGGATAGTTCGGGATGGCTTCGGGGAGGCTACGAGATGGCTCCATTTGATGATAGTAGTGAACAAAAGGGGAATCTTCCTTTGAGGTGGTCGCACCCTGGGCGGGCTGCCTACGTACTCAATTTCGTATTGAGATCAGACCATACATAGTTCGAAAATATGTAGGCAAGGCCCTGGTGACGAAATGGCTCCGATATGGATTTGAGGTGGCTCTCATATTGTTCTTGGACTGTTGGGATGACTCCTATGTGATTTCAAGGATGGTTTCAATGTATGAGGATGGCTCCCGCATGGCTCCAGTTTGGTTCTGGATATAGTGTTGATGAGACTCAAGCATGACGCTGGATGGCTCTCATTGGTTCGATATAGCTCGAAGATAGCCCAAGACGACTCCAAGATGGTTCGATATAGCTTGATGATGGCCCAGGATGGATCTGGTTGACATCTTTTGATCAAAAATTATGCTTCAACAACTATAACTGAAATCAACTTTCAGCGAGACTAGGCAGAGTTCTTACCAGTCGGATGTTGATGATGAAATGATTATGTTAAATGTAGATATTGAGTGCTAACGAGATGCAAAATGCATATGCAGTTTTTTGTTTTTTTTAGAGAGGGTACGGTCCTATCTCTATTAGTATGAGGTTTGCGAATATAAGACATCTTCAGGTCGATCTTGAGTGATTGTTGAACTCGAATGTGTTAATCACCTTCCTCTCACGGAGGGATGCGGGTCAATTTCTCGTGAGTTTGGCAGTGTGTGCAAAGCGGAGTGATGATACTCTCGATGCTTGGAGCAGTATTCTCCTGAGAATTTCTTTTCGAGGTTCTAGACTTTCCATTCCTCATAAATTCTTTACCTACAATGGGGCAGGCTGTTTATGATTTGGTGCTCAGACTGAAGATTCACTCGCACTCAAAAGACCTCGTGGGGTGAGGTCACACTCATTCGCTCATGGTCCCTTTGGTATGACGGGGCATGTTGATAACAAGTACAAAGCTTATGATTCATGTTTTAGATCCGATAGTTTCAGTTAACGCTGATTGACTTACGAGTCAGAGGTCTTTTATTTGGTTATAACTGGGCTGAGGGGTATGATGTATGCATATGGGACTGGAGGATCAATTTGGGAGTTGTGAAGCTTTTGTGCAATAGAGGATATGTTTCACCTTTGCCATGGGTGGAAGGATTAGATGGGTTTTGATAACCTTTTATTGATTTCTGCGGGACATCATTGGTCCTTTGGATTTGGCTTCCTCATTCTTGCCTCTTTTGGTGTACGGTTTTCACTTTCTTCTCATTTTTGTGTTTTTGAAATTGCATTTGGCTCATCGACCTTCTCAAGCATTTTTTTTATTTTGGCTTTCAGCTTCAGAGTTTTCGATCTTCCTGAACATTTTCGGTGTTCTTTTGGTGTTTGACTTTGGAGTTTCATTGACTCACTGATTTCTTTGAACATTTTACTTATTGTGTTTGTGAAAGATGGTGGAGGAGAGACCATGGCTCTGGCTCCTTCGCGATCCTCTATTGCAAGGGCGAGTAAGTATATGTGGGTTGGCATGTTATGGAGTTCACAGAAAAAAGTTTATCGTGAAAGGCTCAGCAGGGCTCACTAAGAGATTATGTGCAGGGTAGTCAAAGCTCTTTTTTTTCTTTTTTTTTTGGTTTTGTGGAGATTTTGTTCCTAAGTGCCTCATCATTCTCATTAGTCAATGATTGTTTTCTTACTATCCTCGAATCTTTGCATGAATCACAGTTCGTATCCTGTTCATCGACATCGATCTCACTACGAGTTGTGCCTCTCAATGTGCTAAAGGAATGCACATGTCGCTCGTGGTTTTACCTCTATGGAATCTCTTTACCTTCCCTCATCGCTCATCGGATTGTCCAACACCCTCATTTGAATTCAAGGGAAAATACCATTTTTCGCACGCTACTCACTTTGCTTGTGGTGCTGATTTTGATCAAACCCTTGTGTGAATTGACAGGTCAAGAGTTTAGTGATTCAAGCATTTTGTTCAATCAATCTCTCAAGATTTTCCCCAGAGATGTCGTTTCGATACGAGAGTATGCAAGTGCAACTATCTACAATGCAACCTATTGCGGTAATATGGAATTACTATGTATAGGATGCACGAAATGCTGAAAGTGATAATGAAGATGGTTGACTGGAATTTTGACCGAATGTTTTTGTGTGTGTGTGTGTTTTTTTAATGCAATGCATGAGTGGTAAGGCTACACCTAGTCTCGCTTGAGTCGGTTCCAGTTGATGGTCTATGAAGCTCATCCCGCCATTATAAACTCTGAAGCTGGTCTAGCTGCCGGGGTCACTGTTAGGGTAGTGACTCTCAAGTGAGGCCGGGTTGGTGATTGGTTTTTGGATTTTGGATTTTTAGGGAGTGACAACTCCCGCATGGTGGTCCCACGGTATGACACGCTCTCTCCTTTTAGTCACTGGCGCGCATGGTGATTCTGAGTGGGAGAGGTTTGAACTCAGTTTTCTTTTCTGTCCCTCTGAGATCGGGCTCTGGCAGTCGAGATATTGGGATGAAGTTGTGTGTGGTGTGGTGACAATGAAACACATGATTATGTAATTTTTTGAGGTGGACAGGACTGGCACATGTTTGATGAAATTGGCGTGACTGAGAATGCATGAGACTTTTTGTAATGAATGCAATGCATGCCGTTTGCTTCGTGCTCGGTTGCATTTGTTGATGTTGTTTATTCGGGGATACCTCCTGTAGATACCGTGAATTTTCGCCCCATAAAGCAAGGTTGATGAATGGCATATGACCGTGAGGGGTCGTCCCTTATTTGCTATTTTATTATACGTGCATACCAAAAGAAACCAAGTTTTGGAAAAACAATTTTGAAAACGCGTGTTTTCAAAGTGGTGGATTTTATCAATATGAATTTTGACGCTCGTTCATTCGCAAAGAAAATAGGGAGTGGGGAACCCTGTACACATTGATCTAAACAAATTCAAAGGAGTGTATAAACCTATACATGTAATATATTCAGAAATGGACGAGAGAGAAAAGAAACATAGGGGAAAATCATATACATCATCAATCCTAAAAAGTCATTAAAAGGGGAAATTTGAGCTAAACTTCTTCTGAACTCCTCCGGTCCGTCTTCGGGCTTCTGAATGACTGCTCACGCTCGGCCTCCTGGTCGGCTGCTCGCTCATCTTTAGGTTCTTAAGCAGCTGCTAGCTTGTCTTCAGGTGCTTGACCGACTGCTGGCTCATTTTCAGGCTTTTGCAGTGAAGCAAAACTGTGATGAAACGAAACGAGTTGGTGTTCTTCAGACTTTCGACAATTTGAATTCGAACCGGTGTCGCTGGTCTTCATGTCGCTTGACTCAGGTTGGTACACCTCTGGTTATGTATACAGTTGGTGTTGGTTTTCATTTCGCTTGGCTAGCTCCACGGGTTGGTGCACTTCTGATTTTTAGCTCGATCCGCTCTGACGAGGGAATAAGGGATATATTCTTGAGAAAGGAAAAGGTGAATGATCAAGCACAAAATCTTATATAAAAATCCACCACTTTTGTGAAAACACGAAATGACTAGTACGCTCCATAGTAATGACCGCTGCTCTTGAAGGCGGGCAGAACTTCAAAAGTAACGGGTCACAACATGGGGACAGAGTCATTTATTTTGAAATACGTTTGTGAAAATCAACTTTAAAAACTGTTTTCGAAAACTATTTTGAAATAATGATGGTAAAGAATGTTGTCTGAAATTCGTTTGTAGAAAATAGGTTTTCGAAATCTGTTTTTGAAAATTGTTTTGGAAATAACATTTAGTGAAATAAAGTTTGTAAAGATGAAGTGACGGGTTTTAAAACCTCAAGTGTTTATGAGTAAAATTTAGGTGGGACTCTAAATTAAACGAGCTCGTAAAACCGCTTAAAGGTATATGTAAAAGAGAATTCCGAACGTTTTTAAAACGGATTGGTTTGAAAAAGTGGTTTGCATACATGTATAGCATAAAAGAAATCGTGGCTATGTTTTATGTGGAGCTGTAAGTGTTAATGTTGGGATAATCACTTTCCAGGTCACTTATGGTTCCGTCTCACCGGGGGTACCGTCGTCCCTTCACTATCATCTCTCGGGGTTTTTCTCTGCTATGCCCCTTGCGAGGCACGTTATAAAGAAAGTCCGGAGTGCTTAAGTTCGAAAGGTCAGGACACCCGAGATGATAAGGAAACATACGCCACGGCCAGTGATGATCCGACAACACGCTCACTTTTCGGGAAACTCGGGGAAGTACAACATGGGAACGGGTCTCTCGTCATCTGCACGGCCAGGTGTGTCTGAAGTCCAAATTATTCACTGACTAGGTTGTGCCATGTATGGGTATCCGGTAAATACAGGATCCTCTATGGACGTATAGCGTGACATTAGGCTTTAAAGACACCCGTGGTGCAGAGGAACAATGGAGAACTGAGCCCATGCAATCTTCAGTGTAAGGCAGAAGGGCGGTCAGACAGGCGGCATACAAGGGGGTGATTTCCATAAACCCGTCTTAGACACCGGACCAGGTAGCTGGACACTGAAGGCTCAGAGTTCACTATATGCTGGCTTCGACTCGGATAATGGAGGATATTTTTGGATCATGAGCTCAAGGCGTTGGTCGGAGACCGTACCGCCTCGTGGGTTTGTTCACTGAGAGAGTGACCCTAGCTCATGGGGAATCAACCGTGGACCGGTTGGGGATCCCGTGACATCGTGGGTAAATCGGGTGACATAGAGGAATGCATGTCCTAAGCTACCCACCCCATGCACCCCACAATCGCAATATAAATATGAAAGCTGTAAATAAAGCAGATGAAGTTAGCATCGACCTATTGCTAAGTGTTTTATCTTGAGATTAGTGAGTCCAAATTGGTTGTTTATTAACCTAAAGGGAAGTTAGCTTCGTTTAGTCCTAAGTGTCTCTTTCTAAGTGTGAGCTAATTATTAACCCAATTGTTGAAATGTTTGTTGAGGATCTAACAAATCCTATCTGTCCTCATCAGATACACACTGAAAGTGTGGAATAGAATAATCCTAGAGGCCTTAAATGAATCCCTTGAAGGTTTAAAAGAAGTGGGGAAGTCCCGACAATTTTGAATGGAGTTCAGTCTTCCTTGAGTTTGAGAAAAACTTGCTCAAGTCTTCCCCAGCAGAGTCGCCATTCTGTGGAGGGTGATTTTTCGGTATGAGGGGGGTCTATCTAAATATGATCTGGCAAAGAAGTCTATATCCTAGAAAATGCCATTCTGTGGAGGGTGAAAACCCGTTACTCTGGCATCCCTCAAATACCTACTACATCGTCCGTCTTTCCCAGAAAGCATAAAGGGGAGTGTAAGTGTGCACTACACCCGCTCTCGATGGGCTCCACGCGGACTTATGCCTCTATAAGGTGAAGTTGACCAGAGTCGCCACCTAGTTTGACCTAAGGAACTAGGAAGGGAAGAAAAGGGTTCTAAGAACCGTCGGTTGACTCTGAAATTGTTGCCTATGGATAGGACTTACCTGATCATATCAGAGATTCTATTGTGGGTTCGTACTGGGTTACACCCCTTAGAAGTGGCAATGACCACGAATTCGGATTGGTGCCCGAGGAAACCTCGGTCTCCAATTGTCGGGATTGCCTTCTTTCAAAACCTTATTCAAGAGATTCATTTAAGAGCCAAGGATAGGATTAGGACGGAAAGAGAAAAAGAGAGTGGATTAGGCGAGCTTTTTTGCAAAGCTAGCGCCAAATGAAAGGATTTGACAAGTTGAGAGCTAACTGAATGTAGAATGGAAAGTCGAGAAAAGGTTTGAGGATTAAATGGATGAGGAAGACCGGAAGTCTAGAGGCATAAGGGTTTAATGTGAGTCAGAAGAGATTTTAATGATTTGAGAGGTATGAGTACCACCTCACAGTGGGAAAGGGGTTTTTTGTTTGGAGTGGGGTCGCACCCTGTGTGGGCTGCCTACGTACTCAACTCCATGTTGAGATCAGACCTTACGTAATTCACGGTATTTGAGGTTTTGGAAGTTTTAGGGTTTCGAAGGTTTTTAACATGTTTGAGAGGTTAGTCTGTGAGACGCTCGGGTCTATGAGACATTTATGATGTTCATGTAGTGGGAGGAATGAGATGTCAAGGTCTATGAGACGCTCGGGTTTGTAAGACGATTGAATCTTAAAATGGTGAAGAGATTGAGATGTTCGAGTTTGTGAGGCTCTCGGGCCTGTGAGACTTTAGGAAGTTTAGGTTGGAATTCTATAGATGATTTGAATTTAAGGCGATTTGGAGTTTGGGTGATGATTTGAGTATGGAATGATCTGGAGTTTTGAAGACGATTTGAGTATGTGTGAGGTAATTGGAATTTGGGAGAGATCCCAGGTTTTTTAGGTTTGAGGTTCGAAAGCGATTGAAGAAAGTCATTTTATTGTGAAAGGGCGGATAATCCTGAGGGATTACCCTATGTACCCCCTCGAACACGACACTTAATTAATAGTAAGTGCCGAGGCTCGAAAGATGGGGCAATGTATTTATGTCGAAAACTAGGGTTTAGAGAGAAACACCATGAATGAGATGCCCTCGGTCAAACCCTAATAACATCTCTAACTCCCGGGTTTCAAAACGTTGAAAACCGAAAAAACATTGAAATCGAGCGGAAGGGAGTTAGACAATTCTAAAATCCCGGCTGCAACTAGGAAGGTCGTTACTTCCCTAGCACCCCGCCTTGTAAAAATCTAGGCTGCAGATATGGGAGGTTTGTCGCCCTAATGCCCCGCCTAAAGAAATCCAGACTGCGACAAGAGAGGTTACGACCCCAGTGCCCTGCCTCGGATTGTTTTGGAAAGGGAGACAAGTGATGTCTAACCAGGAAGGAAATGTTTTGAAGGGGTTAGACATTTCTTGTTCCCCGAAAACATTTTATTTGGATTTGAAAACTAAGTTAGAAAACTTTGAAAGTTGTTCAGAATTCTCGATGAAGAAACACTGATTTTGAGAAATGTTTTTAGGAGAAAACTTTCTGTATATGTGAGAAGAACTTTCTGCATTTGAGAAGAGTTTTCTGTGATGTGAGAAGAGTTTTTCCTTTAAAATTCCACAAAATGGTTTCTATGGAAAACTTGATGAAAGTTTGAATGAAAGATGTTTTGGGATTTTTTTAGTTAAAACTGAATAATGAGGAATGTTTTTGGATTTTTGGAGTTTAAGTGGAATTTACAAGTTGGGTTTGAATTCGGGCTGAATTGAATTGAATTGGGTTTGGATGAATTGGGTTGAGGTTGGAAAATGAGGTAGGTCAAAGTTAGACCGAGTCAAAGTAGGATCAAGTCAAAGTGGGATCGAGTCAAAGTTGGGTCAATGGTCAAACTTGGACTAGTCAAAGTTCGGATTGGTAAAAGCTTGGGTCTTGGTCAAAGCTTGGTCAAGATCAACATTCAGTCAAGGTCAATATTTAATCAAGGTCAACATTCAGTCAAGGTCAACATTCGGATTGGTCAAAGCTAGGTCAAGGTCAACATTCGGTTGGTCAAAGTTTGGGATTGGTCAAAGTTTGGGTTTGGTCAAACTTGGACTTCGTCTGGGCTTTTGGGCCAAAATGGGCTTGGGCCTCGAAATGGGCTTGGGCCCAAATTAGGTTTGGCTAAAGTGGATTTTGAATGGGGCCTCGAAGTGGCCTTTTGATTTGGGCTGAAGTGGGATTTGAATTGGGCCCGTTCTGGGCTTTGTTGGAAATTGGGTTGAAATTTGGACCATAGGCTTTTGATTTCGATTTGGGCTTGGCCCTTTGATTCAAAATGGTTTGGATGAGATTTTTAGAAATGGGCCAAGGATGGGGTTTTCAATTTAGACTGATGTGGTTTTTGGGTTTTCCTGATATGGGCCTTTGATTGTTGGGCTTTCTTCTTTTTTTTGGATGGGCTAAGAAATATTTTTGGGCTGAAATGAGCCTTGGGTTTGATTTGGACTTTGGTGCCCAATCTGGGGCCTTGGGTATTGGTTGGGCTTTGATGTGGGTTAGAATTCTGATTTGGGCCACGTCAAAATTGAACTTATGGGCCTTGGAGGTGTGAGCCGAAATGGGTTTAAAATTTTGGGCCAAGATGGGCTTTTGAAGTGTGGGCCAAATTAGGCTTTAAGACTTTGTGCCAAATGGGCCTTATGCTTGATTTGGATTTTTGGGCCTGATTTGGGCTGATTTGTGAGATATTAACAAGCGAGATGGATCAATTTATTGGTTTATTAACTCTTGATTAAGAATGTTTTGAAGGCAAAGGAGGATTCCACCCACATAAAACAAATGAGAGACCCGTTAGGCATGGGGTGGTCTCGCATCCTAAGCCCTCCTAAAATAGCCTTAAGGGCTTGTTTCTTGCGTTTTTGTTCTTATATATATACAAGGGATGGTTTGGATGTTTTGTGAATCTATAGGAAAATACTACCCCACGAAACGAATCAGAAATACACTAGATGTGGGGTGGTATTTTATCCCAAGCTTTTCTGTCAATGTAAGGGTCCTAGAGAATAATAACTAGGGCTTAGTAGGAAATAAAGGCTAAAATGAAAATTGCATCGACAATGATAAATAAATATATGTGCAACTAGAAGGTTAAACGGATATAATAAAGAGATAAACAAGGATGATTACAAACGTTATGATGTCTTAAGAAATCAATTTTGTTTCAAAGTCCCTAAAAATACAAATGATGGTTCTAACCTAAGAGATGGAGAGCAAAAGAACTTAAATCCCAAAGGTTTTTCTACAAAAATAATAAACCGTCAACGGTGGAAAGATTCATTGTTGCTTTCAAAAGTTTTAGAAAGAGCAGAGCACACAAAAATAATAAACCGTCAACGGTAATTGATCTGTCAGCTAAAATAGGATCAATACAGAGCACACAAAAAGACTGCTATTCAATCATTTGAATGGAAGACAAACAAGAATTTGTAAAAGAAAGTTGACTTGTATTTTTCAGCAGAAAGATCTGCTAGTGAAGTCTTCCGCGAGCATGCCCCCTGAGTTCAAGTTCGTAAGTGTGTGAATCTGGTCCATATCCTCAAGCTTAATCCAGAACCAGCAAGCTCAGATAAATTACCTCGATAAAGAGATAAATCAAACGGAGAATTAGTAAGATCATAAAGCATGTCATCCATAAACAGAGCTAGATTTAACCGTTTTGACTGATAAACAAAAGCTAAAGAGGAAACTATACAGAGTTGGAGTAGATCAATAATCAATCTTGTGGGAACCCAATTTGGATTAGCCCAGAATAATATCAGATGGTCATTAACATTCATTGTAGATTGAACATGTAGCAAACCAGACAAGCTCCCCAAAACTCATATGTGTTCGGCTAAAAATAAAGCATTTGAACTTAAACTATGCAGGTTGACCTCTATGAGAATGAAAACCAACTGAAAACAGACTCTAAATCCATCATGATCAGAATCTGAGAACATCAACAAATAAGTCAAATCATCTTTGCTAGTTCAACTTGAATGGGTAACATAATAACATGGAGACTCTAGACTGGAACCTGCAAATGTGAAAATGAGACATAATAGCATCAAATAGACAGTCCATGTCGGGTGGGGTTTCCAAATGGCAAAAACCAAAAGAAAATAACCCGCAGTATCATATTATTTGATAGCGAGAAACAAAAACTAGTTCGCATTTACAGAAAAGGTGCCAAGCTAAAACTGGGGATATATAAGTTCATGACAATCTGTAACCGTGAGTACGAACAGAAATAGTATACACAAGACATGTGATAAATTAAATGAGTTAGAATCCGATTAGAAATTAGGGATAAATACCGAAGGTAGAGCAGTCGAGATTTCCTGTCAAGAATCACAAGGAAAGGCGCAAACAAAACACAAGAAAACATTAATCTGAAACATATCGAATAAACCAGTGAATTGAAGCTATGAACCCGGGTAACAAGCGCTTGTCAACATTTGAGGTTCGATTTCCCTGCTCAAGCACAAACATAATCGTAATAACAGATTGATTACCGCAACAACACACATGAACTTAACTAGTTACAGTCACAAAGAATGAAACAAGCTTGGTTGCCTCCCTCTAATCCCTTTTCATGGAACGAGAACAAGACCCGATAATGGACAAATATGAACAGATTTGAGTAACTAAGAAGAGAAAACTTGCACCGCATTTTTGTACAGCCCGATAAACTTCTTAACCCATAAAGGGTCTAAATCTCGTGGAACTCAAGTGCACATCAGGATGATAAAAGATATTTTTCAACGTGTTAGGAAATTGGAAAAATAATAATGAAAGTGATAGAGAACTTGATATATTGTATTTGAACTGTATGAACAGCGAAGACATCCCAAAGAAATCGAAACGCTCCAAACCATCACTGCTTCTGGTTTATTGACAGTAAGAAGAGAATAGCAAATTGTAAGGAAAACTTCGAATTATCTCTTAAAACTATCGGGCACATATGGGAACTTGATACCCAGTACTAAGAACCAAATGAAAATCAACGAGATTGAGGGATTTGAAGATTCAAAAAGAAAGAGAAAAAAAAGAAAGACAAAATCAACTTCAAAAATCGAAAGACAGCGAGAGAGCTTGAGAAGAAATTGAAACCTCTTACGCTGCTCACGTACCTAGTGCAGACACAAAAACTCTATGAAAATGGTGAATGAAGATTTCAAATCAAGAGAAGGAGAGTGCGAGAGATTTTTCCTTGGGAAGCATAGGTTGCTCCTGGGTTTCCTTTTTTCCGATGTCGATTTTTGAACGTGGAAGAAAGAAGAAGATTCTGAAAACAGGGGAGTAAAGTCATGGTGTTTGGGTTGCAAGATTGAGAGCGATCAAAGAAGAGAGGAGGAAATGGGTAGGTCTTTTTTGGTTCTGAAGGTTTTTGGAAGACCGGCAAGGAACCCGTGGGGAAGAAGCTTCGGGTGGTGGTGTTTGATTCTCAGACTATGAATTTTTCTCTTCGAAGGAATTCTTATGGGAATTGGAGAATGTATCAAAATGTGGGTCGAGATTGTGGGAATTGAAGAATGTTTCAAAACGCGGGTAACTACTCCATGTCGGCTGGGTCTTCCTGGAAAAGGAAAACGAGAGTCGGAGGTGGGTAATGAAAGAAAATCGACGGAGGCCGAGGAAGAAGAACATGGGGTCGGTGGTTACTGTTGTCCCTTTTCTGAATTGAATTTTTGTGTTTTTGAGGAGGTTGGATGGCGAATCGAGAAGAAGACCGACAGAGGAGTATGGAGGTCTATTAGGTTTTACGAATCGAGGAAGCCAGGTGGATGATGGGTTTTCATGGTGGTTTTCGAAACAAGAAGAGACCAAGCGTGGTGCTCTTCTCTGTTTTTTTTGTTTTTGTTCTTCTCGAGATTTCAAAACGAAGAGGAGGAAGACCAGGGAATGGAAAGTTCAGGCAATAGAGAAGATCTCTATCTTGTCGACTGGAGTGATTAGAATGATGTCCGTTTTATGTTGATTTTCTGAATGGGTTGAGGGTTACTAATCAACCTATGGGCCTTGTTCGGGGTGGGCTAGATCTTGATTCAAGAGAAGGGCGCTTGCGAGTCTCGAACCTATGTTTTGGCAAGACTCGTGACCTATCAAACATTAACGACTCCAGTCATGCTTCTTGCGAGTCTCGAACCCAAAACCTCCGGGTCACCCCTCGTGTGTTCTAACCAACTGAGCTGCATCAACATTCAATATGTGACCGCAAAAGATGACTATGGAATTCTCTGATGAGCTGAACTGTAAAATAAAACACTGCTTGATTTCACTAGGATTTGAGCCCGAGACCCGTTGACTTTCTAGTGAATAGTCTAACCAACTATGCTAACTCAGAACTCAATTTATCAATGAGAGAAATAATACTAATGCTCTACTTCGAACTGAATAATCCTTAAAACGCTAGTGTTTACAATGTGAATGTTCAGTAAAATAAAAGAATTTAATCCGGTAAAATGAATTGTTTTCTTTTTAAGAGTCGTGAAATTGTTGAATGTACTTAATGAAAATGAAGATGTAATACGGTGTTGTACATAAAATAATGAAATAGTACTAATATAATAGAAGTAAACATACAAGCGAATGCCATAAAAATAGGAATTGAATTGGATATGTATGAATAGTGGAAAATAAGATTTAAAAAAAAAACAAGAAACAAATTAAAATAAGATGAAGAAGCTTAATCAAATAAGCGACAAAATGAAGTACACAAATAAAAAATAATAATAGTAAAGGCCACATAAAATGTTATAAATAACAATGCAAAATAAAAAAAAAATAAAAAGAAAAATGCTAGAAGACAATTAATAGACAAATTAACAAAAGGGATGGTTCAAAACCGGATTGTCATTTGGAAATTCATTTTCGAAATTCGTGTTTTTATGAAATTCTTTGAAAAAGATTATAAAATGATGGTTTCGTTTAGCACGCACGCTAATATGTTTTTGAAAAAGAAAGGCGACGACCCTCTTATTATTTTGGAATTTGCTTTATGGGGTGAGAATTTTTGGTGTCTACATAGTGTTCCTCCTAAACCGGTTACTCTTCGGTTTTCAACAATTACTATAACAGCTTATTCCCACATTGCTTGGCGATCATTGTATGCTCAAGCTTCCCTACATTAGTGGTTCTAAAAGAGATGTATTATCAGGCATTTACTGATGACATCCTCTTCTTTGGAATCTATGTGTTCGCCGCTCTCGCGGTTTCACATTAACGAGTGGTATCCTCACTTGTTATTTATTAAACAATCTTACTGGTTTCATCCTTGGCAACTCTCTATATGGTTCATAATAGGTTTTGCAACCGTTGGATCTATGTATTGTAACAAGTTCATGGCTTACTAGCCCCGTTGCCTAGAGCTTGCTCATCATAGGCTGTTCACACATATGTCATTTCTCCATACACCCTCAGGTGGCTTGGAGGTAATATTGGGCTCCATGATAAGATCGTCGCATAAACTTCCGTTCGTTAGAGACCCTTTAAGTATCTTGGTATCGATCGGTCTCATTTATTAATTTTAGGGTATCCCCTGGTAAGTGGGATCCCTTCGGTGTTCTAACCGAGTGTTCATTCTAATTCTGTGTTTTTATCACGACATTTCGTTCTTCACCCTTCAAGGATTGCTCCTGGGTGTTGTTAAGTGATGCCATTTCATTTGGCTCACCCTTAGGTATGTTTAGCTTATTACCCTGCTTTATGGTTTTGGATTTCAAATTGTCCCCTTTGGGGTTATAGCGTCTCCCATTCTTAGGGTAGATCATAGATGTCTTCTCCTTTGTGTTCTTGATTGGGTATAATGTCTTCTTCTATGAAGAACAATTTTTCCCGATAGTCTTGGTGGTTGTCCTGGGAATCCCATCCCGTTCGTCGAACTATTGATGTGTTAACGTTAGGCGTCTACCTTAGTGTGTTTAGACTGGGTATTCATTCCAGCTAACATGCTTTGCTTCAATATCCTTGAGACATATCCAATGTCTTTACTCAACTGTTAGTGCTTCTCGCACTTCTTAACTCTTAATCATCCTTCTGGAGTAAGTTCTTGACTTCTTTAGCTTTGTAAGTTTATCTGAGTTCCTTCGATCGTTCGAGGTGTCCAACTGTTCCGGTTCGAATTTATCTTATGGTCTGTAGTATGGAGTTGACTACTTCCCGTGTTTTGTACACCATTGTATACATACGTGGGGTACCTTATTGGTACGTTACCACCTACCTGACTAACTCACAAATCGTCTGTCAGGCCCGTAAGCTCCTTTGGAGTGCGGTCATCCCACATCTCGTATTTAGGTACACTCGTAGTGCTCGTCACACGCCTAGGTGAATTATTCTATTGTCAACTCCTCTTGTATTATTCTATGATAACTTACCGTGATTCTCTGGTTTGGTTTTAAAATCTGAGGTTTTAAAAGAAATGTTTAGGTTTGAAAGAAAATTTTCATGGTGTTGTCATGTCTGAGGTCCTGACCAAGTCTAGCTTCTCACTGACTGGTACGTTCTTTTAAGATGATGGTCGGGCCGTTAGGTCCTTCCAAGGTTTCGTTGTTTCAAATTCTTGGGACTAGTGATCCTATATTTGCTCCACTGTCATGGTGGTACTTTGGTAAGTACTTGTTGGTCGTTAAAGGTTTTCCAAATAGTCCTGCTTTTGCTACACTTGCCTTGGCAAGTGCGCGGGTAGGTTGTTTTTCAGGTTAACATATACCGGTTACGGTATTGTTTCCATCCGTATTTGGGTGTCTTATTGGATCTTTCTTTGATCTTTTGATCTTAGTGATCAATCTCCTGAGTAGCTTTTCAGTGTTCTTGACAAGATTGTCATTAATTCGGGTGCTTTCCCGATCCTTGAGGTTCTCCGTGTATCTTGCTTCATTGCTCGTTCCCACGCCTTTATGGTGGTTATCGAGGCTAGACTAATCCTTAGGAGCTACGTCGTAGTCCTGTTGGTGTTATCAAGCATTGCAGTCCGCAGACTTTCTTGTCTCGAGTTTGTTACTCTGTCTTTTTCGCTTCATTGCGCGGTTGTGCTTTCCTTCTTGCCGGCTATGCATGGTTCTCACGACTGCGAAGCACGTCGCCCCATGGTGCCGTAATTTCAGTTATCCGCTGGTTAGGATTACTCAATCTTTCGCTGATAAATGCGGTTATTGTTGTTCAACAGGGACCGTCTCCGGGGTTTCCATTTCTTGGACTCTACCGTATGACAGGTTCTTTCTCTTACAGGGCTTATTACAACTGCCAGATCGGTTTCCCGAGTATGAGAGGTCTTTCCATCTCTCTGGCGTTCTTGTCCCAACTTTATAACGTGGGTTGTGGAGGGCGGGAATGATGTTGTAGGTATCCAGATCACACTGGAAGTTCCTAACTAGCGTACCTCTCACGCTAACACTTAACCCTTAGCCCTAAGTCCCTAATTCCTAACTCGGTATTTTCCTAAACTCGGTATTTCAACCATCAGAGCAATACTTCGCTCTGATACCACTTTTTGTAACACCCCTACCGCTAATCCAGACATTACCTCCTAATCCGTCTCAATTACCATTACCGAAGCAGCGGAAATTCACTACAACGGAGGGTATTACAATGTCGTTAGTCACCCACGTGACTAACAAGGCCAACTCCAGTACAACAATTCAAATACAATATCGGTTTGATGGATTATTATACCGAGTACTCTATACAACGATACATTCCAATCCTTAATCAAATCTCAAACCAAATACAAACTTCAATTCCACATTATACAAATACAACCTCAATTTCGTTCTATACCGAGTATCTACAGTTCTCAAGTCTGCCGATAACCAACCAGACTCACAATTCTACATTACAATAATTACAACATTCTTAACCAACTACCCATGCTTATACAGCAACCCCGTCTTACACTCTTGGACGGTGATCGCCTTCAATGTACCTGGAAAATAAAAACGGTGCCCCTAGGGGCTCAGTAAATTGTTGTATATGAAATTCGCATACCCCGCGTGCTAACGGGGGTACGCCGACTACTTTGGTCGAGAACATGCGGTTCGTTTTTATTTAATAATCATGCTCGCACTTAAAAGCATTCAACACGGAATACAATCACACCAACACAACAAGTTGTTAGTTAGCATTAACTTACTCTTAGGTCTCGAGGGTTTCTACTTCACTATGCCTTCGTTACTCATTCATTGACTTACCCATTCTCTTGGGTTACTCTTCCTCAAGTTCACTTATTCTCAATCTCAATTCAAGTTCAAGTCTTAAATCTTTTAACAATTCTCAAATCTTAAGTTCTCAAAGGGATCTCTTTTAAGTCATTACTCATGACCTTCGGGCAGAGTCTTACACAAGACTCACCACCGGGCTTTCAACTACAAGTCTTACTTCCCCGGTTTTGACCCTACTCTAGGTCTAGCATGGTGGGAAAGTTCGACTATCAAATGGAACTACCTACTTAGCTCCTCAACTCCTCTGATGTCCGTTTCTCTACTGGACAACTCAAATTCCCAAAACTCCTCTCTCGAAGTTATTTCATAATCTCATAGATTAGCCTATAAGTATCTCTCTTGATATCATCTAGTAACTTAGGGAATTCCTCAATGTTTAGTATTCTTATATTTAAGGGTTTCTTATCTTTTGAACACTTGTGGTTTCAGACCATTTTCTCAATTAGGTCGGACCCTCATATTGTGGGTCGACTATATTCTAAGGGAGTTTGTTGGTCCCTTATCATTCCTTACTTCTCTCAAGTTCAAGTGTTGTACCTTAATTAATCTCTAAATAGAGGTTTCTTTACATCTTCCACTATCATTTGTTTTGTGGATTATTTCAACCCGGTTCTCTAACCGTTATCGGGAGTTTACTAACCCCGTACAACTCTCTCACATTCTAGTGAGTTCGTATGTTTGCATTATCGTTATTCTTGATTTAATAGTTTTCGTGTGTTTCCATGTTTCGTTATTTTGCGAAACGACTCTTTCTACGAGTCACTAAACAAACAAGACTCATCTATGAGTCAGTCTCCAACACTAAGTTAGATCAAGCAATCACTCAAGTATGGTTAGTTCATACATCAAGCATCAAGATACACAATCAAGCAATAATTCATTTTCATGCTTATATCTTGATTAAGTCGGCACACAAGCAAACAAGCACACAAATCAGTGTAGCCAGGTTAGCATACAGGGCATGAGAAAATCATACATTTCACCATGGTTTACTTTACCGTGTCATTTTATGTTCCTCGGTTCGCACTTGATTCACTGATAATATTTCAAGTGTTTCTATTAATAACAAAGCACTACGGTATGTAACAACTAATACTCCCATAGTTTAACCTCGTTACCGCGTTAATCTTAGGTTCTTAGGGCATGTTCTTCTTACCATAATTACTCTACCAATGGCTTACTATTAATGCCATTTTTTTACAAAGGCCGACCGACCCACTCTTGGGTAGGTCGCCGGGGTAGGTCGGGTGCAGAGAGCATCCGAGTTAACTAATTCAGCTCGACCGACCCAGACTCGGTCGGTCCCCTGGGTGGGTCGGCTGCAGAAGCATTCCTCATGTGTTTATTCCACTCATATTGAACTCCAAATTCACCTCAACTCTCACCCAATCTTTTCCTAATCATTTCCACATGTTTTCTACATGTTTAAACACCTTAAAACACTCCTAGTCATGCTCCAAACCTCCTCAAATCATTACTAAAATTCTTTACCCAAATCCTTGCTCAATTTCTACAAACTTCAATCCTCATTTTTGCACTTATGCACACTAGTGCATTTCTAAACTTCTCTTGACAGCCTACCTCTTGTTCTCACCCATTTTGACCATTCTAAATCCTTTATAACCATTTGCAATAACTATACCCAAGTTCATCATTCATCTCCAAGGTTATGCACGCTAACTCTTTTCTAAAATTCAAGGCACTAAAACACTGTTTTGCTACAGATTTTTCTTCTATCATTTCCAAGCCTTCACTCACCCTCTATGGGTGTTTACTTCAACCAAATCAATCCCTACATACACCTAGTTAACCCTAGGTCACTCCTCACTCATGACATCTCTTAAAACATCATAATTCCTACCAAAATTTTGCCATAACTTACCTACAATTCTAGCATCTCCCAATTCATCATTTATCACCTAAATTCATCCAAAACTAACCACATCCACATGGGATCCTACCAGCACATAATACCCATTTAAATTTCACTAAACCTCATCAAGCACAATATAATACAATAACGTAAAAGCTTGGCACCTAGGCCCTTAATTCAAACATCAATTTCCCAAACCTTCCTCATATGAATTAAATCATTCCAACACATCTCTATCCCATGTTTTTGGTTCATTCTTTTGGATTTCCCATCCCATAATTCTAAAGAAATCAAGATAGTTATTAAGGTAGTTATTTACCTTCAACTCTTGAACTTCTTCTTTTAAGCCTCTTATTTTCCTTTGTTTCTTGTCTATCATTTGACCAAGCTACAACCCATTGTCCAATGGAATACACACATACATTGGCAAATACACAACTCTAGAATTAACCCTAAAATTCAAGGGAGTTTTGAATCTCATGGATGAGGGATTACCTTCCAGCTCTAGGTGAGTGTTTGACAATTACCACAACTCCAGCACCTTTTGAAGGCTTAAAAAACGGCTGGACACAAGGAACAAGGAGGCTCAAAAACTGGAAAATTCGATATTCAAAGAAAGGCTAGAAAAGAGGGATTTTTGAGTTCCTTTTTACCTTAAGAAGCAAGAGAGTTGCTCTAGCTCACCATGAGCTTCTTCTTTCTTCAAATGGAGGTTCTTCCATGGGGATGAAGGTTGGAGTTTTTATATGTTGAAAAGAGAGAATTGTTCTCCAAGAAGAGGGAAGTTTAGTGGTGTAATTGTTTTGCCATTTGGACTTTGTTTAAGCCATGAAAAATAAGGAGGAAGTGAGGGCTGGTGTGAGTTCTCCAAAACGCCATTAGAGGCTTGGGGAAGAAGATAGAATTTAGAAAAGAGGGAGGAGTACGTAAGATAGAGAGAGAGAGTAGAATGGGGAGGAGAGAGAGTAAGTCTTACTTTTTTTACTTTTTCACTTTATTTGTTTGCCTTTTTGTATCTAAAAGCAATTAAAGAGAGGGGAAGAGGCTAGCCAGCCGTCCCACACACCCAACAATTGGGTTTTCTGATTTTTAATTGCAAATGGGGAAAATTATTTTGCTCTTATTACAACTAACACCCCAAAAGTTCTAGTTTTTACACTATTCACTTACCGGAACCCGTTTTCCAGAATTTTCTTGTTTCTTTAATTCTAATGGTTCTTAAGCTTCCATTAATGTTTATTTATAGTTATTTGATGAACTATAATTTTTACGGGTCCATTTGACCACTTAAAGTCATGTCTTCGGGTTTTCTCGAAAAACGTGCTCTAAGACTCCGTTAGCGTTTTAAACCATTATTTGGATCTGTTTTCTTTGGGAATCATTACCGTATATTAATTAGGCCTAACTAAGCCTTAGGAATCCATCTAAGACCCTTTTTCAAGGTCGTATTCCTCCTATGGTCACATAACGCTCATTTTTATGTTTTTCGCTTTTTAAGTGTTTTCTCTTTTCTTTTGGCTTTATTTTCTTCACCAAAATTCTTTAGACACTATTAGGTCCTTAAATACCATATTAGAATAATTTATTCACCATACTTAGGTTCGGGGTATTTCACAACGTCGAGCCCAATGTAACGAAACCAGCCAGTAAATCAGATACAACCCAATGTATAAACAAAATGGAAAAAGTAGAAATTTGTAATAATTGAAACACAACCGTTTTGATCAAAACACTGTGCAACGCTAGCATTATATAAACATTCTTTCCATGTATAGAAAGGGGGCTAAAATGAATATATAAACATCAATTTCTAAGCCCTATTTTTTCTCTGTATTTAATATCTTTTCATAGTACGTACGATCACTAGTCAAAGCAGGCGTATATATTAAAGTGTCTTGTCTTGTAACTCTTTAATTATAGCCAATGTCTTGGTCAATAGGACATCAAGTTGTATCTTGTGACTTCATCACTAACAATCTTAAAGCCCGTTTTAGGCCCTAAAGAGACTTCTTACTCCACAAACTCCTATCCTTTTTTCAATAACAAGCCCATTAGACGATTGCATATATCCTCATGTCCATGAATAAAACCATTAATGTAGTTGGTCAACTATCCAATTTTGTAGTAGAAGGATAAAAGGTTTCCCTATTATATAATCCAAACATTTAAGTACAACCCTCAACTACTAACCTAGCCAATTGCCTTTTTAGTTCTTAGTGAGTTTGACAAGAACCTTCAACTTTATGTCCATTTTCACCTTGATCCCATCCTCGTTGACAACAACCTCTTCATGTGTCGTAGGTTCTTTTATATTCAGTGTAGAAACTAGATTCTTTTTTATGTCTTATACAAGTAAGCACAGGGAAGAAAATGTTTTAGTAGGTAGTATATCATTCAAAATACTATTATGCTCATAAGATAACCTTTTGACTAAGAATGTCATAGTTTGTTATCATCTGTTATAAGATGTCTATGAGCACACCTTTTTCTTTCTCTATGATGAAGTTCAACCCTCAATCATATCTTTTAGTTGTGTGGGGATCGATGTTCCCAGCCCTTGTGAACTTTCCAAGTGGGATTTCTAACTATTATCCTTCCTCGGTTTATTGGGTCTCCTCGATTGTTTTTCCCTTACAAGAGTCCTAGCTTATATATTGTCATTATTAGCATTTTAATAATTGTAAGGGAGAGTTACTAGGAACGGTGTGTCTACAAAAATGATCTATATTGTTGTTATTGTAGATGTGTCAAAATCAAGAACTTGCTTTGTATTCACGTTATCAACTCCTTGTTGATGCCAAAAGCTTCAAAGCTCTTGAAATGGAATATTGTTTGTGAAATACCCATCTTGTGTGATCTTTATATTCAGGTATAAGGATGAAACATCCAAAAGGTTTTTAAATCATGAGAAAAGTATATTATCCACCCATTAGTTTTAATAAATTACAATACCCACTAATAAAGTATTGAATAATTACAATTTTCACCCATAAGCTTTAATAAAATGAGGTGAAGGCAAACAGTTATAATCTAGTCTATAACTCATACGAGAAGGGTTCGTATTGCGAGTGAAAGCAAATGATTTATGGTCTTTGTAGAGAACATGAAGCAGTTACTTATGACTAAGGGCGCGTTCGCCCTTGCACTAAATGTGCATTTTTTGACAGCATAAATATACAGCATATGCTGTTTTGGACTCCTTTATTTGTTTTTGCTGTTCGCCTAAAACAGCATAAATGTCAGCATAAATGGCAGCATAAATGCCCGCAGCAAATGCTATTTTTTCGTTTTCGTGCTTTCACTTCCGTTTCTTTACTCACTTTATAATGCAATTACTGTGACTATTGATTTTTTAAAAAAAGAATTTTTTTTACAAGTTACTTTATTTATAATAAATTACATAATGCTTTAAATAATTTATAAAAAATAGTACTACATCTTTAGCCAAATTTACAAAAAATCACATTTATAATACAAATCTATAATATATTATTTGTAATGCCACATAGATTAATAAAATTAAAAAACGAATAAATATACACACTTGTTGATATATAAATTAAAATATTAAAATAGTATATAGAAATATGAATGCATATAAATTTATTAACATACAAAGTTACAAAAATATTATCTAAATAAATTCACATAACATTATCAGAAAATTTAAAACGCTTTTTCTCTTTTTTTTACGTTTTTATATTTGTAAAAATTATAAAATTTAGATAATAAAAATATATGTTTAGGAGTTACAAGTTTTGCTTAAATAATAGAAATAAAATTTTTATTGTTTGTGAATTTTTTTATTTATTTTTATTAACAAAATAAAGTTACGTAGTGTAATATAATAAATTATAATTGTAATACGAAAACGGTAAATGCACTACATATAACTAACTTGATCAAACATGCTGCATATATGCTGCACTGCCAAACAACAGTTTTCAAAACAGCTGCATTTATGCCAGCACATTCCTGCCAGCAAATATGCTGCATTTATGCCAGCGCATTCCTGCTACCAAATATGCTGCATTTATGCTGCCAAAACAGCCATGCCGAACAGAGCCTAAAAGTGCATTGCTCTTGTAATATCAAGAAGGAATTTGTGTTTTCTTTATCAGCAATAAAAGTATAACCACTCTCAGACAAAATATATTTAATTATCCTCCTCGCAGCATGGATATAGGCCCTGTTCTGTGTGAGCCTTTATTTTTGAGGGTCACTACGCTCAGTCGGGTTTTCACTTCGCTCAGTCGGAAAAAGACTATTTTGCCCCTACTACAATAATTTTCAAATATTTCTATATTTACCCACAATTTATGATATATTACAAGGTGACCCCAAATTTCATTATATAAAGGAATTGAATATGATATGAAATCATATTCAAATTCAGAAATCCTAAAGTTAGAGAGATAAAGAGAGGAAATGGTTTCTTTCGGAAGTTTGAAGAAAAAACTGTTCGGTAAGAGTAAAAAAGATGGAGGAAATGCTGAAGGTGGTGTTCCAGAAATACAAGACGAGTATGCAGATGATGTTAGGAGTGAGGAGTATTCACGAGGAGCTCAATCTGAGGTACTTTCTGTTGTTATTTTAGCAATTTATGTACAAATGTAGCTAGAATATATACAAAATTGAACGAAAAAAGCAAAAAAAGACGTCGGTAAAACTGGGCGCCCGCGCCCACCTCCTTATGCGCGCGCCAGCGCCGTCCCAGTCCACCGGGCGCCCGCGCCCTCCTTTCCAAATGCGCGTCTGCGCGCCTCCCTTGATGCGGACGCCGGCGCCGACGTATTTAGGTCGGCGCCTGCGCCGGTGCCCGTTTTTCAAATCGCTGTATCTTCTTCGTTATTGCTCCGTTTTTCGATCCGTTTGCGCCGTTGCGTTTGTCTTTTCGTGTACTTTACGATGATATACTTTGTTGATTATTTTGATGGCTTATGAGTGATTTATTCTAAAGTACGTAGTATTAAGGTTTACGAGTAGCACTTGATGAATAACAACGTTTTTCTGCTTAGGGTGATAACGATGATGAATTCGATGATGCGAACGTAGACACAAGTCATGTATTTAATAGTAGCCTAGTCTTTGGCGATGCAGAGGAGGCGGTTGGTTATGCGTTTCGCACCGGAGAGGCTAATAATATTTATCTAATCAGACAGACTAAGAGAGACGACGGTGAAGTAATACTAACGTGTGAGAGGTACGGCAAGCATAGGCCACGGGTTAGCACAGGAGAATCGTCATCGTCGAGTCAAAGGCCACGGCGTGCCACGAAGAAATGCAACTGCCCTTTCCGCCTAAGCATCAGGGGTGGGGTTCAGACGGGCTGGTCTGTCTTGGTAATGGTCCGACGCACAACCACGCGTTAGCGAGGAACCCGCAATCTCACTTCGTCCGGCCTCGCTTTAGCGTCGACGAAAGGGCAAGCATGAAAAGTTTGTACAGGAGTGGTGTTGCGCCTAGGCAGATGTGGGCCCATTTACATGACAAGAACCCTGAAAGTACTGCAGACAAGACATCGATTCATAACCTAGTTTCGAAATTCAGAAAAGAAGATCGTGGCGGACGTACAGATGTAGCGTCCTTCATGCACTCGCTAGATGAACGTAATTATAGTTGGTGGTCCGAGAAAGATGCAAGTAAGTGTCGGCACATCTGTTCAGTGTTGGTTTTTTGTCTGTTAATCACTTTAAATGTTAGTTCTAATTAAATGTCCATTTTGCAGGGAATCCATCTAGGCTGGGTCTTGTCTTGTTTGCGCACCCTTTTTCGCTGACGCTCGTTAAGATGTTTCCTTATGTAGTGCTCATTGATAGCACTTACAAGACGAACATGTACAAGGTGCCTCTAGTGGAGTTCGTCGGAGTCACGTCGTGCGGCAAGAACTTCTGCATAGCGTTCTGTTTTGCGGTCAGAGAGGATGAGTCTGCATACACGTGGATGCTTAATCAGCTGACGAAGGTGTTGATCTATCCTCCAAATGTGTTTGTCACTGACAATGAAAAGGCGCTAGTGAAAGCACTTTCAGTGGTATATCCTTCTGTACCACATCTTCTATGTCGTTGGCATATATGCAAGAATGTGGCTGCCAATGCGCTTAAGATAATGCATATTGACCGTGACAGAGTCAATTTAGTAGTGCATCGGTGGAAGCGACTAGTTTACGCCTCAACTATTGCGAAGTACGATGAACAGTACGGGAAATTAGTACACTCCTACGGCGCCAACAATCCTTTCGTTGTGTACTTGAACAACACATGGCTATGTCAGCGTGAGAAATTTTGTGAGGTATGGGTTAAGAGATTCAGGCATTTCGGCAACACATCTACCAACAGGTTAGCTTAACTTTAATTGTCAACATGTTCTGTTGTTTGTATTGGTATGTTTCCCATTTATGCTACTAATTGACTTCCAATGTGTAGGGCGGAGAGCGCCCACTCAGCTCTAAAGTGTTGGCTTCATACATCCACCGGATCTCTAGACACATGCTTCGACAGCATACATAGATTCGTCGAAGGGCAACATTTTCACATTAAACAAGACTTCGAGTTCTCCATTGACAGAAGGGTTTCGGAAGACCAGCAAGTCCCATTTTTATTTCTGGTCAATCAAGTGAGCCTCAAATGTTTGGAAATACTCCAGGATCAGCTGAGAAGCGGGAGGTGCGATATTGACCACACAACATCGTACGAAGATGTTTGTGCGTTTACTTCGACCATGGGATTACCGTGCGCGTTTCGTATGTTTCAGTACATTCAAGCCGGTCTGAATATACCAGTTGAAGAAGTGCATATCTTCTGGCGAACACTCAGATACGACGCACAACAAGAATTTGAAGCACAACGCCAAACATACGATGAGTCGTATAGCACAGAGGAACAACTCTCATGTGTAGGTTTATGGTATGATGATCTGTCTCAGCGGTATGATCCTACGACGATTGAACAAGCGTTCAACGCGTGGAAGCCAATATGGGAGCCCGAGGATGATCACACTGGTTTACAGCCACCAGAGGTGAAGGTGCCTAAGGGAAGGCCCACTACCAAAAAAAAGAAGAGGCCAAACACTAGGGACAAGTCCGAGCACGAGCATTTAGGTCTTGGAAACCGTGGTCCGCCCCTACGACGTTCGCAGTCTCAGCGACGCTCGACAGCACCCCAAAGTACAAGTGATCATGGGCCGTCAATGCAACACAGTCAATCACAGCGTTGGTCATCTGAGCGAATGAGTCAAACTGGAGAAGGACCGACAATGCAACACAATCCACCTCAACAACATGCACCATATCCGACATACTGGAGCCCCTGGAAATACTCGCCGTATTGGACTGACCTCGATCCGCAATTAGGTATATTATAGGTTACAGGGAGATAGTGGGTGATGGAAACTGTGGGTTTCGAGCCATTGCTGATGCCGTGTACAACGATGAAAGCCTATGGAAACAGGTTAGACGTGCATGCTTGGATGAGCTGGAGGATAGAAGAGATTGGTGGTTAAATAAAGTTGAACGAGTTTGGTACGATAGACAGTACCGTCGACTGAATTGGTTTGAAGACACATTTGCACCATCACAATACTGGATTGAAATTCTAGATATTGGTGTCATCTTGTGCACTGTATACCACATTGCGCTTATCAGTTTTTCAAAAGGATACGATGGTAAGGCTACTGGGTTGGTCGCACTGCCGCTACGTGATGATCGGGGGTTAGGTCGTCCAACAGCAGAGGTCACTCTTGCATGTGTCGCTGAGCAGTCTCATTTCATTAGACTCCAAACAGTCGAAAATTGTCCAGTCCCAATCTTGAATCCGATGTGGCGACGTTGGCATGAGCCCTCAGTTACAGCTTATATTGATCCGTACTTACCGCGCAATGCAGAGTGGTACAGATTGTTTCCCCCAATTGGTGAACCAGGACGCTTGATTATAGAAGATTAGAATTTGTAAAATTTTGTTGAATTCTTTGTATGCCATTAGTATATTCAAGAAGCATTGTAATGTTTTGCAAGATTAATGTATTGAAGAAGGACATTGAAAATTTTGAGTGTTTTAGTGTCTCATGTTGATACAGTGGATTATACTTTATCTAATAAAAGCAAATTCATCGTAGATACAATGCGTTCTAACACTACTGCTGTTAGCGACTCAACGTCCTACAAAGAATTTAGACCACCCAGATTGGCATTGATCTTAAGAAGCACATATGACACCTAATTTACCAAAAAAAAAGTTGTACAATATTTCATCTGTTGCTAATGATCGAATTTTGGCCCATCTGTGTTTCTAACCGCTGGACAAGATGCTGATCCTTACTTGGTCAACCAAGGGTAACTTTTCAAGTATACCTTCGATCACAACATCAGCAAGGTTACTGGTAATGAATGCTTTTTGGCCATCAGTAATCGTAGGTTGAATACCATACTAATAGTGAATACGTATAGTGACTTCATGTTGAGTGGATGCTTTTATCCCGTTAGTGAACAACTTTGTGATGTTTTGCAAGATTAATGTATTGAAGAAGGACATTGAAAATTTTGAGTGTTTTAGTGTCTCATGTTGATACAGTGGATTATACTTTATCTAATAAAAGCAAATTCATCGTAGATACAATGCGTTCTAACACTACTGCTGTTAGCGACTCAACGTCCTACAAAGAATTTAGACCACCCAGATTGGCATTGATCTTAAGAAGCACATATGACACCTAATTTACCAAAAAAAAAGTTGTACAATATTTCATCTGTTGCTAATGATCGAATTTTGGCCCATCTGTGTTTCTAACCGCTGGACAAGATGCTGAAAAAAATGTTTTTTTTACTAATTAATTGTACACATATTTGAAACATATTTTTAAGACTTCAAAAGCGATTATATTTTAGAGTTTCATTTTCAATCAACATTGTTCACACATCATTTCTCATAATGTTACAACTTATTCCACACACATCATTTTAAACCTTTAAACAAAAAACGGTTGTGATGACTACTAGTACATGAAAGCCAAATATGGATGCACTGATCAAGCGGGAGGAGGTCGTCTCCTCGTACTAGCCCTGTACCGTGAATTGTGTTCCCTACGGTCCGCCTCAGCCCTGCTTCGTATTACATCTGGGTCTTCGAAGTCTGAATCATCTTCATACTTCACAAGAATCCTAACTCTTTCCATTATTTCTCCAAGGTCTAAGAAGTTCTGCAACATCATGCATACGTCCGCATCGGTTAGTAAATCGACGATAGAGTCGTTGTACAGATCTTGGTCCATCCTAAGGTAGACAATGGAAAAGACGTTGAGTTGCTGATTATCAAAATGTGATCTGACAATTTGATTTAATGAAGCTGTTAGGTGGTTAACACTTCTCGGAGTTCTAATTTCTGTATTGATCACTGCCCATCCCGGAGCACGTTGGAACCGTGCCCCGTATTCATTGAGTGCGGTGTAATGGTTCACGTGAATTGCAAAGGGAATTGACATCCTAATGACATAAACAAGAATGAATTATTTAAAAATGAAAAAACATAAATTAAAATTACAATAACCACATCAGTTTAAGCATCAATACAGAATGTTCAAAAACAACATAAACTAATAAGTCTACTAATATCCAAACCCACCACCACTATACCCACCCCTACCATACTCACCACCACCATACCCACCCGCCCCAGAACCACTACCAGCATGTCGTCCCCTGCCATCACCACGCCCACCCCTCCCATCACCATGTCCTCCCCTCCCATCACCCGGTCCCCTCGCATCATCACCGCGCCCACCATCACCCCCACCACGACGCGCCTGCTCCATGTGCCTACGGTACATACCCTCCCCTCTAGGCCTAAGGCCTCTGGTGCGATGCCCCGCGATGTACCACTCCATGCCAGCACGAGGCTGGTTAGGGTTCCTGTGACGTGTGGGCGAATCAGGGGTGGTCGGGACATTAAGCCGGCAGTACTCAAAGGCCATCTCCAGCGTATCAGCCGCCCAGGCGGGGAAGCCGGTGGGCCAGCCCGGGTTGTTCTCCGGGGCGAGTCTCATGATAAGCGGCGCTGTCTCATCCCAATACTGCAGTAAGTATAAATGTGAAGTTAGTATTTAAAAACAATTACAAACAAAAAAAATTAACAAGACTAAGTATTTACCTGGAGCTGATCCTCTCGTCGTGTACTGGGGCCACCGTCCGCTCCCAGGGGACGCACCTGAACATGAGAAACGCGCTGGAACCACCGGATGTAATCCGGGGCCACGGCCCATGGCATCCGCACGTGCCAGAGGAAACCTCCACCTGCTGGGCCCTGTCGTGTTGTCCCACACGGCTGTCCCGTAGTCGTACGTAGCAAGGTACGTCTTCCCATGTCTGGGACGATAATGGCTGTCGGGTCTGATAGGCTGAGGGGGGATAGTCTGCATGTATCCAAACTGGCGCAGACACCGCTCGGGCATATACGGCTCAGCAATATCCAAGAACTGTATGGTGCCATAATACCGGGAGCGCGCCTGTGATACGAGGGCACCCTCTGCCTCAAATGGCAGCCAAACAACCTACGTTTCATTTAATGGAAAACAATTAACAACTTAAATGAGAAACAATGTTTGACGATACGTTAACCGTCAACTTTTAATTACTACAATCGCTAAGCAACTCGTACCTCAGTAGAGGACATCGTGTCCAGCCGTCCCCTCACGAAACGTAGCCTGTCATCGTCCATCAAATTCCTCGTGTAACGAGGCCACCTCGCCGCCGCCGGGGAGCAACCATCCCAGTCTGAAAGGGGCTCCGGTCTGAACATGGGGAAGTACTCATAGATCCAGCACTGCGGTGATCATCCGAAAACATTAGCCAACATAGTCAATCAACAAGTTTACAATACTTAACTCGTGAGCTCACAATCAAGTTCTCACCTGAAACAACGTCAGGCAACCAGCCAGCTGACGTGTATCCGCCCGGGAAGCGATGCCGAGCTGTCGGTACAGGTATGCCAGTGTCCCGGTCCCCCACGCATACAAGTGGACCCTACTAGGGTCACGGATCGGCCAGTAGGACGAGGGCATAACACGATCCCCGCCCTTGTCGATGATCAATGAGTGGGACACCAGCCACCAGAGGAACGCCGTCGTCTCCTGAAGTGGGGTACAGTATGGACCGCCACAAGTATCATGAAGAGCTCGGTAACGTACCTGGCTCTTCTCCAGGAACCTACAGTCTATCAGCTCCTGCTGGTCCGCCGCGGCAAACAGCCGTAGGAAGTGGGGGATGAGAACATGTAATGGTGGGGCCGCTATGCCGACCCGGGCGCCATCCTCGGGCTGGTACGAAATCGCCATGCCAGTGATGGGGATACCCAAAATGTGGTAGACGTCGTGGAGAGTAATAGTCATCTCTCCGAATGGCATGTGAAAGGAGTTCGTGTCAGGCTGCCATCTCTCCACGAACGCTGAGAGGAGCGCGAGGTCAAAACAACCATGCGCTATGTCGACAAGATGCGCAAGTCCGCTATCCTCGACCGCTGCTAGAGACTCTGGGTGCCTCAATGTACTCGGAGTCCACGCCTCCAAATACTTCGTCTTAGGCTTGAAGCTAAGACATCCCTTCTCCTGTTGAATATTTATGATTGAGTTCACACTATATTAACCATTTCCTAAACAATCTTAAATTTTATGGAATCTATTACCAGACGGGAAACATACCACTCCTCGCCACACGTCAAGCGCGACGTGACCACCGAAACTCGGGATCAAACTCGTATCCTGAGGGCCTCCGGGCACTGGAGTCTGCCCAAGCAACCAAGCATCAGCAGCCGGCATCTGCGCCACCCCCTCTGCCGGACCATGTACTGGGGACCGGCGACGACGGCGCACCCGTGTGGCCACCTCAGCAACCGGCTCATCTATGTCCTCGTCATCAGCGTCAGCCTCGTGATGACGTGCGTCTCCGGCCCCACTCTGTCCAGGAGTAGGCCAATCAGGACTATCAGACCTCACGACCAGCGTCCCATCGCCGATCAATGAGTCCAGATCCACACTATGCATCTGGTCCACCTCCTGCTCCTCCTCCTGCTCCTGCTGCTCCTCCTCCTCCTCCTCCCCTGCTCCAGCTCAAACTCCGCCCGCATCCTCTCCTCACGGGCTCGTAGAAACTCAATCTCCCTACGCTTCCTGGACGAAGCTGTAGCGTACTGTGTACGCCTCCTCTCTGCAGCAGCAGCATCAGGCCCGCTCACACGAGGGTGTGATGAACTCTCGCCTCGGTCGGAAATCGACTTACCCTTACCCAAACCGAACCTACCAAGCAAACCCTTGCCCTTTCCTCCCGCCATCTGTTGTTTACCGTAGAATTTAGTCATACTATTTTTACAGTTAGTCAAGACCGGTCGAGGTTAGTCAATACCGGTCATACATGTATCTCAGTAGTTCAACGTCAAAAACAAATTCATACAAATCCAGGAACTGATTAAAACACGCATAATAGAGGTATACAATGTAAAAAACGACCAATTATATAACAAAACAGCAAAAAACGACCAATTATATAATAAAACAGCAAAAAACGAGCCCCGAGCATTCCCGACAGCGCGCGCCCGCGCGCAACTTTCTTCCCTGGTGCCAGCGCCGTCCCAGTCATGCGCGCGCCAGCGCTGTCCCCATTCCTCATGCGCCCGCGCCGCTGCTTCCATCTGCGCGCCAGCGTCGTCGCATCCACCCACGCGCCAGCGCCCACGCTTCCACCCGCGCGCCAGCGCGGCCTCTTCCACCCGCACGCCAGCGCGCCCCGGTCTGCTCTCCCCCGTTCCGAATTCGTCTACTGTTTTCTACTAATTTTGCTACTTTTACTGCTATTCTACGCTAAAAAACTGTAAATTATGACAGAAAAGAACCTGATTTTGCAGATCGTACTAACAGAAATGATGACTTGTGCACCGGCTATCCTCCCGCTACCGCTCCTGCTCCCGCTCCGGTTACCGCTTCTAGAGAGAAGTCAGAGAGAATTCTAGAGAGATAGAGAGTTTTGAGATTTTGAAATTTTGTGGAGAGATAATAGAGGGTAAAGGTGTATATATAGGAGAATTTAAGGGTAAGGGCAAAATGGTAAAGTTTTTTAAATTTCTGACTGAGCGAAGTGAAAACCCGACTGAGCGAACGAGTTCAGTTATTTTTTGGGTAGATTAATGCACATGTATACTCCAGGTGGCAGACTCTTATTTGTTTCTTTTTGTTGTGGGACCTATACTCTCACTCACATGAACACTGTTTTTAAACGCAACTTTACGTGTGTTTGTATAAAGGTGCAGATTAATGTCATAGATGAACGGGCCCATAGTGTGGATGTGAACTTTATACAACAATTCGTAAGAGCAACCACAATAGTAGAAACTAAGAAAGTTTCTTATATATATTATTATATTTGCTCTCCTCACATTCTCTCTCCTTAATAAGACACCCTCTCTCCTCCGCTTCAGCATTTCCCTTTTTCATTTTTTATGTGTGTTAGTAAGAAACTCATAAAACACACTGATGTGGTTACTCTAAGAACTCCACTCTTTTTGTCTTTTTTTATTAAACCCTATTCCGTTTTTATTTTTTTTAATCAATAAGACAATCTACTAGTATAATTTTTTTTTTGTGATAGCAACAATTGACTATGGTTGCTCTAGAGAATTGAAACCCCACCATTTCTCTCGTGTCTATTTGATGGTATATTTATAGCTAGTTCCTCCAACCCAAATTCTTAGCTACATGTGAATGTAGCTATCTTGGCTATATTCAAGGAGATTTTAGTCAAATTAAAAAAAATCTTTATAGTAGAGTAATTTTGTAATTAATGAAATATAGTGGGACAAACTTGAAAATAGAAGAAACAAACAAAAAAAAGTAACTACGGGCGCCGATTTTTTTTTCTTTTTCCCTTTTATTTATCTTTATTCCACAACAATAATTTAAATTGTTGTAACTTTTAATATATAAGTCCAAAATGAAAAAAATTTATATCATTGTTCATCTAAATTCAAGCTCTTCAAAACAAGACCACTCATGGATATGTTTTGACAACTTTTAAAAAAAAATATTTTTACGTGTATACCATGATATTTTAATGTGAGGATGTATGCACATATTTTAATGTGAGAATGTACATGTTTTAATGTGACGATATACATGTTCAACTGTTCAAATGTACATATTCTTTAATGAACATTTGTACATGTTTGTATGGTCATATGTACATGTTTGTATGATCATATGTACAAGTTTTCTCCCTTATATGTACATGTTTTCTAAGGATGTACATATTTAATGATTCGTACAGATTTATGTGACCATCTGTATGTTTTTAATGTAATGATGTACATGTTTTTACGTGTGGATGTACATATTTTAATGAATATTTGTACAGGTTTGTATGACCATCTGTACAAGTTTTCTTTTATGTTCTGTACACTATACATGTAAAAATAATTTTTTTTAAAAGTTGTCAAAACATATACATGACTGGTCTTGTTTTGAAAATCTTAAATTTAATTGAATAATGATATAATTTTTTTCATTTTAGACTTATATATTAAAAATTATAATAATTTAAAGCTTTTATATAAAAAAAATTAAAAAAAAAGAAAAAAAAAACACGAAGACCGCGACATGGACCGGGCACGGATTCAGTGACGGAAGATAAATCTCCGTCAGCGACGGACTTTTTTTTTTTAATTTCTTAGCATGTAAAGATATTGCTATGCTGCACTCCCGTACCCTCTGCCCTCTTTTTTCTTTTATTTATGGTTGTATCAATAATAGCAAGTTTCTCTCTAAATTTAAATTGATTCATATAAAACTTTGAACTCTTTTTTTCCTGTATCATTCTTTTTCATCTCCAATGTACGAAGTCAAAAAATACATACAATTTTTTATATGGCCATTATATATAAATAGATATAATATGACTATTAAATAATATTTTATTAATTCTATAATATTTATTATAATTATATAAATATATAACAAATTTAAACATATAATAATTCAAACTTAAGTTCCTAAATTAGACTTAGTACATTTAAAAAAAGTCCAGTTTATCATTTCCAAACTTTTATATTCTTCAGGTTTTATCAATTAGTTAAGCTCTATAAACTAATAAATGGTAAGAATAAGAATGATCAAATGAAAATATATATAACAGTTAGTGTCACTCTTTTAAATTAGTGATGGAAACGATTATAAGAGGTTGTGTACATGTTTCAAATCATCCGTGGAAACATTTATAAATTATTCTGGATACATAAAACCAAGGTTAATGAATACGTAAAATCGACTCCAATAACTCAGTTTATTATTTCCAAAATAACCTTTAGGTTCATCAATCACTCAAGCTTTGAAAACTGATAAATGGTAAAGAAAAATGTATTCTTATACACAATGTGCGATAAGAACGGCCAAAGGAAACGATATATAACAGTTAGTGTCACATTTTTTTTAAAATAGTGATGAAAACGGTTATAGGAGGTTGTGTACATGTTTCTAATCATCCGTAGAAACGTTTTTAAATCATCATGGACACATAAAAGCTAAGGTTAATGAATACGTAAAATCGATTCCAATAACTCAGTTTATTGTTTCCAAAATAACTTTCAGGTTTATCATCACTCAAGCTTTGAAAACTGATAAATGGTAAAGAAAAATATATTCTTATACACAATGTGCGATAAGAACAGCCAAAGGAAACGATATATAACAGTTAGTGTCACTTTTTAAAATTAGTAATGAAAACGATTATAGGAGGTTGTGTACATGTTTCTAATCATCCGTGGAAACGTTTATAAATTATCGTGGATACATAAAAACCAAGGTTAATGAATACGTAAAATCGACTCCAATAACTCAGTTTATTGTTTCCAAAATAACCTTTAGGTTCATCGACCAGTTAAGCTTTGTAAACAGGTAACTGGTTAAAAAATATATTCTTATACACACTGATGCGATAAGAACGACCAAAGGAAACAATATACATTCTCATAATTGAACATGTACACTCTCACATTTGAACATGTACATCGACGCATTAAAACAAGTACATTCTCACATTAACATATGTACATCCTCACATTAAAGTACAGAACGGCTTCCAAATAGATTACCCTACCCCCCAAAACCCCACCCTAGGAAAACTAAAAAACATTAAAGGCATTTTTAGGGTTTGTAGTGGCGGGTTTAGACCTGTTGAGTTAGTTGCTACAATATAAAGTACAAAACAAATTCCAAATAGATTACCCTACCCCCCAAAACACCCCCAACACCCACCCTAGGGAACCTAAAACGTCGAAGGCATTTTTAGGGTTTGTAGTGGCGGGTTTAGGGTCTATCGAGTTAGTTGTTACAATATAAAGTACAGAATAAATTCCAAATAGATTATCCTACCCCTTAAAACACCCCAAAACCCACCCTAGGAAAGCTAAAAACGTCAAAGGCATTTCTAGGGTTTGTAGTGGCAGGTTTAGGGCACAAACCCTAAAAATGTCTTCAACGATTTTTTAGCTTTCCTAGGGTGGGTTTTAGGGTGTGTGGGTTTTGGGTAATCTATTTGGAATCCATTCTATACTTTAATGTGATGAAATACATATTTTAATGTGAGAATGTACATGTTTTAATGTGACGATGTACATGCTCAAATGTTATCACGATTATATATAATTGTTACCACGTCACGACTATATATAAATGTTTCCGTGCCATGATTGTATACAAACGTATCCACAATTATATATAAACATCTCAATGTCATAAAAACGTTTTCACAATTTTATATAAATGTTTTGACGATTTTATATTAACGTTTCTACAATTTTATATAAACATTTCGATGATTTTATATTAACGGTTTCATATAAACCTTTCCACGACATGATTACATATAAACATTTTTCTTAATTATATATGAATGTTTCCACACCACAATTATATAATGTTTCCACGATGGTATAAAGATTTCCACGATTTCAGGCAAACGTGTCCACCTGATAGTATAAAACGTTTCCACTTTGTTTTATATAAGCTTCCACAATTATATATAAACGTCTCCAGGTCATAAAAACGTTTCCACAATTTTATATAAACGTTTCGATGATTTTATATTAACATTTCCACAATTTTATATAAACGTTTCGACGATTTTATATTAACATTTCCATATAAACCTTTTCACGACATGATTACATATAAACATTTTTCATAATTATATATGAATGTTTCCACGCCACAATTATATAATGTTTCCACGATGGTATAAAGGTTTCCACTATTTCAAACAAACGTGTCCACCTGATAGTATAAAACGTTTCCACTTTGTTTTATACACGTTTCCACAATTATATATAAACGTCTCTAGGTCATAAAAACGTTTCCACAATTTTATATAAACGTTTCGACGATTTTATATTAACGTTTCCACAACTTTATATAAATGTTTTGACGATTTTATATACGCTTCCACATTTTTATAGAAACCTGAACAATTACATGATTATATATAACGCTTCCATACCACGATTCCAACGTTTCCATGCCACAATTAAGAATAATATTTATTCCGCTATGCATGAAGGTTTTCACGTTTTCATATAAATTTTTACACATTTTTATATAAACGTTTCCACCTTTTTATATAAACGTTTCCACCTTTTTATATTATGTTTCCATTATTATATTATGGATGATAACTTATAACTGAAGCCTAATATTTGTAGGTTCAATATTTTTTAAAAGTATTATACGTCACTTATATATTTATACACTATTATAATATGTACATAAAATATGTATGTGTGTGTTTTTAGCCAAACAATAATGTTATGTATTGTGTTTTATTGTAGCACATTGATTGATCAGAACTGTAGATTTGTCGTGTTGGAGACCTGCCTTTATGTCTTCTTCTATTATGTAAGGCGACATGGGAGGGATGTTAGCAGGCCGCGCAAATGAAAATTGACCCAAGCAAACAACGACATCTGAGATATTCAAACTTCCGCGCCTCTATGTAGCCATCGTGGCTAGAAACACCTGTAACTAAGAAAAAACGATAGCCAAATTACTAATAATGCAATGGTTATAATTCTTATTACTCCCTCCGTCCCATTCACTTTGTCCCCTTTACTATTTGAGCTTGTCGTTTGACTTCAATATTTAATATGTAAGATAATATATTTTTATAAATTTTTTTTTATAATAGAATCTTTATGTGAAAAACTATATATTGTAAAAATTATTTTTTAAAAATTATTTTATCTTATATATTTAATATTGAAGTGGAAAAGCGTGCCAAAAAGCAAATGAGACACTTATGACGGGACGGAGGTAGTATAAGGATCTTTTAAGGAGTACCTTATACGGGTAAAAAAATTATATTATCATTGGAATGATGCTAAATTATTACTTTATTTTTTTATATTAAATATTATTAAATCATACTCCCTCCGTTCAACAATAACTGTCATTTTAGAAATTTGCACACTTATTAAGAAAAGTAAGACAATGACGCATGTGCCCCTACTTTTTACTTTTTCATTTAGATAATAATTACTTTTATATTGAATTGTAGGGGTAAAAGTGGAAAGAAATGTGTCAAAAAGCTAGAATGATAGATATTTTTGAACAAGAACCACATCCTAAAATGACAGATATTAATTAACGGAGGGAGTAACAGTCTTTGAATTAAGTTAAAATTGAAAAAGTTAATTGACTATGATCCACGCATGACTTACTACTGACTGACTGCTTCTTTTAAAAATAAAGTCATTAGCGCATGACTTACTACTGACTGCTTCTTTTAAAATAAAGTCATTAGTTTAATGACATCAGCAAGTCCATCTACCACAAAAAAAATTACTGTCACCAATTCCGTACTATCAGATGTATGGTCTGGATTGAATCCGTCGGTGACGGAAATCAATGCTCCGTCACAAAATCCTTCCCGGACATGGACCTGTAGCCAAGACGGGCTGTTACTCCAATAGCTCTCACGTGACGTTCTCTGGTACAAAACAGCCGAAACAAAAAGAGGCCACTGAGGCGCGGACAGAATTTTTTTGTCAAAAGTGAAGCTAAGGAATTGAATACTTACCTAAAAGACTCCTCTGCCGCTGATCTTTTCATTGTCGCCTTCTTCACTGCCCCTTCTCTGATCTCTCGCTTCTTGTGTCCATCTCTCTCTCTTTCTAACATTGCCATGCCGACCGCTAATCCCTCTCCCTCCTCCCTTTTCTCTTCTCCCCGATTTCCGTACAGCCACATGAATTGCTTACTCTTCTGTCGGGTTCTTCCTGTTTTTTCGGCGGGGAGTGATCCACTCCGGGTCGTCTCCATATCTTGTCAAGGGCCGAGATCGACTACGGGTTTGGTAACGGGCCAACGCGACGGATCTATAGCTTCTGTGTCTCATTCTTCGACTTCCGGGGCATCTCCTTCTCCTTCTTCGGCGATTGATTTTCTCACATTGTGCCATAGCCTTAAGGTATGCGGGGATGTAACTGATTGAACTTCATTTTAGGTGACCTGCGAGCATATTATCTTCTGATCAGTCTAGTTTCCATCAGTTTACTAATTTGAGCAGCTTAAGCTAGCATCACCAGTCTCTTCGCTTTTAATTATTACATGATCAGTTATGGGAAGAGAAAAAAAAATGGTTTTTACTTATTTGATTAATGTGAGGAGTTAACCTAGAGGACTGAACGAAGATCAAACAGGGAAGAGCGAGAGATCCATGAGGAGTGAAAGTAGACTGAAGAATTCAAAATGAACTGCTTGAGTTATATATGTTTCCAATTTCTTTACCAAGGACATAATAAATTGGCCTTGCACCCATCGTGCAATGGACAGTATCTCTTTTCAGTACTTGGATATTTCGAAATTTTACCTGAAGATGCGCATTAATTGCTCTTGGACAGATACCGCCGTATTATGTGACTGTACGGAATTTTAATTGAACTATCATTCAATACAAACATGAGGACTTTCGTCTGTGAACTTGTCCGTTTAAGTGAGCCGCCATGTCTGATTTCCGTTTGTTGATGATATCTGAATTTAGGAGAAAAACAGCTCAAAACTTTTCCAAATCAAACGATTCCTAGCGGGTGATACGTTAGGATGAATTAGATTGTTTTAGTTCATTATCCTAAGGTTTTATATTGTCTCTCGTCTCTTACATATATTTTATTTGGATTTCTATTAATGTGCCAGCGCATATATTAGTGTACTGAGTCCTCTTCTGCTGCATCACTAGCACTCTCAATACATAACACATAAAATGTACTTACTCTAGTTTGGATTAGTTGGAACTCTGTTGAACGAGCTGCTCTCTTATTTTATTCGAGTCCTTGTGATGGTTGTTCTCTGTGGCTACAACCGTAACTGCTCAGAGGTGAAGATATATTGATAAAAAGACAATTTTATACTGCATTTTCTGTGGCATTTTTGTTTCCAATACTCCCTATGTAGATTTCATATATAGTATGACAAAAATACAGTTTCCCCTTTCATGCTGTTTTTATATTAATGAGCTCTCTCTCTAGAGCACCAAAAGGAAAGGATGGATAAACCACAGAATTAAGGATCCTGAATCTATCGCTGATCACATGTATCGTATGTCTTTGATGGCTATGATTGCGGGGGACATACCAGGGCTGGATAGAGAGAGGTCAGATTCTGAATATTCAAGGCTTCAAGCATCATGTTTCTCTTCCAGGGTTAAAGTTTGATATGTTTCTTGCATCCTATACATGAGTTTATTCTTCGCTTTTTTTCTATTCTTATGTTACTGGATTGAACGCATTCTTTCTGCAGGTGTATTAAGATGGCCATTGTACACGATATCGCTGAAGGTCTGCTTATTTTATATTGTTTGTCTTTCCTGGTTTTATGATGTTTACGCCTATCTTCCTAGCAATGGCCATCAGATGTCAATTATATTACCTGTTCATGAAGGTTTAGTGACAATTTGATTGAAGAAAAATTCAGTCCAGCTAGTGGACCAATACTTTGTTTCTTAACTTTCAAATTTCAGCCATGGCCATGAATAGTTGTATGTTAATCTTATACTACGTACCCAAGTTTATTTTTCTGTGGTAACTAACTAGACTTGCATCTTGCTTATATTCTTAAGCTTGTCTGTGAAGATAATTTCAGGTGTTACTTTTTCAGCTATTGTTGGAGATATAACACCTTCTGATGGAGTACCAAAAGAAGAGAAAAGCAGAAGAGAGCAGACTGCTTTAAAAGAAATGTGTGAAGTTCTTGGTGGAGGGCTAAGGGGTATGTGCTTATTTACTTTTCCGTCTTACAGAGGATGGGATGTTAGTTTTTGCATCTTTTTTTTTCCGTAGATATTGATGTGTACGGGTTTTCCAATGTTTACCTGCAGCCAAAGAAATCAAGGAACTTTGGGTGGAATATGAGCATAATTCTTCGCTAGAGGCTAACTTGGTCAAGGACTTTGATAAAGTATGCATCTACTGGTTTTTATGAGAATGGACATCTGCTTAATGAAATTTCTTCATCCTTTCTGTTTTCTTTGCTTTCTATGCGAGCTCTATATTTTGTGCTACCATTTGATTTTGTTATATAACTTATATATAAGTAGTGATATCATATACAAGACTTTTATTTGAATCCTCAGGTTGAAATGATTCTGCAGGCTCTGGAATACGAAATGGGTAAGTCTGATCAATCTCAGGATCCATCTTTTTAATGCCTCTTTCAGCTTATCAATAAGAATAGGAAAAAGTTGTCAAATTTCTGCTAAACAGCTGCACTTATACTCCAGAGAGTTGATTGCTCAAATCACTATATTCACGTGTCAGGTGCACCAGCATGATGATATTTCACCTTGTTTCACATTATCATTTTAAGCAACTATCCCCATCCTACACGCGATTATCAAATTCTGTTTTGACTTTTCACTTGTTGAGTTTTGTGTTTTATGTAGCATGCCATCAATGTGCTCTTAGGAAGGTCCCCTTACTACCTTCGTTAGTGCTTAGCAGCTTTGTTTGTTGGCTCAACTCTAAGGGGCCGTTCGTTCTCGACATTGTGCAGATTAATCTGCTTTTGCAAAAGTAGTGAGAACAGATGGCATCCTTATATTGGTTGTAATGTTAACCAAAGCTCACATGTCAACCTTGAATTGGTTAACTAGAGGTAACTTATTTGTAACGCAGCTTTTGCTGCGTTTGAGCGCCAGTATCGAACGCCCCCTAAAGCTAACCATGGCTCTGATGTCTATTACCCTGTATGTTAGACAGATTATATTTATGCAGCTTGTGCTTACTTTAGAATGTAGTTTGAGGTTTGTATTAAATAAATATATCGATTTAGTTGTGACAGAGTTTAGAACTTTGTTTTAAATTGTATTCCAGAACCAGAACATGAATACTATATTAAAGGATGGTAAACCTTGAATTTGAAGATAAATCAATATATATATTTATTACCTTAATGTGGTTATCTTATTCCTAAGACAAATTGAGTCAAATTATGTAATCAAATATAAGTTAACCTGATTGAATCCTATGCAGTACGATCCAAGATCTCTAAGTAACTCAAAAAGTTAAATGACCACAATTCAAAAATAATACTGGAGGTAAACAGACTCAAAACTGGAAATAAGCTGAAGTTTAATCTAACAAAATGGATCTGCTCATCAGCAATTGCATGCCCGATTAGGTCATCTGTGTGCCAGATGTGTATTTAATTTGTTTATTTTTAATTGAGTGTTTGCTCGTTTTGATATTTACATGACCATCGTAGTGTATCTATCAAAATCTATCAGCGATTTGTTTGGAGCCAAATGGTAGAAACAGTATGATTGGATAGATAATCTACATGAAATGCAGTGTCACCTTACGAGAATGATGGAATAAAATGACAAGTTCTTGTTCGAGCAGTGTCTTGTCTTCTCTTGTATTTTGTAGTGGTAGACTGTTGATATTCTTTGAGTTTTCTGTGGAAATCATCCAGTAGACTTGGATGTTTTCTTTATGTGTTGTCTTTTTCACATCCACCTGTTTCCATAATGGATGAGGTGCCCTTGAGTTCTACATTTGTGTGATTTGATCTTTCTATCACTTACTCTTTGGTGGTTACATAGGACCTCGAGTATTTGGCGTTTAAATGAATAGAACATAAAGAAAGTTTAATGACTTACTTTTTCTTTTGGAAAAGTGTTGACTCAATGAAACTGTATTTCTCATCTCAACTAGTTGCAAGCGCTCAGGCTTAAATCTTGATTGGGAGTTAGCTTTTCTGGACTTAGCTTCGTCTGTTTGCACCACTACTTGGGTTATATCCCTTTTGCAACATTATGATCCATCAAAGACGTTAACCCTATAATCTCCCCTTGCCAAGTTATTGAAGTGCGTTGTTTATTTTTCTGTCTAAACGTTAACATATCATTTTCCAGCAATGGATATATTATTACCAAACCCTAGAGCCATCTGACCCTCTGTTTTCTGGTTTTTGTTCTGCTTGCAGAGCATGGAAAGGTTCTGGATGAGTTTTTCCTGTCTACTTCTGGTAAATCCTTTCAAATATATGATCTCAACGTAGCAAGTATATGTCTCACTACGCTTTCCATTGTAGTGATCGGCTTTGAACTTTCTTATGATCTATTTACTGTGTGGGATCTGGCAGGAAAGTTCCAGACTGAATTGGGCAAGAGCTGGGCAGCTGAGGTCATTTCAAGAAGAAACTCCAACTTAGCGCTCAGTGTCAAATAGCCGTTCATCCTTAATTTACCCTTTACATCCACGTCCTTTTCCAGAACGCACTTCTGCTACGCCCTGACAGACCCCATAAGAAATGAATTTTGAAATGGTAAGGGACTCTCAAATCGCGTACGTTTTGGACTTGTTATCAACTATAGAATTGCCACTTCGCCTTTTGCAACCACCACCCTTCAGAAAGAGGTGAAATGAGGTGAGCGATAGAGATTGTAGGACGGATTGTAGTGCAACTATGTTTCCTTGGTGGTGGTTTAAAAGAGACATGGGGTGTTAAGATAAAACTAATGTTTGAAACGATATGTGAAAAGGAAATAAAATCGATCGTATAAATGATAGTAGACTTCTTTTTTTTTTTTAACATATCAAAATTTTGTTATTACTATAAAATTTCTTAGCGTGCGTTTCTTGAGAAGTGACAGTAGGAGGTATTTCTCTTGGCCTAGAAGAGGTGACTGGTATTGATTGAACCCTTTTACTTTTTCTTGAAGTAGAGGTGAGTAAGGATGTGCAGTTTGGATGAATTTGATAGTGCTAAGAGGTAACTGCGATGATATCGATAAGCATTTGTTTGACCAAGTGGGGATCTGAATTCACGATGGATTGCCTATTGCAGGTCAAATTCGTGCGTCCCTTAAATGCTCTTATCTGTTTTTGTTCTTCCCCATTGTCCCATCCTTTTTTCTGAAAACATACTGCTACTAATCTTTCAGTAAAACATACTTTACCGATTACAAGAAAGATTAGAGCCAACCAATGAGTCTAATAATGGTTGATGAGCTCTTTAATGGTGGATTAGTGAATGCAAAGAATAATTAGAGAAACAAGATGGCTAAATAATGTGTTTCAGTTAAAAGATTTAGTCCACGGTGAGAATTGATCCTCGTTCAAAAACCAACAGCAAAGGGTGGGTCAAAGGGTTGGTGTGATTCACTGTAACAATACGGTAATGGTAGGAGAGAGACGACAAATATAACTAGTAAACTGATATTGATAATTCTTGTATTTACAATTAAATTATAAAAATGCAGAATAACTAATTGAGAGTTGTTCCAAATAACTACCCACTAAATTAGTAACTACCCACTGTTACTTAATTACTTAATTAATAAAATCAGCATTGATCATGTTTGTGACATTGCCCCTCCCTTTGAAATCGACAATCAAGTGGGATAAAAAAATTCCATCGAGTCTGGTGGGTCGTGTGAGATAATGTACATCATTGGAGCTGTTTTGCAACGGTGGTCTGGCACAAACTTCTCGTCACAATTATAGCATAATCCTTTTTCATGGTGAACTAAGGCTTCTGCTGGTGTCAGTCGCTTGTACGTGGAGGAGATGTGTTTGTCGGGTGGTGTGGGGAGAGCCAACGAGGTTGTGGTGGAATGGAGAAGGGTCGGCCAAATTTGAGTTGAGTACACGTTGAATCTTGTCCTTGATGGAACGCGCGAGACCTGCTGCGGCATTAACAGAAGCGGTGTCAAGAAGAAGAACCTCTCGCCGGATATCATCACAGAGACCCGAAATAAAACAATGGAGCGCACTGCTATTTGTGAGGTGGGGAACACACGGGAGCGAAGAGTTTCAAATTCCTCCAAGTATTGGCGTACGGTGGAGGGTTGACATAGTTTGTAAAGTGCGCCTTCAGCATTCTCATATTTGGTTGGCCCAACGCGGTCTTCGATGCGCCGTTTGAAGTCGATCCATGAAGTAAATGGTTAGGACTGGTGTTGCACCTGAAACCAGATGAGAGTAGGCCCCGTCATGTAGAGCAAGGCTATGTTTAGTTTTTTTGTTGTGCGTGCAGTCTGGTGGTAGGTTTAGAACCGCTCGATCGGAAAGAGCCACGAGAGCACATGCGCACCGGTGAATAGGGGAATTTCGAGTTTGGGTTTGCGTGGGTGGTTGGAAGGGCCAGATGAGGCGGTGCGAGATGATTGTTGTGACGAGTCACGACTGTTGATTTGTTTGGCTAACTCAGCGAACGGGGTGGAGATGGAAGCTTGGAGGGTAGCGAATTGATTTGTGAAGGTGGCAATTTGCTCGAAGGTCTTACGTTGAGCTTCCTTGAGGGTTCGTAAGCAGGTGTCGTCAGCCATGGAGTTCAGAACGTTGAAAGCACCAATGTAACAATACGGTAATGGTAGGAGAGAGACGACAAAGATAACTAGTAAACTGATATTGATAATTCTCATGTTTACAACGATGGAGTCATCCCCATAAATAGGAGGTGATTAAATTACAGAAATACAAAATAATTAATTAAGGGTTATTCCTAATAACTACCCACTAAATAAGTAACTACCCACTATTACTTAATTACTTAATACCATGTTCGTGACATTCACTACACCAACACATGGGACACAACATGGCATCTACTTCCTGCCAAGAAGGACAAGAGATCATAATGAATTATGGAATTCCTTGTTTAATCTGTAACATCGAAGGATCAACTTAACCTCTTCATAATGCCTTAGTGTGGAGGGGTGATTACAATTCACCAAGGATTTGACAATGTAACATTAGTGTTAACTACCATATGAAACCAAAACATCAAATACTAGATAACACCATCAAATGCATAAGAAAAAAATGTGAAGGAGAGAAAGAGAAGGGTAAAATTCAAGAAAAGGCACAAAGAGATGGGCTAATTGGAGGATGAAGAGAAAAATTGGATGTTGATAACAACGGTTTAATATTGAGTTTGTGTTATTAAAATATTTTTGGAGTGTTATTTACAGTTTGATGTTTTTGAAATATAATGTAGAAGTTAGTTAGTTATGTATCGTTGAATGTAGAACAAGAGGTATGGAGGAACTTAAGGAGTGGATCCAGAATATGAGCTTGATTGAAGTAGAACTTCACGGTGCAAAATATACATGGAGAAATAAACGGTCAATGAGTCGAATAGATATAGCTTTTGCACAAGTAGTAATGGCACTCGGCTTTCCATGCATTGAGTTAACGGCAAACCCATGGAGATTATCAGATCATCATTTTATGAAGATAACCCTACAAAAAATTGATTGGGGTCCGAAACCATTCAGAGGGTTAAATGGGTGGATACACCACAAAGAAGTTCGAAAATTCTTCAAGACCGAATGGATGAAGCTGGGCAGCAAACCGCTTAATGCAAAGCTGAAAGAGATTAAGCAGCCATTGAAGCAATGGAATAGAAATATCTATGGACATATAGAGAAGAAAGTCGAAGAGGCGATGAGTGCTCTTGAAGACCTAGACAGAAATTCCGAACAAGGAGATTTGGAAGAAGCATATCTCTCAGCTCGTAACAAACTAGTACAACTGGTTTGGAAATCATTACGGGAAAAGGAGCGGTACTGGAGACAACTTGCGAGAGAATTTGTCCAAAGAGGGTGATCAAAACACATCATACTTCCACCGACAAGCGTCAATCAATAGAAAGCACAACATGATCACCTCTTTACAAATCAATGGACGACTAGACTCAGATCCAAGGAGGATTCAAAGAGCTATCCGCCACTTCTATATCACAATATTTTCGGCTAATCCCGACACAGGCTCAAGCCCCCTCTCTCTGGTCGCACTCGACTTTCTGAAATCGAGGCTGATGCGCTTACAACAAGGCCTTCGTTGGCTGAAATAGAGCAGGCTGTTTGGGATATTGATGGGAACAAGGCACCAGGTTATGATGGTCTTAACTTTAATATCATTAGAGGCGTCTGGCATGTAATCGGGTATGAATTCTCCAACACCATTCTCTCTTTCTTTGACACAAGTACTCTCCCGCATGGTAGCAATATGACATGGCTCACTTTAGTGCCAAAAGTCCGGGTGCAACTAAAGTAGAGGAATTTCGACCGATTAGTATGATTGGGTCAATTTATAAAGTCATTGCAAAGATATTTCTCCTCTCGTCTGAGTAGAGTGCTGAGTAAGCTGGTCAAGGTACACAACTGTTTCATAAAAGGACGACACATCGCGGAGGGCCCCCTAATCACTAACGAGGTAATCACATGGCTGAAAAACAAGCATAAAAGTGGGGTACTCCTCAAGATAGATTTTTCTAAAGCTTTTGACTGCCTCTCTTGGGATTTTATCATACGTATGCTGGATATATATGGTTTCAATGAAGTTTGGAAGGGTTGGATAGAAAAATGTATCTCAACGTCCATCATTTCCATCCTCATAAATGGAGTACCATCTACTCCCATCAAGCCCAGGAGAGGAATGAGACAAGGAGACCCTCTCTCCCCCTTGCTATTTGAAATACCCCGAACTTAAATATGGTGATTATATTATTCTAATATAGTATTTAAGGGCCTAAAAGTGCCTAAGTAATTTTTGGAAAAGAAAATAAATCCAAAAGAAATGAGAAAAACGCTTAGAAAGTGGAAAACGCTAAAACAACGTTAAATAACCATAGGAGGTACGAAACCTCGGTTATAGTATCGTAAGGATTCCTAAGGCTTATTCATGCCTAAGTAGTATACGGGAGTGATTCCCGAAGGAAACAGAACCAAGAAATGTATTAAAACGCTAAAAGAGCTTTAGCGCACGTTTTTCGAGGAAACCCGAAAACGTGACTTTAAGTGGTCAAACAGACCCGTAAAAATTATAAATCATTAATAATAATTATTAAGCATTTAGGAAGCTTAATAGCCAATGGAAATAAAGAAACGAGAAAATTCCGGAAACGGGCCCGGTTAGTGAGTAGTAGAGCTGATCATAATGTGTCCGGCCCGGCAGCCCGGTCCGACCCGGCCCGTAAAACCCGACGAGCCCGAACCCGATAGGGCTTCCGGGCGGGCCTGGACATAAAATTAGGCCCGAATGAAAAAACGGGCCGGGCCGCGGCACATTTTTTGAGCCCGTGGGCAAGCCCGGCCCGGCCCATTTTATATTATTTATTATTATTTTTAAAATGTAATACATATTTAATTTTTATATAATATATACAAAAATCTATAATATAAATTTTAAATAAGTTATATATAATATATTAATTTTTAAATAAGTTATATATATAATAGATAAATCTATATTAAAATATTAATTTTAAATTTATATTAAAAAAATTAAAAAACCGGGCCGGGCGGGCCGAGCTTCGGCAAAGTCTGGAAAAAAACCGGGCCTAGCCCGGCCCGGCCCGAGCATGTAAAAAACCGGGCTTGGTTTTTGAAAATAGGCCCGACGGGCCTAAAATTTTCCTCTGGCCCGGCCCGAACCCGGCCCGCCCGCCCGAATGATCACCTCTAGTGAGTAGTATCAAAACCGGGTGAAATAACGAGCGTTTTCTGTAAAAGACGAAAAACGCTCCAGCTAGTATTACAGTGGGGGCCGGTTTTAACAGATAAATAAACCCCCTCTCTCACACACACACACACTAGCTAAATAAATAATGAGTCAAAAAGCAAAAGTAGAATAAAAAGGACAAAAGCAACCTCACCCTCTCTCCTCTCTCATTTCTCTTTCCTTCCTTCTCTTTCCTCTCCTTCTCCTTCCCCATCGATTTCTCTCTCCCTCCTTGAGCTGGGCGATTTTTGGAGAAGCTCCAACACCTCTCATGGCTTCTCTTCTTTCTCTCCTTGCTCTAGCTCCATTTGAGCCCCAAATGTAAAATAAATTACATATTTGTAATCCCCTCATCCTCCTCTACATTTCTATCTTTGCAAAATTCGAAAATGAGTTTCATCTCCATGGGTTTTCCCCATTTGAAGAGAAAAGCACACCATTGTGAAGCTTGGAGTCTCCTCTTTCCAACAAGGTAAAAATCTCCATAAAAGATTCAAGTTTCCTCCACCCTCTTTGGAAACCGATTTTTAGCCCTTTGTAATGCCTTGTTTTTCTCTCTTCTTTTGAGCATCAATTTCACCTAGCCATGGTGGTGGATTCTCCTTCTTGAACCAAGGGCTAAAAACCCCTCCTAAAGCACTCCAAAGGTAAACCCTAGAAATTTGTATTTTGAACACTTCAATGAACTAGCATAAATCTAAGGGCTAGTGTATTAATTATACTTGTCTTTGTGTGCTTGGGTAATGGGAATGGAGTTTGGCAACTCCATTCCCCACAAAATCGATTTGGACAAGAAAGAGAACAAGAGGAGAAATGGAAAAGAAAAGAAGGAATCAAAAGCTCAAGGTAAGAGCTCCTTCCTAATGTAAATTCTATTGCATTAGAGTAATGGGAATGGGTAAAATATTTAAAGAACCCAAATTATTGTATTGGTATTGTAGTTTGTGGAAATTTGAGTACTAGTGAGTAAATGTGTGGATTTGTAGGCCTTAGAGCCAAAAGAAGGGTGTATGTACATTAGTAATGCTATTTGAGGAATAATGGCGTATTGGTAATGTGATTGAGGAAATATTGGTGTATTGGAATTTTGCAAGTGTGCTGGTAGAACCCTTGTGGTTTGGCTAGAGTAGGGATGAATTTGTTGAGACAGGATGTGTGTGGATAAGTAAGGAAAGTAGATGAACTATGGCAAAATTTTAGTAGGAATTATGTACTTGAGGATGACTTGGTGATTGGGAGAACCAAGGTGTGTATTGGGATTAGTAGCGAGGTTTAGTAGCAATGGAATGGTAATTGTAGTATGAGGGATAAAGAGGCGTAAAATCTGTAGCAAAGTGTATAAGAATACATTAGAGAAGTTAGGAGGATTTAATGTGCAGAATTTTGTAGGATGAGTGTTGGAACTTGGGTATAGGTAGAGCAATGGCTTGGAAATGAATTGGTATGGTAAGGAGAAGTATTTAGAATGCTAGGAATAGCATTGCTAGGGGGAGTATTGAATGGTAGGAGTTGGTTTAAAAATCTGTAGCATAAGAGACACAAAAACTGTGCATAAGTGTTGAAGAAGAAGTGAAGGAATTGTGTATGTGGATTTAGACATGAGTAATGGATTTGGTGGATGAATCAAGACAATTTGGAGGGCCTAATTAGTGTTAAAACATGTGAGATTACATGTAGGAAGATTGGGGAAACAATGGGCAAAGTATAGAGCTGAAAACAGAATTTAAAACTGAAGTACTGGGCCGGACCGGACTTGCGACCGGACTTGCAAGTTCGGTCGAGCCCAGATTTACAAAGACGGGAAACCTTCTGGAATCGACCGGACATGCAAGTTCGGTCGGACCAGAAAAATTCTCCCGTCAGAAACCTACTGGAATGGACCGAACTTGCGACCGGACTTGCAAGTTCGGTCGGCCAGAAAAATTCCCGTAATGCGAGCTACTGGAATGGAACGAACTTGCGACCGGACTTGCAAGTTCGGTCGAGCCAGAAAATTTCCCGTACTGGTAGCTACTGGAATGGACCGGACTTGCAAGGTCGGTCGCAAGTCCGGTCGAGTCAAAATATATATATATATATATATATATATATATATATATATTTTTATATGATTATAACAATCATATGTATATATAAATATATGCCTATACACACATATGCATATATATGTAGTAGTACACTGTAAATGAAGTAGTGGAGGTAAGAAAGTAAGTATATGAGTAGGAAAACAAATGTAAAAAAAGTAACCAAGTAAGTTGAGAGTATAAGAACACTGAGTACACCGGGATAACGGGGTAAGTACGGGAGTAGTAGTTATTTGTGTATCGTAAGAGTATAATATTAATAATAATGTTGAAACATTATCAGTGGGACAAGTGTGAACCAAGGAACGAGGGAACACACGGTAGAGCTAACTCTGGTGAAAGGTATGATTTCCTCATGCCCCGTATGCTAACTGAGTTACGTTGATTTGTGTGCTGTATGCCGGGCTAATCAAGACTAAAGCATGAAAACGGTTTATTGCCTTTCGTTGCATGTCTTGTTGTATGTTGATTGAGCTAACCTTTCTTGATTGATTGTGTGGCCTCACTTAGTGCGTAGACCGACTCATAGATGAGTCTTATTGTGTATAGACTCGTGGTAAGAGTCATGTGTGAACCAATGGAACCGTAGCAACGCACTAAACCAACGAATCAATAAACGATAACGTAAATCAATGAACTCACCAGAATGTGAGAGAGTGTACGGGAGTAATAACCTCCCGATAACGGTAGGAGAAACGAAATGAGTAATCCACAAACGAACAGTAGTGGAAGCATATAAGTAACCCCTATTAGAGGAACTAATCTTGGTGCAAAACATGAACCATGAGAGTAGTAAAGAATGATGAGGGATCTCCAAACCCCTTAGTAATTAGTCGACCCATTATGAGAGGACCCGACTGATGTAAGTATGCCCCGAACGAGAGAGTATTCGATATGTTGGGGAAACCCTTAAATCTGAGGATACTAGACGGTGGTAATTCCCTAAGCTAACAGAGGTTATCGAGAGAGATACTTCTAGGCTAACCCATGAGGTTGTATTGTGCTCTGAGAGAAGAGTGTTGGGAATTCGTGTAGTCCGGTAGAACAGACATTTGAGTATTTGAGGAGCTAAGCGTATAGCCCTCGTATTGTAGGTCCGGTGGCGAGTCTTGAGTATGACTCCGCCCAGAGGCCAAAGTAATGAGTATTGCGTATGTATGAGTAAGGTAATGAGTATCGAGTAAGAAGCAAGTATGAGTATGTAAGGAGTACCGAGTATTGAGTATGTATAAGTAAGTATTGAGTATTGAGTATGTATGAGTAAGTATGGAGTATCGAGTATGTAAGAGTAAGTGTAGAGGATTGAGTGGTGAGTATGCACCAGTGTAGTAACGAGTACAGAGTAAAGATTGTGTACGAGTAAGGTATTGAACATGGAGTGATGAGTATGTAAGAGTAAGGAGTAAGTATGAGTAGAGTAACGAATGTCGAACACAATACGAAGAGTAACGAATGTATAACAAATACGGATGGCTGACTATTGAATCGTCTTCCTTAGTAAGTATTGTACTTGTGTATTTATGTAGGAATCTTTGATGTATTGTGTAGTATGAGCATGTATGTATGCATGTAAAATGAACTCCATGTATATCCGACCCAAAGTAGTCGGCGTACCGCGGTTAGCACGCGGTATATGCGGATTTCATATGTAGCGTAAGCTGACCCCCTAGGGGGACCTTTTTTTTTAGTGTGCAGGTACCGAAGCTGCTCACCGTTCGAGAGAGTAGGACGGGGACTGCTACATAAGCACGGGTAGTTGAGTAAAGGAATCGTATGCGTAAACGTAGTATGAATTGGGATGTCTATACTGTATCGGTAATGTAAGGATTGTAGTATACTCGGTATAGTATTGTATTGGAGTTGTATCGAATTATGGATTGGTATGCAAGGGAAAGTAACGTAATGTGTAGAGCACTCGGGATGTTCATATTCATCAGACCGATAGTATGTAGTGTTGTAACTCGCCTTGTTAGTCACGTGGGTGACTAACGGCATTGTACACCCGCCGTTGAGTAAGTAATATCCGCTGCGAAGGTAAGTATGGTACGGTAATGACGGTATTAGCGGTAGGGGTGTTACACTATTTGTTTTAAGTGTGGAATGCCTTGGCTGGATACTTGAAGAAGCAATTCAATATCAAGTCAGAAAAGGTCTTATCATTGGGGCGCATAAAGTTGTCGTCTCGCATCTCCAGTATGCGGATGACACAATGATTTTCTGTAATGAAGATAGAAATGAGTTAGAGGTGGTAAAGCAATGTATTGATGTCTTCACAGAGATGTCGGGTTTAGAAGTCAATTGGCATAAATCAACGGCGACACTCGTCAACCCGGCACCAGATACTGCAGCAATTATCCATAACATTTTTGATTGTCAAATTCTACGCTACCTATAAACTACCTGGGCTTTGTTATCGGCGCAAACCCAAAGCGACTAGCTACGTGGAGACCTATTCTTGATAGAATATCCAGTAGATTGTCAGGATGGAAAGCCTCATCATTGTCAAAAGCTGGACGACTAGTCCTGATCTGTTCAGTGTTGGAAAGTCTACCCCTGCACTATTTAAGTTTGTTCAAAATTCCAAAAGGGGTAGTTAAAGAAATATGCAAACTGCAACGTAATTTCTTCTGGTACAAAGGTAACCGCCGCAGTATTCCACTTCTAGCGTGGAGTACGATTTCAAAACCCAAGTCAAAGGGAGGTCTGGGAATTAATGATCTAGAGACAAATAATGCGGCTCTTCTTTTCAAATGGTGGTGGAAGTTTCAAAAGGAGGATGGGAAATTGTGGAAGAATATCATCTGCTCGATTTATGACATGGATATTCGACTTCCAATTACTGACGATCGATGGACAAAAGTTAAAGGTGCAGGGCTGTGGAAAAATATTCTCTCCATCGGGCAATGGCGTCCAAGTCACGAAGCCATTATGCAACAACACCTTCTATGGTTGGTGCTTAATGGGAAGAATGTTCGCTTCTGGCTGGACAAGTGGATAGGTAATCAAACTCTTAAACAAATCTTCCCAAGATTATATTTAGTCAATGAGCAAAAATATGCTACCATCGATGAAGTGGGTGACTGGAATGGAAATAATTGGTCCTGGAACCTATTATGGCGTCGACCCCTTTTCTTGTATGAGAGAGCACAGGTTGAGCATATGCTGGATCTTCTCGGCGCAGATAGTCCATGCCCATCCAGTCCGACAGCTGAAGAGGATAGATTGACTTGGACTGCATCGAATGATGGCCGTTACACAGCATCTTCGTTCTACAAGGAGGCGGCAGACTGGGAAGAACCTAATACTACCGTCTGGTGTCGGATTTTTTGGCACAAGTATGCCCCCCAAGAATTGAATTGTTTGTCTGGCTGTTTCTCCAACAAAAACTATAAACAAAGGACATACTTTTCGAACGCGATATCATCCCATTGCAGCAGCTCTTGTGTGTATTTTGTGGTAAAGCATGTGAATCGGTCAGGCATCTGCTACATTGCGAAGATACAAGGAAGTTATGGATCTTAATACTCAATTGGTGGGGTGTTATCTTCACACCCCCTCACTCCCCCTCGATTTCTTCCTAGCCTGGCATGGTATGGTGCTTCGCTCTGATGCATCTAATCTCTGGCATGCCACTCTATTAAACACACTATGGGCCATCTGGAACCAAAGGAATATGCGGGTCTTCGAAGGCACATCCCAACAGTGGCCGGAACTGGCTGATTCAATCAAGCGTACCAGCTTGGAATGGTGTCGCACAGACATCCACCTCCCATCACATGTTTTTTCTTTAAAAAACTTATTTAGTCTCTTGTTCTGTTAAGTTGTTATTTTCTTTATGTTTCCTTCGACGAGAAGGGCTTTTGCCAAAGTATTGCCTTGTAACTGGCGTAACCAGCAATTATAAAAAAAAAGAGAAAGTGATAGTTTAATAAATAAACCAAAAAGGGATCGAAAATCATGGAATTCCCGAAAATCATTCACAACTAAAACGTCAATTGTGAGATTTGGTACACAACTTGATTAGTCATCATCAATTGTGAGAAGTGGAATACAAATGAGGTGTTAAGTTAAGGGGAGGTATTATGAGTGTCGATGTGGACGTTTCAAAGATTGCACATTGTACTGAGTGGGAATGCGCATGTGTGCGCTAGTTGAGTTCAGAGATAGTAACACGTATCAGTCAAGATAAGATATGATTATTCTAATAGTTATGTTTATGGACTTCTTGTTCGCTTTACAGTTTGTATGGTGGCAGGGTCCCACATTACCGCGTGCGCCCGCGCTGTTCCCATTTCCAAAAGTCAGTCAGTCCCCGAGAAAAAAGGGAGGGAATGAAACAAGTGAAATGTGCAGAACTTGTCACTACTGTGTGTGACACAAATAAACGGAGATCTCGATTGGCCGAATTAGTTTGTAATGACGATATAGACGCTTCTTCCGTTGTAGGTCAATCTTGTTTCTAGTCAATTTACCGGGTTCTTCAATACACTACGGATAGAGAAAGGGTGTGCGTCTGGTAGATTGGGAAAGATAGATATATAGAGGTTGGATAACAACGACGAAGATATCGCGATTAGCTCTAGGGCTGCTATTAACACACTTGAGATTTTCGTTCGATTTGCAGAATTCTCAGTCCTTACTCAGAGCTGCCGAGTTTGTAAAATTCTTGATTTCTGGGGCGTGGAGGTCACAGACTCATAGTTTATTCCTCTCGGTGCCACTATCGTGCCTTGACTGGTTCCTTTTTTTTTTTCTGCTGATTTACGTCTTCTTGCCCAGATTGTAAGTAAGACAAAGTCATCGGTGGTTTTCTTCTTCAATTCATAGTAGCGCATGTTACATCGCTCTGACTTGGCTCTCCCACTATAACGCCGACCGACTGCATCCCCATGCATTGGAATCGTGATCAGAGCAGACAAAACCTAATTGATCCGAAGCGAATCTAATTCCTCATCCTTACGGTGGGTTTTGTGCCTCTCGAATGTTCTTAATTTTTCTTTTTATTTTATTTCCAATACATCATGAACAGTTACCTGCTTGCTCCAAGTTTCACAACAGTAGTTATGCGTTTTTAGTGGATTTTGCTACTTGGACGGTTTTTGGCAGTTGAGATACTTCTTGTTTCTAACCCCCGCAAATTAGCTGGTTGTTGCGGAAGGAACTGAGTTTATCTGATCCTAGATTTTTCTCTTTTCCACTTTAAGCAGAGTCGTTGGTGTTCCAATGGCGATCATGATGATGATCTTGTATATGCATGTTGTATGATGTACTATTACTCATCAGATGGCGTCATCTTCGCCATCTCCAGCCTTATCTACCACGATACCTCCGCCGCCCCCCACTGCTCTGCCAACTGCTAACCCACCGGAAGAATCTACCACCCCTTCGCCTCCACCTCCACCTCCACCCACTGATTCCGATTCACCCCCGCCTTCAACTCAATCTCCTCCGTCCAATCCCAGTCCTCCCACTGCTTCTGAGTCACCCCTGCCTTCCACCCCATCTCCTCCGTTCAATTCCAGTCCTCCCACTGCTTCCGATTCACCGCCGCCTTCCACCCCATCTCCTCCGTTCAATCCCAGTCCTCCCACTGCTTCCGATTCACCCCCACCTTCCTCCCCATCACCTCCATCTAATCTCAGCCCTCCGCCTTCGACTCAATCTCCTCCCTCCAATCCCAGTCATCCGCCTTCTGACCCACCGCCTTCCACTCCGTCTAATACCAGTCCTATGCCCTCTGATCTATCGCCTCCCGATAAGTCAAGTTCGCCTCCACCTTCAGCTCCGCCACCAAGTCCTCTAAATAAAACATCGCCACCACATGAACCTGTACCAACGCCCGTTACTGATTCTCCCCCTCCATCCTCTCTTCCTCCACCTAATAATAGTTCACCACCAGAGTCTGCTCCACCGCCAACACCTCCCAAGATTTCTCCTCCACCTTCCTCAACCTCCCCACCACCAGAGTCTCCTCCTCCTCCACCACCAACACCCAAAAGTTCTCCACCCTTGAACTCCCCTCCACCACAGCCTCCCCCATCACCGCCGCCCAAAAGTTCTCCACCCTCAAGCTCCACGCCACCACCAGTGTCTTCTCCTCCACCAGAGCCACCCAAAACTTCTCCACCCCAAAGCGCTCCTCCGCCATCCAGGTCGCCGCCACTCCCACCGGCACCTGAAAGTTCCCCTCCATCCTCAAAATCCCAACCACCAGCCAAAAGTCCTCCACCATCAAAGTCCCCTCCATCCGAACCACCAGCCAAAATTCCTCCACCATCGAAGTCCCCACCATCCCAACCTCCTGCTATCTCACCCCCTCTACCATCTAAAAGTCCCTCTCCTCCACCCACCCTAGTTTCCCCAAGTTCACCGCCAACTCCAATCATACCACCGCCCAGTGGTCCCTCACGTCCTAAAACTAGCCCTCCCCCACCGCTTGAAGTACCATCTATTTCCCCTCCTGCTCCAGTTATTCCATCCTCTTCATTGTCCCCCTCTCCTCCGCTTCCGCAAAATCCATCTGCCCATGCCAACCATTCATCCCCAGGTAGTGGTGGAATTTCTAAGGCTCTTATTGGTGCAGCAGCAGGAGGAGTTTTACTTCTTTTCTTTCTCGCATTGCTGCTTTGGTGTCTGTTGAAGAGAAAGAGAAAGACTTCTGGAGGTGTTACCAGTGAGGATGTTGCTCCATCAGCCTATGGTTCAGTCCCCAGATCAGGTATTGCTCTCTGTTTTTTCGTTGGGTTAGTATGGTTCATGTAAGAAGATATTTCAACGAGGAGCTGCTGTTGAGGTTGACTCAATGAAACAATATTTTGAAATCCAGAATCGTCTCTCGATATTAAGGATCCTCAGTGTTTGAAATAATCGATCAAGGCATCAAGTGTGTGATCTTTTATCACCTAGCAGCAATGTCAACCTTACCAATGCATATTACCATAAAGAAGCAAAAATTGTTCTCAGTAAGCTAAGACTGTAAATTTTTTGCTGACAGATTTGAATTTGGTTATAAAGACGGATCCTGCTTCCCCGGCTGTTAGAACTTCCTCGGGCAGTGGTGGTGAACTAACACCAAACAGTCATGGTGGATTGGGGAATTCAAGATCTTGGTTTGAATACCATGAACTGTATGAAGCAACCAATGGTTTTGCTGCTGAGAAGCTGCTGGGTGAAGGTGGTTTTGGTTCTGTATATAAAGGTGATTTACCAGATGGAAGAGAAGTTGCTGTTAAACAGCTTAAAGTTGGAGGTGGACAGGGAGAAAGAGAGTTCAAAGCGGAAGTTGAGATCATCAGCCGAATACATCATAAGCATTTGGTTTCACTGGTTGGCTACTGCATTCATGAGAGCCGAAGGTTACTGGTGTATGACTACGTTTCTAATAAAACACTTTATTACCATCTTCATGGTAAGATAAGTAGTCCGAGTCTTTTATTAAAGTTTGTTTTCGGACAATTTCTGGATGTTAAACTCTATGTTTTCTGTTGTTATAGTAGGAGAAGACCAGCCTGTTCTGGACTGGGGAACTCGGATTAAGATTGCTGCTGGGGCATCTCGCGGTATAGCTTATCTTCATGAAGATTGTAAGTAACCAATATATTTCCTTTTCTTACATGGTGTTGGAATTTGAGTGACTATTCTGCTAGTTTGTGTTCTGTCAGGCGTTAGTTGCTGTAATTCATCTCTGTTAAGTTCTGTTAGTTTAGGCGTTTAACGCAGTAGCAATTCTTAGCTGTAGGCTATATATATCAACAGTCTCCATGTGTTTGACATACTTCCACTTAGAGAAGATTGCCGCATTGGTTCTCTTCTTGTTTTCTGTCTGCTTAATCAATACAATCCAGTTTCTGGTTGTTCTTGAATTCTTCACATGGCTAGGTGTGGGGGACTAGGCTGATTGTTGATTGCCTATTGATTGATTCTTTTTTTTTAATTTTATAATTAGTTGATTGAAATTGTTGATGTGAAACTATTGTTCTTATGTTTGACAAGTTGAGGGTTATTAGGGTCTCACTCCAGTTATGACTGAAAATTTCCTCAGGGCAAGATAATGAAAACTATCATAGGCGTATTTTAGTTGTAGAATATTTGCGATTCCACTAAGAATTTGAACTCAACATTCATTTTGGTGGTGTGTTTACACATACTGATACATGCTGTCGAAACTTACCGTTATTTTCTAATATTAAGGATCAAAGATTACCAAAAAGGAAAAGGTCTTTTACTACCTATGTAAGCATGCATATTTGCAAGTCAAGCGTTTGATCTGTTGCTTGAATGGTGTGAGCTATGATGGCCACACATGTCAAGTACTGCTTTGTATTTTCTGGTGTTAAAGAAATAACTATTGTCTTGTCAGTTCCAGTGCTCTGCACTTCAGTCTATGTCTATTTCCCTTTTGTAAGAAACAATTATGTAGACTAATGCCTAAAAATACTCTATTATCTTTCAGTTCATTACACTGGAACAAACTAGTTTTATTATCAGGGATATTCTGTTTTCTCCCTTTGTTCTTTCTTCTTTTTTACCCTTTTCCTCGTCATTTTCAGCTGAAAATACATTAAATTGACTTAGAATATAAGGCTGACATCGTTTATGTGTGGACATATCTCTTTGAGAACCAGGAGGCCATTTCAAGTCATCTATCAGTCTCCTCAAACATCTGAGCTATAATTCTGTAACTTTTTTTGTAAATATCAGGTCATCCAAGAATTATACACAGGGATATCAAATCATCAAATATACTTCTAGATTACAACTTTGAAGCCCGGGTATGATGACTTTTTTCCCCTACTGAATATTTGCTGTATGTGAATCCCTTAGGCTGTTTTTGATTTTCCTTGTTTACTCTACTGTTCTCCAGGTTGCAGATTTTGGACTTGCAAAATTAGTGTTGGATGTAGAGTCACATATCAGCACTCGTGTAATGGGAACATTCGGGTGAGTTATCAATTTTTGTACGTTCTAATGTCTAGTAGCTTCTGTACAGCTTCACCTATTAAAGTAGCTAGCCATGTTGCTTATTAGTTCTCTTTGTGGTTCAGATACATGGCTCCTGAATATGCTACAACTGGTAAATTGACAGAGAAATCAGATGTGTTCTCATTTGGGGTTGTTCTGTTGGAGCTTATAACTGGTCGTAAGCCAGTAGATGAAAGTCAGCCTGTTGGAGATGAAAGTCTGGTTGAATGGGTACGTATCTATATTAAGTCAGCCCGTTGTGGTCGATTGAATTGGTCATGTTCTCACAGTTTTATGTCTCGTGCGTGCATGGTCTGGGCAAATGGAAAGCAAATATGGCCCCATTTCTAGATTGAGCCAATGCGATCTTAGAAGATATAAAAGCTGGTCTGCTGGCTCATCTTCTATTTATCATCTCCCTACATGTCTTCTCTAGTTTCCCTTCCCCAAACTTGCACAGAAAAGGGCCTATAAAGAATCCCATCTGGTAACAGCAGAATATCCTAATAATAAACAAGAAAACCAAAAAATGTCCACTTAATTCTAGAAATAAACAAAGACTGAAAACTATGTATCCAACTCCAATATACCAACCGCTAGCTTCCCTGAACATTCGCCTCTGCTTGCATTCCATCAGTGAAGCTGCACTAGTAACATCTAGTCTCTTCTCAAGGACGTTGAACTCAATTGCTGTGTGAAATATTTTCTTCTTGTATTTTGATAGCAATACTTTCTTCAGTTTCAGTGTGAAATTATTTCGGATGTATTTTAGTAGTCGGGTTACAAAACCATTCTGCATCACTAGTGGTTCTATTATTACATTCTTAACTTTTAGACCTGTTGAATGCTAAAATGTCTGCTGATTAATAAATCGCACAAGTTTTAGCAGCTTCAGATTGATCGCTCAAGCCAGTAATTTAGGCTTTCCTCAGGTACATCTGCCGAGGGAAAGCAAAGGCTGTGAAACATTAGCAATTTAGCATAACCCTAGATATGCTGTCTGCAGTCATGTTTATGTTTTATATGGTGAAGTTAGACAACCAGAAACTGTCAATAAGAATGTAAGTGTTTGGATTTGGAAGGGATTATTTTACTAAGTGAATTTCATACGTATTTATAAAGGGCTTCTTCATGAGAAACTTCTACATAGTCAAGCACAGAAACTAATAGAATCTACTGCAGCAACTACAGGTTTTAGGCATAGTTCTACTTAAATCGACAATGACCAACTAGAATAGTGATGAACGGTGCCTCCCGAACTCCTCTGAATGAAGTTCGTGTTGTTTTTATTTAACGATATTACTAATTTCTGCTTCAATAGCTTTTCATATTCTGTGAGCTACTCCCTCCGTTAATTAATATCTGTCATTCTAGGGAGTGATTCTTGTTCAACAATATATGTTATTCTAGCTTTTTGATACACTTTTTTCTATTTTTAACTCTACTATTTAACACAAAAGTAATTATTATTTAGATATAAAAATAAAAAGTAGGGGTACATGCGTCTTTTTTCCACTTTCAAGTGTGCAAATTTCTAGAATGACGGATATTGTTGAACGGAAGGAGTACTTTGTTAAACCTTATGAATGAGACTTCTATTTTATGACAACATGCAGATTTTTAGTTAAATCCAATAATTAAGGATATATGATCAAGATTTTGATGCATCTTTCAGGCTCGGCCATTGCTTGGTCATGCACTAGACAGCGGCGAAATTGGTAACTTGGCTGATCCAAGGCTTGAAGATGATTATATTGACGATGAAATGTTTGTGATGATTGAAGCTGCAGCTGCTTGTGTAAGACATTCAGCGTTGAAGAGACCAAGAATGGGACAGGTGCGCTACTTAATTTTAAAAGGACTGAACATGTAATCATATAAGGAGGGAAAATCAACCTTATTATTAATTTATTTTCCTTTTCAGTCCACACTTTAGCTTTATAATTAATCAATTGTCTTTGTTTTTTGTCTGGGATAGTACTAGAGTTGCTCATCTTAGTAATTACATCTTTCGTTCTATTTTCTTATCTTTTTTACAGGTTGTTAGAGCTTTCGAGAACTTGCTTCCATCCGATCTAAGTAATGGGATGAGAGTGGGTGAGAGTAGACTCTACAATTCTGCTGAACGATCAGCTGAGATCAGATTGTTTCGTAGGATGGCATTTGGAAGCTACGACTATAGTGCTGAACTCATGTCAGAGTCCACCCCCCAAAATTCTGGGCAACAACAGCAAGAGGGAGAAGACATTATTAGTTCAAATCAGCAAGGCCACCAGAGTGAATCGATGAGACAACAACAGAGTCAAAATGTTTACCATTCAAGTCATCAGAGGACCCTCCAGAATCCTATATTTTCTGGACAGTCTTCCGGACAGAGTTCCGGAAGCCGGATTGTCGAAGATTCATCAACTAGTGGCGAAAGCCGGACTACTTAACTCATGGGACAACAGTGTGAATATATAACGGTCGGATAGCTGCAGGATTGAGCAATGAGAAGGTGCCCAATATTAGTGCTGTCTTTTTTTATGTATATAGCCTGCGATTATAGAATGCCCTTCATACAGGGTAGTCTCTCATTTGACTAAGAGGTCTTTATACGGATTAGTGTGTTATTTAAGGCCTCCTGTAGAACTGTTCTTGCTCCAACTCTGTCCATTTTTACTTGTAAGTATAACAGAGAGAGGAAAGAAATGACATTCTGGGCTCAGTTTTGACAGTTGTGACAGAAGTTTGATGTTTCGATTTACCTCTCTTGATGTTTTGGTTTTGTCTCAAACTTTTCATGTACAGCAGCGTTGGTGTCGCTGACTTCACTCTTTGACAGATAAGGAAAATAGGATGTACATATGGAAACAAAGTTTATGTTAATATGAAGCTCTTACTTTTGGCATCTGCAGCAGATACACCTATTATATCCCTTCTTTTTATCACCATCCACGATATCCCTTTTTGACTTCTTCTCATTATGCCGTGAAATTGCATCATCAATTGCAGCTACTGCTGCTGTAGCAGACGACGGCAAACTACATGGAATTAACATACTCCTAAATCATAATGTTTGCAGCAACAGCAGCTTGTGTTCGTCCACTGGAAACAAATTCCACTTTAGGATTCCTTTTCCTTTCTTGTTGTTCCTTACTTCCTTTATCATCTCCATTATTACATCATTCAAATCAGTCTTATCAAATCCATGAGGATCAAAGACGTATTTATCAAAGCATGGCCCTATATAATTGATATATAGATCCTGACACCTAGCTACATCCAACAGAAAGTCAGGATTCCCAAAATCACTTCCATTGCAAACTCCAGAATTGAAGCTTATTCCTTTTATCTTATTTTGTAATTCCACATGATAGTTTTTGGTGGTGGAGATTGAAGATTTAACCACCGGATCATCATCATTTTCAGGGACGCCGGTAGTCTTTGAATCTGTAATAGTAAGTTTCCCGTTAACAGTTTCTCCCGGGACACGATATTATCATTGTTATGGAGAGCTTCACGACAGTCGCCACGCTGAGCAGAGTCCGACACCGGCAGACTAATAGTCTTCTTACTGCTGCTCTCAACTCTCTGATTCGTCATCATCTTCTCCTTGTGGCAAGTACAGCCTTCCAGATCCGGAGTACTCTTCAACTCCCTCTCGGCTCGGCATCTTCTAGGTAGACAGCATCAAAATCCTTATTAGTGGACGCCATCAAGACGTGAATATTGATTGTTTCTTTTCTGAAGAGGTTTTTAGGGGCGACCGTGGGGGAGGAGATAGCTAAGGAAAACCTTAGATTAGAAACGTTGAGCGCCGGCAGACCGCAAGAGCAAGCCGGTGGGTGGCCGACTTGTGAGGGGTTGTAATACTGGTGTTGCCCAATAAAATTTCCATGCAGTCGGACCAAGTGATATCGGGTTGAACTAAACTTTTTTTTTTGGAAACTTCACCCATCCATTGATATTCAAGTAGATATATAACCTTGAGCCAAGTTCAACCCGAATTAAGACAATAACCGTTTAGGCGACTACTAATTATAATTTGATTTTAATGAAATTTTGTGTTGAGAGACGCCCTGCCATCACCAAACCCTAAGATAACTTTGTACTATACAAAACTCCTAACAACTAAGACACTAATCATCAAGACCTAAAGATACAGACCACAAACCTAAGAACAAAGAAGCCATGATCCTCTTACAACAACCTCAGAGGAGATCAAAAAACAAAATATGTACATAACATACTTTACCATTAAGTCTTAGAGAAAACTGAAACAAAACCCTGAGGTTTAAGACAAAAGTAGGAAGCACTTAACAACTAAACCCTAAGACACCTAACTAATCCCAACCAAAAAAACCTATTGCATGAGTGGTGTCCACCTCATGCTACCAAACATGGCATCAATTGCCTAGGCGAGTCGGGGCCTTCCGCAGCGCTACCATCCCACCTACCAACCTTGTTGCCTTCCTACCTCTGATCTGTCTACATGCCGGAGGAGCCAAGCCATATGAAGACACCACTCTCTTACTCTTGCGATTCATCTCAGGAAAATGAAGATCCCATAATTCCTGCCTTGTTACCTCTACAGGATTCCGTTGAAAAGGACGCTTACCTAACCCTTGGTAGGAGGTAGAAGATCGATTTGCATGGCATCCAAGCGGTCTAACACAGTACCATTAGGTAAGGCGTTCGACGATTGTAGTGGTGGGCATAAGGTTAGGTCAATCTTAGTTGAGATAGAAGGATCACCCTGGCCAAAGATCAGAGATGGACCAAGCCACCGGCTAAGACTAAACTTCATGAGACCTGGTGCGATCCATATAGACCTTTGTGGACAACCACATATCGTATGGTGTATCCTCTTCTTTATCATTAGTGGGGGGGATTAGGGAAGCTTTTAGAATCATGCAGGAATACCCCACACTTGGAGCACATGAACGGCATGTTGTCATACATGATGGTGAACACCAAGTAGTGCCCGTCAAGAAAAACCGGCATGCACCTAAGGACCGGAAGATTAATATTTAGCAAAACCTTGATACAAACGTACCTAAAGCCTGAGGATGTTGGGTTCTCCATGTAATACCCCTTCCCATATCGGGAAATGAGTAGTAATGTGAGTGGTTTATAAATATATATACATATATGGGTTGAATACAACAACAAGACCTTCCACTTTTAAGCCTAAATGAGGACACAAGGTTTAAAGTGGCTAGTTTTCAAGTTCAAATGGCTTGAGAGCTAGGATGTTGAGCATTTGCCTATATGAGGTGTTACAGTTCATATTTACATTACAACAAGGCTCTAGGAGAAGCGACCGAAGATTCAAACCTAGCATGGAATCCACCTGACTCTTGATTTGTGATAGCTACATCTGGTTCCAATCGTTGGACAGTAAAGAGTGCACCATTAACCAGCCAAGAATCCCGAACTAGAACTGCATGCAAGGCCTAAAGTTCCTCAAATTCGATAACAAAGCAGTGCAGTGCTACCTTGAATAAACGAAACTCCCCAAACACACTCCAACTATTTGAGAGAATTGTACGGAGTGAGAAGGGCTGATATTAGTTCGAGCAAAGAGCTTGTCAATAAGGCATTGCTCGAAAAAGAGGAGAGTCCCGATAGAGTATTGAAGTCATTAAGAGGAAAGGGAACGAGCTGAGATTGTAGGGTTCGAGACAGATTACAAGAAACAAGAAACCAACCCATGATTATATACCTAAAAATTGCTTAAACAGTAGATAGAGAGCTAGATAGGGAGCATGCAATTCGTCGGATAGAAAACGATGAGTATGTGTGAAACAGGGACCATATCAAAGCTCCCTCCTCAAGGCTATTCCTCAGGCAGCTGCCACCACATAGTTTGTATGTGGCTAAACATTCAAGCCTCTTAAGCATCACTGGAAAGTACATATTACTTCGGCTGCAATGAAGCCACGACCTAAAACTTGAGAGCCAACTATAAAGAGACCAACCTTAAACTTGTTTTGCTTTCTATTATTTTATGTTTTTGCTTGTTTTGTAATATCTCTAGCGAGAAAGGCTCGTATGAGTCTTGGTATTGCTTTTTAGCTAGATTTCCAGCCACTTATTAAAAAAATGACCATAATTATAATATGTTTAGGGAGAAAAGGAAGGAAGGACTGAGATGAAGGGGAAAACGAAAGGGTAAGGAGATTATTGATAACAAGCAAGCAAGTCATGATCATTACAATCTATTCCCAAGGCCATTTGAGGTTTTGTGTTTCAGGTGCAACAATGACCCAGGATAAAAAGAAGGGAAGAAAAGCAGCTGGAGCAGAAGCGAATCGCAGTCCCGTCTCCTCCAGCAGTCTCCAAAATAATGGCTATTTCTATCTTTATTTTATCCTTGCTAATGTCTGAGTAATAAATTTAGCTTCCCGGGTTTGGAAGCGAGCCTGTTTTATATAATTGTGTTATGTAAACTTTCCACTATAATTTATCTAAGCAGTATTTTGATTCTTGTCCTTAATGCGCTTTAATCTTCTTGTACAATTATTAAAGTGATATTTGTAGTCTCTTGTTAAAATGCGTTGCTGAGACAAGGTTCTAGACATAGGAAGTCAAAACGGGTTAACGACTAGAAGCGTGCCTCGCCTATAGGTTAATCTGTCTCCAATAGGAATTGGTAATCAAGCAATTAATTAATAATGACTTGGGCAAGTATTGCAGCTTGTTATTTAAGTTAATCTGGGTTTATTGTACAAGGACCGGTCAATGAACTAATTAAGATTCCTGAGTTTATTGCTAAAGTGGGAAAGTTTATATTGATATAGTTGGATAAAATAGGTGAGCAGAACAACCCAAGATGCTTTTTTAAAAAAAGATTTACAATTTCTATTTCTTTTCTGTTTTGATTAATTGTTTTTATTATTGTCTTATGAGTTAGCTTTTAATCATACTCTCTCAAAAATGATAAAACCTGTTTACTAGAAGTCTCAGTCAATTTACTACACTATCAGTTATCCACAGCGAGATTCCCAAGAGTACGACAACCCACAAATCCACTATTCCGCAAAACGATAGGTACACTACCTAAGTTGTAGAAGTAGTCACATATTTTTCCAACATTCACACAATTTTCATCCGGTTCAGGCGTGCAACAGGCATATGCACCCTTGTTAGTGTACAACATCGAATATGAAAGTGATACGGCAGTCTTGATGATTTTCGGGGCCTTGTACTAACGCAAATTAGAGGCTGCAGCGGGTACGTACATAGTATCGTGCGGCAGTATTATGTGGCAGTACAATCAGTGCTGAATGGATTGTACAGTCAGTGCCCATTCAGCACTGATTGGATTGATTATGTGTCATATAAGTGATGATAAAACTTTGAATGATTGTAACTTTTAAAATATAAGTCCAAAATTTAAAAAAATTATATCACTGTTGGGTAAAAACCTAACGACAAGTATACCGGTCGATTATAGCAAGTTTTCCTAGAAGTGTCCCTCCAGGTTATCGAATCCAAGGGAAGCAGCGTTTTAGTTTAATTAATATTTAAGAACAAACTAATAAATCGGTTTACTCCAGTAACAGGGAGTTTTGTTTTGTTGAATTACTAAAGTATGAAACAAAAATGTAAATAAGAGCAAAGGTAATAAATGCAAGACAGTGGGCAAAATACTGATTTTTTGATTTAATACAAAGGGCAAATTCTGGTTTACTAATCCTCCAAATTCTTCGGTTCCTTTCTCAGTGTGTTTACCAAAATCCAGACTAAAATCCTAGATCGGAATTATTCCACGTTCGGTCTCCCGCTCGGTGGAATCTAATTAACAGCTAATAAATTTTAACTCTCGTTACAAATTTACTAATTGCTAACAGCTTTAAGAGTAATCCAGTTTAATGATCAGTTAATATCCTAGAGGAATTTCCATCTCTAAATTAACCGGTACTGTCCTGTTGTCTATTATCTACCGCAGTTCTCACTTATAAGCAGATAAACTGGTAAAATCAAGTAATTGGCCAAATCACAAGATTTATAAAAATAAATAAGGAACGACACTTTAATCTATTAAAATGGTAAATCACACAGATAATGGAACCTTGAGTTTGGATTACATAGTAAACCGAAATTTACCCTTTGTATTAAATAAAAAATATCAGTATTTTGCCCACTGTCTTGCATTTATTACTTTGCTCTTATTTACATTTTTGTTTCATACTTTAGTAATTCAACAAAACAAAACCCCCTGTTACTGGAGTAAACCGATTTATTAGTTTGTTCTTAAATATTAATTAAACTAAAATGCTGCCTCCCTTGGATTCGATAACCTGGAGGGACACTTCTTGGAAAACTTGCTATAATCGACCGGTATACTTGCCGTTAGGTTTTTACCCAACAAGTTAATGGCGCCGTTATGTGGTCCGGGACTTTAGCATTAACTTGTTGGGTAAAAACCTAACAGCAAGTATACCGGTCGATTATAGCAAGTTTTCCTAGAAGTGTCCCTCTAGGTTATCGAATCCAAGGGAGGCAGCGTTTTAGTTTAATTAATATTTAAGAACAAACTAATAAATCGGTTTACTCCAGTAATAGGGGGTTTTGTTTTGTTGAATTAAAGTATGAAACAAAAATGTAAATAAGAGCAAAGGTAATAAATGCAAGACAGTGGGCAAAATACTGATATTTTTGATTTAATACAAAGGGCAAATTCCGGTTTACTAATCCTCCAAATTCTTCGGTTCCTTTCTCAGTGTGTTTACCAAAATTCAGACTAAAATCCTAGATCGGAATTATTCCACGTTCGGTCTCCCGCTCGGTGGAATCTAATTAACAGCTAATAAATTTTAACTCTCGTTACAAATTTACTAATTGCTAACAGCTTTAAGAGTAATCCAGTTTAATGATCAGTTAATATCCTAGAGGAATTTCCATCTCTAAATTAACCGGTACTGTTCCTGTTGTCTATTATCTACCGCAGTTCTCACTTATAAGCAGATAAACTGGTAAAATCAAGTAATTGGCCAAATCGCAAGATTTATAAAAATAAATAAGGAACAACACTTTAATCTATTAAAATGGTAAATCACACAGATAATGGAACCTTGAGTTTGGATTACATAGTAAACCGAAATTTATAAAAACTACTCAGCCATGGAAATGAAAATACTGTAAAAATATGTAAATAACATTAAAGAGAAAGAGAAGAAGAAACTCTGATTTAAGACTCTTCAATGGAGTCTCGGTGTGTGATCAGTGCTTTCTTCTGCTCCTTCTCCAGAAAATGGTGGAGTCCCCAGCTGCTTGTGTACTCCAGATTTATGTAGATGTGTATGGTGTTTAATGAAATGAATGATATGAATGGAATGTGATATATGAAATGGAAATGGATGGAGTGAGTGTGAGATGCTCTCCAGAATTGTGTATCTCAAATGTGTGAGAATGAATTCTATTTATAGAATTCCTGGATGAGTACGTAGCATTGTGTGGTGGAATTTTTTAGTTGGAAAGGAGAATGCTCGTGGGTGTTTTGCTGGATTTCTGGAAGTGATTAGATTAGTGGAGGGATGAGTGGATAGTAGCAGTGGAAGGGACAAAAATAAGGTTGGAAAGGAAGTACGCTGGATGATGGAGATTGGTAGTGCATGGGCGGCAGTTTAATTATGAAAGAATAAATCTCTTCTCTTCACGTTCACGTGCTACAGACTGGCGCTTTCAGCAGTATGGTCCGGGACTTAAGTCCTGTGTGAAGCCCCGGACCATAGCATTGAAATGGGTCGAGAGTTGGCGTCTTATGTGGTCCGGGACTTAGGCCTTGTATAAAGTCCCGGACCAAGCCTGAATTTGATTCGAGAATTGCTCTACTTTGTGGTCCGGGTCTTCACTCCTGCATCAAGTCCTGGACCGTAAACAAATTTAATTCGAGACACGAGTCACATTGTGGTCCGGGTCTTCACTCTTGCATCAAGTACCGGACCATACATAAATTCAATTCGAGATTTGAGTCACGTTGTGGTCCGGGACTTAGCTCCAGCATCAAGTCCCGGACCAAGCTTGAATTTATGTCGAGAGTGAATTTCTTGACTCCATTTAGCTTGTTTGATTTGCCATGTGTTCCAACAATGATAGGAATGTGTTTCCTTGAGATTAAAAACCTAAAAAAGCACACAAAAACCATAAAAGAAGACAATTGCAACAAGAACATAAAAAATGCTCATAAGACAGGAATTTAGCACTCAATGGTAAAGAATTTGGTATCAAAAGACCATGCAGAAATAGGTAAATTCCTGACTTATCAACATCCCCACACTTAACCTTTGCTTGTCCTCAAGCAATTACTGCAATCAAAATGTACCAGAATTTCCAAAAGCGTGGATTTATCAGGTCAGGAAAATGTACAAGGAAATCTAATGCTGAAAAACAGTCATAAGAAACAACGACTAGTACTGCAAGTTTTCTTAAATAGTGAAGCTAGAGTGTTTGACAAATGCATGAGGCTATCATCATAACTATTGAATCCAAACTGTACCCAGGGCTTTACTTTCCGTTTGCTTTCCACAATTCATTGGACGACAAGGGGCAAGAAGTAATGTCATATTCCACATTACCTTTCATTGCCACATACTCATAATCAAGGAAGAATTTGCAATAAACTGTTTAGCATGAAAGAACTTTCCTTCCAATTTTTCTGAGTAAGCATTATTCATTTCATCCCCCCCAGACTTTTTCTCCCCATCCTTGTAGCGGTGTTGGGCCTTCTATCCCAGATCAAATGAGCTTAGGTAGATAAGTGATGAGGCACTCCATGGGCTTAATTACCGAATGGGAGAGGTCTGTTCCGGTTCAAAATAGATTAGAGGAGTATCTTGCCTTTGTCTTTTCCTTCCATTCATTCCAAAACTTTCCCAAAGCCCCAAGTTAGTTCAAACAAAATAGTCACAAAATGGTCTCACCTTTTATTGAAGGAAATAGATGAAAATTTTAACCAAAACTGACAACACAAGCAGTATAACCAAAGTTTTTATGACCGAAGTTTCAGATTAAATCTCAAAAATTTTCGCTACTCGTACGTTATTCCCGACTGATGCATCTGACCACAAATGAAAACCAAGTATGTCGAATTAAAAAAAAAATTTATGGAGGGTCATCAAAGGTTAGTGAAGGGAGAATAAGTATTGTCAGGAGCCACAAAAAACAAACAATTAGATGTGCAACCCCCTTACTACTTCCCCACACTTAGATAATAGCAATGCCCTCATTGCTACTAGAATGTGATTCTAGTGCAAAAGAAAGAATAGGACTCCCCTGAATATTCGGTGAAGATGACGTCCCCACACTCAGGACAAGGAACGGGAGACTTAAGGGGTGTTGCGAAAATTTCGGCAAAGTCTCCTTTGTTTTCTTTGGATAGCACACACAAAAATGGCAGTCCTGTTTGAATATCACAAAGCAGCAGACAGCGCGTTGCAACAAAAGAGATCACGCATAACCAAATATTCGGGAATAACCAAAGTACCCCATCAAAAACAATCCAAATAGAAAAAGAAAGGTACCAGAAGTAGCAACCTATTAATCTAAAAGACAATAAAACGGCCTAGAGTTAGGAAATAAAAGAGAATCCGAAACAGCAATAACAAGATAAAGAGTCTGAAACGAAAAGATTATAAACCAGCATGAGATCTACTGAGGTGGTGGGTGATCCGGAGGCAGACACCAGGACTCCAGCTGAGCGAAGCGGGCGTCATAATCAGTAAAGTGTGCCTCATAGCGAGCCGCATACTCCGCAAACCGTGCGTCCTACCGAGCCTCATACTCGCTCTGTCAGGTCTCCAAAGCGGAGATCCGTGCTCCATAATCGTGCAAGCTCGTACTCATCCCGTCTAGACGTGTGTCCATCTGAGTCATATGAGCAGCAAGACCATCGACCCGTGCAGTGATCATCCCCTGCCAATCAGAAAACTGACGAAACATCTCGTCATATCCCGGTGTAGGAGCAGTGGGCATCGGAACATCTGGGATGTCACCATCAGCGGCAACAGCAGGTGGCTCAGCCTCAGCAGCTGCACCAGGTCCGGGAGCTCGTGCACCCGGCTGTGTGCGTCGGCGCTTGACCCACTGATCATCTATCTTCTCCCACTGATAAAAGCGCATCATCGCCATGTCTATGGGAGACCGGGGGTACTGGGGCTGCTCATCTAAACAATCCACCCCAGCGGCAGCAAAGAAAGACTGCAGTAGGTGTGGGAAAGGAAGAGAGGCGCTAGAATCTGTGTCAATCACCCGCATCATTGACTGAAAAATTATCTCATGTAGTGCAATGGGGAATGCTTCCTAGGCAAGCGCGTCATCTAGCAGGCAGCGCACATAACAATCAATGGAGTTTAGGTTCGCACACTCCCTGGGGCGGATGTTGTACATGATAATTCCTAGGAGGAGGTACTCAACCGGGGTTTGCAATTTATCTCCCGTAACAACCTGCTTATCCCGGGTGCTGCACCTTTGGCGGTTCTGTACCGCGGGATCATTCACAATCAAGTTAATGTAATGCTCCTTGGCCTGCCTTTCTCGGATTGCTTGATTTTCCCGGTCCGCATCAGTTGGGATCCTAGGCCTAGTAGGGATTTGCAAAGCATGTCTAATACGGCTCGATGTTATCAGAATATCCTGTCCCTTAACCGTTGATTTTATCTCCTTCCCGTCGTCTCGAACCGTGGCATTAGCATAAAACAGTTTTACTAGCCTCGGATAATAAGTACCACCCCGGTTCAGTAGAAAAATCCAGTTTCGTGCGCTAAATATGCTTTCCAGATTGAATTTAGAAATCAACGAGGGATGGACTGACCTTTGGGCTATTATTTTGCGTTCCTTCGCTTGGAACCACTCCCTAGCGCCTTCGGTGATGAATTCGGATCGTTCGGTGTCTCGTACCCGGATTGGGGGAGCTGCTGAGGAGGAAGAGGCGCCGACAGTGGTAGGTGGTCGAGCACGTTTGGGAGCCATCTGGGTTTTGGATTAAGGAACGGGGATTAAGGTGGCGCTTGGTGAAAGCGGTCGGTAAGTGGTTGGAATTTTGGGGAAGCGGGTTCGCGGTGGTGAACGCGGGACAGGGTGTGGGTGGAGCTGAGTGTGTGCGTCGGGTGGTGAAATTTGGAGCAGGTGACAGAAAGAAGGGCGCAAAGGTCGGGTGGGGATGGAAGCTGGGTGTGTGTGGATGTCGAAAACGTTAGCGACGGCGGATGAATGCAACAAAGGAGGGGAGTGGGGCGGTGGTCGGTGTGAATTTGGAGCGAGGTGGAGACGAGAGCGGATCGGGATAGTTGGAGTGTGGTCGCAGGCGCTTCGACAGAGAGGGGGTGGTGGTGTGTGGGTTGGGTGGTGAAGGCGGTAGCGACGGATGAAGGGTGGCGCGAGGGTGGATGAGGTGAAGTTGGGGGCGGGTGTTGGGTTTAGGGTTGCAGAGAGGAAACGATGGTGAGAGGCGAAGGTTGAAGACAACGTGTTGCGTCTCCGTTTTTTTTTTGGCTGAATAGGTCCGGGACCTAGGGTATGGGTAAGGTCCCGGACCACCCATACAATTTTTCCCGAGAATTTTCTTCGAATTCGGTCCGGGACTTGGGGTACTTGTAAGGTCCCGGACCACTCTTTTTGTGTTTTCCGCCTCTTGTATTGGTCCGGGACTTAGGGTGTTGGTAAGGTTCCGGACCACTCTTGGTTCTGGTTCGAGATTTTTCTTTTGAATTTGGTCCGGGACTTAGGGTATGGTTGAAGTCCCGGACCACCTCTATTTTTGTTTCGAGAATTGGCTGCTCCTCTGGTCCGGGACTTAAGTCCTGTAACAGGTCCCGGACCACCCCCTGTGAATCCACCGAAAGTACGCTTCCTAGCACTCTGTCTTTCTTCCTTCACCAAGCCTACACTTTAACAAAACCAACCAAAGAAAAATTGCTAGCAAAAGAATTAGAACAAGTAAAACGTGAATTAAAACGAAAAACAAGAAGATACAAGAAAGGAGATTGGGTTGCCTCCCAATGAGCTGCCCGTCTTTTCGGTCTTTGGCTAGACCTTAGTTTTGTTCTCTCAAGAGATTCCAGAAGAATGTGCCGTCTTTGAAACCTGGTGACACGAACTCCGAGAAGCTTCCAAAACGTTTTTAGAAGACTTGCCAGCATAAAATAGTAGCTGCTCACTTTCTGCATTCAAAGTGATCGTACCATGAGCAACTTCGATTTGAGCGTCGGCTATTGCTAGGAAGGGTCTTCCAAGGATAATAGGGACTTTTGGATCTGTAGCCATGTCGAGTACGACAAAGTCGTAGGGGAAATACAGATGCTCCACCTTAACCATCACATCCTTTGCAATTCCACAAGGGTAAACCATTGAGCGATCTGCTAGCTGAAGCGTCATTCGTGTAGGCTGTAAGTCTCCAATTCCAAGCTTTTCAAATAAAGTGTATGGCATGAGACTAATCGATGCTCCTAAGTCAGCAAGACAGTGGTCGAAGTCGATGTCTCCTATTCTACATGGAATTGTGAAGCTTCCAGGATGTTTGCATTTTTCTGGTAAGCGCTTCTGTATGATCGCTGAACAAGTCTCTGTGAGCTGAACAGTTCCTGTTTCAACTAACTTTGCCTTATTAGGTAAAAGCTTCCTTAAATACTTGGCATAGTTAGGCACCTTCGCAACTAAATCCACAAAAGGGATATCAACAGATAGTTGACGAAGTAAAGTAAGAAACTTATCAAACTCACTATCCTCCTTGGAACGCTTGGTTCTGTTTGGAAATGGAACTGGAGGAGCAACTTCAACTGTAGGTGATGTAGGGGAAGGAGATTTGGTAACTTCATAATTCCGCTCATTCTCTAGCACCGGTTGCTCTATGCTCACCACCTGAGGCTCAGTGACTTTACCTTTACTACTCCTCATAGTTACCTTCTTCGCTGTTTCCTTTTCCTGCAAAGGACTTTTGTTAGCCAAAATATCATCCACCAGTGTAGCATAATTTGGCATTAATTTAAGCATATCAGGAAAAGGAATATCTTTAGTTGATTTCTTAAAAATTTTAAGAAATTTTCCAAGTTGTTCATCAAGATCCCTTTTCTTTAACCTGTCAGGAAAAGGAATAGGTTCTTCAAATTTACGATTGGAAACAGAAGAGTAAGAAGGTTGAGTTTCAGGAGACTCCTTCTCCTTGGGTTTTTCAGAAACTTTAATGGAGTCCTTAACCTCTTGTTGAACAGGTAAAACTGCAGTGACAAGTAGAGTATCTTTTTCCACCATAAAAACAGCTTTAGCATACTCTCTTGGATTCATCTCTGGTTGACTAGGTAAAGACCCTGCAGGTCTCTCTGAAAGCTTCTGACTAATTTGAGCCAATTGAGTTTCCATTCTCTTATTGTAAGCCTTTTGTTCTTGCATGAATGCCTTGTGGTTGTTGTTGATTTCATCTTGCTCGTTGAATCTGGCTTTTGTTGATGTAATGAATTCACTCATCATGGCTTCCAAGTCTGAGGAACTACTAGCTCCTTGACTTTGCATTTGTTGGTTCTGAGGGGGTCTCTGATAGGACTGATTATATTGTTGTGGTGCCTTCTGATTGTAGTTGTTGTTCTGAAATCTTTGCTGCTGATATCCCTGATTGCTTTGGTTGTTATAGAATTTTCCTTGTCTGTTCCCCAGGTAATTTACCTCTTCACTTGGTGGAGATGTACATTGGCACAGGGTTGAGCTTCTACCACAATATTCACAAGGTGGATAAGCTTCAGGAGATGCTGTTGCATTTGACTGCGGGTTCATCACTGCACACATTCGCTCAAACTGCTTTGACATCGCTTCCATCTTGGCAGCCAGAAAAGTATTCGAATCTACTTCATAAACTCCAGCAGTTTTCTTTGGTGCAGCTTCTCCGGTTCTCGCACCTCCCCGTTGATTGGATGCATTGGCAATGGTCTCCAATAATTTCTTGATTCTAGCTATCGGTAGCTCCATGAGGCTTCCTCCTGCACAAGTGTCTACCAACAAACTACTTGAATGATCCAAATCTTTGTAAAAGGACTGTAAAATTACCTCCTCTCCCAGGCCATGGTGTGGTACTCTGCGCACAATCCCTTTGAAACGCTCCCAAGCCTCAGATAATGTCTCACCAGTGAACTGCTTAAAGTTGGTAATCTCTCCTCTCATAATCAGCATCCGAGAAGGAGGGAAATATTTTGCCAAAAATGCATTTGCTAACTCCGTCTAGGTAGTGATACTGTTGGGCGTCAATGAGTTTAACCATTCTACAGCTCTGTCTCTTAGGGAGAATGGGAAGAGAGTCAATCTAGCAACCTCTTGTGAAGCTGATGTAGAACAAGCTCCTACCAATCTCAGGAAAGTGGTGAGATGGACATTGGGATCTTCGGTGATTGTTCCGCTGAACTGAGGTGCATTCATGACCATAGTAACATAGTGTGTCTTGAACTGCCAATGCTCTCCTGCTGGTAACGCAGGAATTACTATTGGTGAGATAAGCCCTTCAACGCTTGGACGGGTGTAATCCCTCATGTGCCTCTCCGGATTGGTATTCTCCATATTAGTTTCTGGGGGGTTGTTTAGAATCTCTTATTCAACAATTCCTTCTGTTGGTGAATCTTTTGGAGGCACCTCCTGATCAAATGGAGGATCCAGCTCTAATCTTTTTCGAATCCTTCTTGTTACTCTTTCTATTTCTGGTTCAATTTCGAATTCAGGGTTTCCTACAGAATGAGTTTTAACCATAAAACACAAATCAGATAACTAACAGTAGTGTAGCAGTAACTCAAACGGATATTACCATAACCAGTAATAAGAAACAATTTGCACAAAGCTAATAAAATGAACAAAATAAAATAACACAAGGATAAACTAAAAAAGAACAGAAACAAAACAAAATTTAATAAAAATTAAACTAAGCAACCGTGCCTCCCCGGCAACGGCGCCATTAACTTGTTGGGTAAAAACCTAACGGCAAGTATACCGGTCGATTATAGCAAGTTTTCCTAGAAGTGTCCCTCCAGGTTATCGAATCCAAGGGAGGCAGCGTTTTAGTTTAATTAATATTTAAGAACAAACTAATAAATCGGTTTACTCCAGTAACAGGGGGTTTTGTTTTGTTGAATTACTAAAGTATGAAACAAAAATGTAAATAAGAGCAAAGGTAATAAATGCAAGACAGTGGGCAAAATACTGATATTCTTGATTTAATACAAAGGGCAAATTCCGGTTTACTAATCCTCCAAATTCTTCGGTTCCTTTCTCAGTGTGTTTACCAAAATCCAGACTAAAATCCTAGATCAGAATTATTCCACGTTCGGTCTCCCGCTCGGTGGAATCTAATTAACAGCTAATAAATTTTAACTCTCGTTACAAATTTACTAATTGCTAACAGCTTTAAGAGTAATCCAGTTTAATGATCAGTTAATATCCTAAGGAATTTCCATCTCTAAATTAACCGGTACTGTTCCTGTTGTCTATTATTTACCGCAGTTCTCACTTATAAGCAGATAAACTGGTAAAATCAAGTAATTGGCCAAATCACAAGATTTATAAAAATAAATAAGGAACAACACTTTAATCTATTAAAATGGTAAATCACACAGATAATGGAACCTTGAGTTTAGATTACATAGTCAAACCGAAATTTATAAAAACTACTCAGCCATGGAAATGAAAATACTGTAAAAATATGTAAATAACATTAAAGAGAAAGAGAAGAAGAAACTCTGATTTAAGACTCTTCAATGGAGTCTCGGTGTGTGATCAGTGCTTTCTTCTGCTCCTTCTCCAGAAAATGGTGGAGTCCCCAGCTGCTTGTGTACTCCAGATTTATGTAGACGTGTATGGTGTTTAATGAAATGAATGATATGAATGGAATGTGATATATGAAATGGAAATGGATGGAGTGAGTGTGAGATGCTCTCCAGAATTGTGTATCTCAAATGTGTGAGAATGAATTCTATTTATAGAATTCCTGGATGAGTACGTAGCATGGTGTGGTGGAATTTTTTAGTTGGAAAGGAGAATGCTCGTGGGTGTTTTGCTGGATTTCTGGAAGTGATTAGATTAGTGGAGGGATGAGTGGATAGAAGCAGTGGAAGGGACAAAAATAAGGCTTGAAAGGAAGTACGCTGGATGATGGAGATTGGTAGTGCATGGGCGGCAGTTTAATTATGAAAGAATAAATCTCTTCTCTTCACGTTCGCGCGCTACAGACTGTCGCTTTCAGCAGTATGGTCCGGAACTTAAGTCCTGTGTGAAGTCCCGGACCATAGCATTGAAATGGGTCGAGAGTTGGCGTCTTATGTGGTCCGGAACTTAGGCCTTGTATAAAGTCCCGGACCATGCCTGAATTTGATTCGAGAATTGCTCTGCTTTGTGGTCCGGGTCTTCACTCCTGCATCAAGTCCCGGACCGTAAACGAATTTAATTCGAGACACGAGTCACATTGTGGTCCGGGTCTTCACTCTTGCATCAAGTACCGGACCATACATAAATTCAATTCGAGATTTGAGTCATGTTGTGGTCCGGGACTTAGCTCCAGCATCAAGTCCCGGACCAAGCTTGAATTTATGTCGAGAGTGAATTTCTTGACTCCATTTAGCTTGTTTGATTTGCCATGTGTTCCAACAATGATAGGAATGTGTTTCCTTGAGATTAAAAACCTGAAAAAGCACACAAAAACCATAAAAGAAGACAATTGCAACAAGAAACATAAAAAATGCTCATAAGACAGGAATTTTAGCAGTCAATGGTAAAGAATTCGGTATCAAAAGACCATGCAGAAATAGGTAAATTCCTGACTTATCAATCACCGGTCATCTAAATTCAATCTCTTCAAAATAAGACCAGTCATGAAGATGTTTTGACAATTTTGAGAAAAAAAATATTTTTACATATTATGCTGATACATTAAAAAGATGTTTTGATTCATTAGTTTTGATATTATGATCCATTAAATTGTTATTATGATTCATTAACTAATAAGTGGTGAAATAGATAATAAATTTCGGACCCGATAAAAATCATTATTGTTTTGTAGTGTAATATTATTGTTGTATGGTGTGTTTTAAACTTTATATAGCGAATCGTGTATTTTTCATATATACCAAATATTATTTTGTGGCGTGTTATTGTGTAAAATTTTTTATTCTTATGTGTTTATGATGATACACTAAAAGGACGATATGATTCATTAATTTTGATATTATGATTCATTAAAATTGATATTACGATTCCTTAACTAATAAGTGGTGAATTAGATAACAAACTTCGGAATCGATAAAAATCATTATTGTTTAGTAGTGTATTATTATTGTTGTATGGTGTATTTTAAACCTTATATGGTGAATCGTGTATTTTTCATACCACCAAATATTATTTTGTGATATATTATTGTGTAAAAAATTATTCTTATATGTTTGTAATGATACACTAAAATGAAGATTTGATTAATTAATTTTGATATTATGATTCAGTAAACTGATATTATAATACCCTAAAATGATGTTATGTGTGTACGATGATACACTAAAGTGATATTATGAATTATAAGTCTCATTGATATATATGTATATATATATACATGTAATTAATATAAATTTTAAAATTTCTCAAAACATATGGCTTGATTTAGATGAATAATGATATAGTAATTTTTTTACATTTTGGACTTATATTTTAAAAGTTACAAAAAATTAAAATTCATATAATAAAGAGCAGTCCAGTCAGCTAGTGACTGGACTGCCAACTAGACTACAACTGCTGAATGGATCGACAACTGGACTAGAGCACACCAAATATTGTGCGGATGGTCTGTACAATCGACGCACTGTTGTGCTAAAGTCGTCACTTATAGAATTAAACTAATTTAAAATAAAAAAATTACTAAATTAAAATATGTAAAATGAGGTCCTTATAATATTTTATTTAAATTAAATTTAGACATTATATAATTTTCTCATGACAAACTCTAAAGAATGTAAATAAAAATTGAGCCCAATTTCGGGGCTATTAGCCGACCCTATTAATATGATCGAGTCAATATTCTCTTCTTCATCCTCTTATCCACATACCCATCAAATTAGCTGCAGAACTCTTAGGTGATTGCGTCATCATCTCATGTTGCTGTGAGTATTTAATCATTCAATTTGTCGCAAGTATGCAAAAAAAGGTATTATTTCGAAGACGCTGAATGGAAAGGATTACCAAATTCGGAAGTGATGATGAATGTTCATTGTTTGTTAGCGAAGAATTAATCTCTTTAGAAAGTATAGAATTACGATGTAAAAAAAGAGAACAAGATTGTATGGATGAGATTGAGAAAGTACTAGAAGAGTTTTCTTTTAAAAGCGAGTTTGCATTTGGGAGTTTCTGGGGGAAGAGAATATGGCGGTAACTCTTTTACGGCATTCAGTCAATTTAATTCGTGATAAAGTCAATTTTTAGTCGTTGGCGATTTTCCCTATATTTAGTTATGACATTCATTGGTCATTAAGGTTATAGAAATGATAGTTTTACCATAATCATAAGACATACATGTTGCTCATCGTTGTTAGTTTTGCAACCAATTAACTCACACACTAAAAGTAGAGTATTCCCCAGTTTATTCATTCAAACGAGAAAACAAAAATCTTTTTCTAGCTAATTAAATCTTTGTCAATTAATTAACAAGATTTTCTGCACTATCTAACTTGCACTGTAAAACCCACAATTTAGTAGCTAGCAACTGTAATAACAAGAATTTTCGGGTTTAAAAAATCTATAAACTACAATTTGGTAGGTAAAAATATAAATAAACGAGCAACACAAACAATGAAATCACATGAGAAAACAAACAAAACAGAAGACCTCCTTCCCAATCTCCAACTCTTGGAATCTGAAAATGTCAGAAGTGAAATCAGATCAGATAAACCAGCGAAGGGAAATATTCAAACGGTTTGACATGGATTCAGATGGGAGTCTAACCCAGATGGAGCTAGCTGCTTACCTAAGATCACTAGAGTTGAACCCCACAGAAAATCAACTCCATGTTCTATTGTCTAAGATGGACTCCAACCACAATGGGTATGTAGAATTTGATGAGTTCATCGAAGCAGTCATGCCTGAATTATTATTGAGCAAGCAACGAGAAGTCATCGTGATCAACCATGACCAGTTGGTTGAGGTATTCCGACTATTTGATCGTGATGGAAATGGTTACATTACCGCCTCCGAGCTTGCTGGTTCAATGAGGAAGATGGGTCACCGGTTAACGTTCCGAGAATTGTCTCATATAATGAGGGAAGTTGATGTTAATGGAGATGGTTTAATTAGTTTTCATGAGTTCGTAGCAATCATGGGTGGATCTGGTTCTCAATTTTTTTGGTTTGAGCTAGATTCAACACTTATATATTGTGAATTATGTAATTGTTTTTTTTTTTTGGAGTTGAGAATTTCTTTTCAACACTCAGTTTTTTGTAGTGCAATTCTGATTAGTTTTAGAAAAGAGATCAATTTCTTCAATTCTTTATTGAAAATAATTATTCATACTTGTCTTCGTATAATAATGGTCAAGCAAGTAAATAAAAAAGAGAATTTCATTTTGACAAATATGTATCGGCAATTGTGTATTTTATTAGGATGTGCAAATTTTATAAGTCAATCAACCTCATGACATGGAAAATACCAATGTTCTCAGGATTGCGATTCTATCAAAATTGACCCCTAGAATCGAATCGTGGGATCGTTCGATCCTAGAAAAAGTGAGATAATATTGTTCAAAAATATACATAGGTTATAAATAACTTTTGTATAAAGCATAAAGATTAAACTAAATAAGAAAATATAACATTATTGAATAAAAGTTATAAATTAAGACCACAACTATAACAATACACTTAAAAAAATTTGAAATATAAATAAGCAAACATTATGAATTCTCATAATATTATCCATAAAAAAAAAGACAAAATGAAATGAGATAGGTTAAAATTAAACCTAAAGAGTAAATAGTTTTTATGTGCGTCTTTTATTCTTTTATCATCCTCCCAACAAATATTATGAGCTACAAAGTTCTTTATTTACTAAATCATGGGTTTTCATATCCATGCTCATCCAAAAGAGTAAGTAAACAATTGAACACAAAATCAAAATGAATTCTAACAACTTCTAGTTTTAATTTTAAACCAAGAAAGAAAAATGATTAGAGTAATCAATCATCTTTTATAAATTTGTATTTTTTTTAAGTTATTTGTCCATTTCTACTTGAGTTTTATAACTTTGAATTTTCCAACCTTTACAATTAACTAAAAAATGTATGTACATTTTGTAATCTTTGAGGCTAGAGAGTAACAAGAAGTGATATTCCAATCTTAATCATAATCCGTATAATGAACTCAAATAAATCTACATATAAAAGTTATTTTTAATAGCATTCAATTGCAATGTTAAAAGTCATGGTATTTTAAGGATTATGAAATTTTCTACAAAATGTTAAGAACTTTTTGTTTCTTAAATTTATTAATGTATAATTCACACTAATATGAAAACAATAAATAAAATATAAAATTGGGATCGATGGGATCGTACTATGGATCTTGAGTGTATGATCGTAGAATCATGTATTTGAATCGTTATCCTGTGGTGATCCTATACGATTCTGATTCTATTTGCGATCCGAATCCTAACTATGAATTTAGATTGTAAGATCGTAAAATTTTGTAATCGAATCTTGATTATGTGAACATTGGAAAATACAAAATCTCTTCAACGTCTACTTCTCGCATGCGTTGATTACTTTTCCTCTTACCCTTTGGAAGACCGAGAAGGTTCAACTTCAACTGCAAGAAAGTGTTGTAAACGCAAATTCGCTTAGTTTTAAGCAAGCCGGTAGATGGTGCGGCTTGGCCGCGTCCAATTTGGTGTAGTCCTGTCCACTTGGCAGTTCAGTCAGCTGCTGACTGGATTGTTTTGATGACTGAGTTGTCTTTTTACTATATTAACTTCAATTGGTTGAAACTTTTAAAATATAAATCCAAAATGAAAAAAATTATATCATTGTTCATCTAAATTTAAGCTCTTCAAAACAAGACCAAACATGAATATGTTTTAACAACTTTAATATTTTATATTTTTTATATGTATATATCTATACATATCAACCATACGTGATTCACCATATACAGTTTAAAATACACCATACAATAATAATAATACACTACAAAACAATAATGATTCATTATCTGTTTTGAAATCGGTATGTTAAAAAATATATGATTCACTACATAAGACTTAAAATACATCATATAAATAATAATAATACATCACAAAATAATAATAATAATAATAATGCATTACAATAATGATCCATTATTAGTTTCAAAGCTTGTTATCCAATTCACCACTTGTTAGTTAATGAATCATAATATCAGTTTTAATGAAAATATCTTCATTTTAGTGTATCATAGCAAACATATAGAAATAAAAAAATTTAACAATAATGCAATACAAAACAATATCTGGTATGTATAAAAAATATATGATTCACCATAAAAGATTTAAATTACACCATACAATAATAATAATGCACTACAAAACAATAATGATTTTTTTATCAGTTTTGAAGTTTGTTATCTAACTCACCACTTATTAATTAGTTAATGAATCATAATATCAATTTTAATGAATCATAATATCAAAGTTAATGAATCATATCATCATTTTAGTGTATCAATGTAAACATATAAAAATAAAAAAAAATTAAACAACAATACAACACAAAACAATATTTGGTATGTATGAAAAATACGTGATTCATCATATAAGGTTTAATATACACCATACAACAATAATAATACACTACAAAACAATGATGATTTTTTATCGGTTCCGAAATTTTTAATCTAATTCACCATTTATTAGTTAATTAACGATAATATCAATTTTAATGAATCATAATATCAAAATTAATGAATCATATTATCATTTTAGTGTATCATCATACACATGTAAAAATAATTTTTTTTTCAAAGTTGTCAAAACATATCCATGACTGATCTTATTTTGAAGAGCTTGAATTTAGGTGAACAGTAATATAATTTTTTTCATTTTGGACGTATATATTAAAAGTTACAACCATTTAAGTGAATATAATAAAAAGACAGCCCAACCAGCAAAAAACAGTCCAGTCAACTGCTGACTGGGACTGCCAAATCACTAGACTACATGATACTATGTACTGACACGCTGCAAGCTCGAATCTGCCTAAGCAAGCATCAAGCATTGCAATTTAATGCTAATACAAAAAATCTTATCCAGTGCTAAGAGATATGAAGACCATTAAAAAGCAACGAGCAAAAAGATTCTCACATTTCTTGTAAAATCGTTGTTACAATTGACTTAGCATGAGAATGATCAACCTAAATGAATTTAAGATGTACAAGCTAGACATCGTGAGCAATAGGGGTGTTCACGATACGGTTATATTATAACCAAATACAGGTTAACCGGATAATATGGTTTTTCAAAATTTTAAACTGTTACCGTTCCGTTTACATCGGTTAACCGCATTCAGGTTAACCATCTAAGGCGGTACGGTAATTCAGCTTATTACCATTCCATTTATATTGTCTAACAATATAAGTCTAAATCAATTCACTTATATTCAAACAACATAATTTACAACCTGCTTTCTCAACTAAATGATAACAAAATACATCTCAAAAGATTTTACCAAAACATAATTACAATATACACTATATTGTTTACCTTGTTCTTCATTGCACATAATACATTATGTCATTGGTAAGTAGTGTTCATTTTCTAGATTCTAGATTACTTTTGTATAAGTGTTCAAAATATAAGTTAAAAGATATACAAAAGACTACTTCCTAAAAAATAATTTCAAAATATCAAAAACCAAAATAGAAGACACTCAAAAGTGTCATCCACAGCTTCAATGGCATAAAACATGTACATTGTTTGTTGCATCATACAATAGACATAGTGAGCAAATAAAAAAATCTATCACAACATATTCAATTTAGTATAGCTACAATACAACGTAAACTAGAGAAATATGTTTGCTATTCATTTCAATTAAGTTCAGTTTAAGCATAATTAAACTACAATTATTCTTGTCTACAAGCATATGAAACTATATTTGGCTACATTTAAAATTGTACAGTTTGTATAGTGTACAAGTACAGGTTTTGTAAGCTTATTGTACAGTTTAAGAAGTTAGTATGTACATCTAATAGAATTTTAGTAATATCATAATTCAATGTATAACTTTACATATACATTCGTACAGTTTTTATTTACTAATTGTACAATTTTTACAAAACGAATGTACATGTATGTAACCATCTATAGCTACGTTTGGATGTAGCCAATAAATTACCATTAAACTAACATCTCTTATTAACTTAAAAAACAAATGCTATGACATACTATTAACATGGTTTAGTTACCGCATAAGAGAACCTTAAAAATTTGTTTGTTATTTAACTCAATACAACTTCTTTTAAACTAACATCTTTGTTTTATCACTAAAACAAATATATCATAAACTATTCATTTCAGTTTGATTTAGCACCAAAACATAAGAAATATGATGTTATGTTTACTAGTACTAATTTTTATATATAAATATATATACTTTTATATATATATATAACCGGTTAACCTGTTAAGTTAGACCTTTGTATTTATTTGTTTAAGTATTTGTTTTTATTTAAGCTTGGTCTGTTAGAGTTATTAGTGAACGTTGGACTATTAGCCTACATATAGGAGTGTCGGGTTGCTTTGTAAAGTATCTACTTCAATTCTCTGAAAAGTAGAACTCAAGAGAGAAAAGTCTTTCTCCTTTCTTGGTCCTTGTTCTTCCTCACTTCTCTGTCGTGAGTGTGTAAGCCTTTGGGTTCCAGTGGTCCTAGTTAATCCTTTTCATGGTATCAGAGCCACGAAAGGAACCCTAATTTATCTACACGGGCTTCTTTTCAGTCCGTCGTCTTCCTATCTTTTCGATTCTCAGTCCGTCGTCTTTCTCCCCAACAATCTAAGTTTTCCTTCGTATTCTCTATTCGTCATTCCTCTTCTCGACAACCCAATTTTTTTTCTGGTGCCAAGAACTTGTCTTGCTCGCTAAAAGATGACAGAAATCATCGGAAATCCGCCTCAAGATCCGTCGGCGAAAGAAAACGAGCCCAAGCTCTCCAACGAAAATAGCATACCAGTCGGTGATCCTCTTTACCTCGCTAGTTCAGACCAACCAGGGCAAGCTCTGGCAACGAAATTTGACGGAAAGGGGTTCGCTTGCTGGAGGCAACAAATTGAGATAGCCCTTGGTGCGAAAAACAAAATGGGTTTCATAGATGGAAGTCTCGCGAAGCCAACAAGTCCGCTGCATAAAGTCCAGGCATGGGAAAGGTGCAATAAAATGGTGATGTCGTGGATTCTCTCAAGCCTGGAGAAAAGCATCGCTGAGACTGTAATCTTCAACCCTACTTCTGCGCTAATCTGGGAGCAGCTGCGCGGGCGATACGAAGAAAAGGACGCCACTAGAGTCTACGACCTCGAGCAACAATTGAGTGCAATCACTCAAGGAGGAGACACCATCGGGCTATATTTCAACCGCATCAAGAAGCTTTGGGATGAGCTTGACGCCACCGACTCCATACCAAAATGCGAAGGCAATGATTCGGAGAAATTTCAAACCTACATCAAAGAAAGGCGTGTAATCAAATTTCTCATGGGCCTTAATGAACGATATGGAATCGTACGGGGAAATATCCTGATGATCAGCCCTCTTCCAAGTCTTGAGCAAGTCTTCTCCCTACTCGTGCAAGAAGAACGACAGAAAACCCTAACCACCACAAGTTCATCTGAAGGAGCATCCTTGTCCTTCGCGGCAGACAACTCGAAGAAGATGACGACAAGAAATCAGACAGGGAGCTTCAACCAAACGGGAAATTTCAACAAGCGTCCAAATCTCATCTGCACCTTTTGCGGGAGAAGCGGACATCAAGAAGAAAAGTGTTTTCACAAACACGGTTTCCCTCAGAACTGGAGAAATCGAAACAAGAAGGCCAACGCCACTACAAGTATCGATGATGCAAAGACTGAAACAGCCGAAGATCCTTTCAAAGGGGGCTTAACAAATGAACAAGTTAACCAACTGCTGGCATACATCAGCAAGTCACAGAATGTGGCCAAGGGAGATCAGGTTAAGGAAACCAATTGCGGTTTCGTAGGTATGATCTATCCTTTCTCCCTTAACTTATCAGAACCATTTAGTTTTGCTAATAACCAAGATAGGAACTCTAGCATGAGAAAAGTTTTTGACAGCTCTGTGTGGTTGCTTGATTCTGGTGCCTCAGATCACATGTGCTGTGATTTCAAAATGTTTATTTCGCATCATGTTCTTGATAGTGCTCATAGCATAACCATGCCTGATGGACATCCACAGTTTGTTAGAATCATAGGAAAAGTGAAAATAAACTCCATGATAATCTTAAACGATGTTTTATATGTTCCAAGCTTTCAGTTCAACCTTATTGCTATCAGTAAGCTATCTAAAGACATGGGCGGAAAAATTTATTTTAACTCAAAATCTTGTGTATATCAGGACTCTAAATGGAAGAAAGAGGTGGAAATAGGATATTGCTGCCTGTATCTGCTTGACAATTTCTGTGATAAGAAAGGTTCTTTTAGCTCTGTAAAAAGCAAGATCAACTCTGTAAATTCAGGAAATAGAATTGTCATAGGTTTTGACTGTAATGATAGTTTTTCCCTTTGGCATTACCGCTTGGGACACCTTCACAGAAAGGGTCTCATGAGTTTGAATCTTCTGGAGAATAATAAATCTTGTACGCAGTTTGTGTGTGAACCTTGTGTTAGAGCCAAGAGCCATAGGTTAGTCTTTAATAAAAGCAACACTAGGTCTGAAAATGTGTTTGATCTTGTACATGTTGACTTGTGGGGACCATATCCTCACAAGACACATGATGGCTTTCAGTATTTCTTGACCATTGTTGATGACAAAAGTAAGGGCCTACAGGGTCCATTTTTTTCCCTTTGTGTTCCAATAAGGCAGATTGTTTTCAAATTATCATGGATTTTACTGAATTGGTTGAAAGGCAATTCAACAAGAAAATTAAGACCATAAGGTCCGACAATGCCTATGAACTTGGCAGTTCTAAATTTAATGCCAACATCCTCAAGCAAAAGGGAATAACACACCAAACTTCTTGTCCCCATAGTCCACAACAGAACGGGGTTGTAGAACGCAAGCATAGGCACATTATGGAGACTGCAAGGGCACTCATGTTTCAGTCAGGTCTCCCCTTGAAATTTTGGGGAGAAAGTATAATGACTGCCACATACCTTATAAACAGAATGCCATCTAGCTCTATAGAGGGTCAAATCCCATATGAAATAATCTTTGATAAGAAACCCGATTATAATCTGCTTAGATGCTTTGGTTGCTTGTGTTTTGCCAATGTGAATTACAATCAGCATGACAAGTTTGCTTCAAGATGTGTAAAGGGTGTATTTATTGGATATCCCCAAGGCAAGAAGGGGTACAAGATTTATGATTTGGATCATGATAAAATCATATATAACAGAGACATTAGCTTCCATGAAAATATTTTTCCCTACAAAGAAATTGCTGTTGAAAATGCTTACAACCATGAGGAGCATGATTTATTTGTCTTCCCCTCTAGTATAGAAGATGATGATAATTTGAACATTGTTTCTGAAAGTACTAACCAAAATGACAAGGACACACAAGATTTGTCACAAGCACAGGAACAGAATACTGTCCAAAACAGTCAAGAAGCACATGGTTCAGAAGAAACAGAGCAAGAGACACAGCAAGAACAACCAACTGAAGAGGTATTTCTCAGAAGGTCTCAAAGACAGAGACACACTCCAGAATACTTGGAGATTACGAGGTCAATCAGATCTTCAATCAAGAAACAGATAAGTTTTCACACTGCTCTTTTACAACTATACTGTCTGATAGACTGAAAGCTGTTTCAAGTACACATAATGCTATTTTTCCTGCTAAACAATACAATGATGACAAACATTTGTATGCTGAAGATAGTAACTCATTAATGTCATCCATCTGTCCTGCGCAAACTCTGTGTTTACTTGCAAGCAAAACTGATTTCAGTAGAGAAATAGAACCAGTAGATTACCATGTTGCTGTTAAGGATCCCAGATGGAGAAAAGCTATGGCAGAAGAATTTCTTGCTCTCAATAGGAACAAAACTTGGATTGTTACTGATCTGCCAAGAGGTAAAAAGGCTGTAAAATGTAAGTGGGTTTTCAGATATAAGTATAAATCAGATGGTACTCTTGAGAGATGTAAGGCTAGGCTGGTAGCAAAGGGCTTTACCCAAAAACATTGTATAGATTACCAAGAAACTTTCTCTCCTGTCATTAAGTTTACCACAATTAGGGCCTTACTCATTGTTGCCACCAAGAGGGGGTGGACAGTTGACCAACTTGATGTCAACAATGCCTTTCTGCACGGGGATCTTTTTGAGGAAGTCTATATGGAGTTACCTGAAGGGTTAAATTCTGATGATACTAATAAGGTCTGTCTCTGAAAAAGTCTTTATATGGCCTTAAACAAGCCTCTAGACAGTGGCATCAAAAGCTTAGCAACTTCCTTAAAGATCTTGGTTTTTCTCAATCTTTAAATGATTATTCTCTTTTCTGTAGAAACAGTGATAATGGTGTTTGTTATTTGGCTGTATACGTTGATGATATTCTGTTGACTGGTAGTGATACTAAGATGATTAAATTGGTCAAAAAGAGCATGAATGAAAAATTCATGATTAAAGATTTGGGCCGTTTAAGTTTATTTCTTGGTCTGGAATTTCTGCACACCACACAAGGTGTGGTTTTAACACAGAAAAGGTATGCAGAAGATTTGTTAAAGGAGTTTGATTGCTTGAACAGCAAGACAGCAGTGGGTCCATTAGAATTAAATGTTAAGCTTATTAGAAATGAAGGAAACCCTCTTCCTGATGCCTCTGTTTACAGAAGACTGATTGGTAGAATTAGTTTTCTGTCTCACAGTAGACCAGACTTAAGTTTTACCATTCAATTGTTAAGTCAGTTTTTAGATAATCCAACAGATTTACATTTTGCTGCAGCTTTACACACTCTGAGGTATATTAAAGGCACTTTAACTTATGGTTTGTTTTTCAATAAGAGAAGCTCACTGAATTTGTTGGCCTTTTGTGACTCAGATTGGGCTGGCTGTCCAAACAGCAGAAGATCCGTGAGTGGTTATTTCATACAGTTGGGAGGGTGCCCTTTATCCTGGAAGTCAAAGAAGCAATCCACTGTGGCACTTTCATCCGCGGAAGCTGAGTACAGATCAATGAGGCAAGTCACTGCCGAGTTAAGCTGGATTACTAGACTCTTGTCTGAGCTTGGAGTAGAAGATATAGTGCCGGTTCCTATCAACTCAGATAGCCAGTCCGCCATTTATATAGCCAGGAATCCGGTACTACACGAACGTACCAAGCACATTGAAGTGGATGTGCACTTTGTTAGACAAAAATTGGAAGAAGGATTGATAGAAGGTCAAGTTTGTCGGAACCAATTCTCAGCTGGCAGATGTGCTCACAAAGGTTCTCCCTGGAAGGTGTTACAGCAAGACTTTGGATGACATGGGTCTGATAGACTCACTAGATGGAAATTCAAAACACTCACTCTGTGCCTGTTTTGAGGGGGCGTGTTAAGTTAGACCTTTGTATTTATTTGTTTAAGTATTTGTTTTTATTTAAGCTTGGTCTGTTAGAGTTATTAGTGAACGTTGGACTATTAGCCTACATATAGGAGTGTCGGGTTGCTTTGTAAAGTATCTACTTCAATTCTCTGAAAAGTAGAACTCAAGAGAGAAAAGTCTTTCTCCTTTCTTGGTCCTTGTTCTTCCTCACTTCTCGTGAGTGTGTAAGCCTTTGGGTTCCAGTGGTCCTAGTTAATCCTTTTCATAACCGCAGTTAACCACGGTATAGAACTTACATACCATTACTTAGACCGCGATTATGTAATTATAACGGTTCGGTTAACCGTACGGTTGACCAATTAGACGGTACGGTATAAATACTCGACGGTACAGTACCACAATAACGATATTTTTTGGGCACCCCTATTGAGCAAGGCATGAATGCTGAAACACAAGAAACAAAATTCGAAACTCAGATCTTGAGCTGTGGTGTACACCATATAAAGAGAGTTTGCGGCAGTGTCCAGGCACCATCACCCTGCAGCATAAGGGACAGGGCGCCCTAGACAAGGTCTGGGCGCCTGCGACACCACACCGTTGCGTCCACAAGGCTCGCGCGGTATCGACTGCGCACAACAAGGGTCGTGTGTCCTCGGCATCACGCCCCTAGGCCCGACCCTCAGGCCAACCCCAAAGACTGGGCCATGTTCATGGCACAGTCACAAGGGATACCAATTCAGATTTCCATCACATACAACCAATAAGGCCAACAACAAGGCATGTCATAGTTGTCAAGCTGCTTGCCCAAAAATGTGCGTGACAAACCCAAGGATTTGTGATTTTTGGAGTGGAAGCTTTCAGAAGAACATAACAGAAAGAGAAAATAGAAAATCACATGTGATTGAATTGACTCGTCAATTAAGATAGAAAGGAATATATATATATATAAGCTGCTTCTTGACATCTAACTAATGGTCTAAGATAGACAAGACAACACCTCCATCCATCTCTATGCACAGTAAATTCTTTATTGGGCTATACACATCCTAACAGGGACACACGTTGTTATACCGTGAGTTGCCTCATGTAATGAAAGAGACAGACATCAATGGGGATGGGATCATCACCATCAACTAGTTTGCAGATAATATGGGAAGATCAGCCTCTGAAATCTTCAGATTGACAATATCATTTGCACTTTCACCAATGATTATTTAATACTAGGACAGATGAGTATTTGATAATGAAACTAATTGAAACGACATCTAACAAACTTTCAAGACACTGAATTTCAAGACAATGTGCTACATCTCTTCAATATTTATCAATAACTAATAATTATGCTACCCTGTCCTTTACAAGTCTCTATAACTTCCGTACAATCAAAGAATTGGATAGAGAACGGAAGTGTAAAACAAAGAAAAAGAAAAGAGAATGTACAGAAATTTACAACCAGCTTATGGTGGCGGATCAAAACAAAACTCAAGCAAATTACCCAAAAATGAAAATGACCCCTCAGTGAAACCCTTTTCACTTGTTGGGTCCACGAAAAATCTGAAACTCTCAACTGTACAACAGAAAAGAAGGATGTTCTTTACCTTCTTCAGCTTCTACCTCTTCAACCGCAAACGACGAGCTGTCGTCCCCACAGTTGTATTACGTATCGATCTCTGCCTCACCAGATTACAATACTCAATGTCATCCGCATTGCCTTCCAACCTCATCCATTGGATCATATTATGGTACATTGGGAAGAACCTCATCTGGACTGCTGTATAAACAAAGTACGGCACCAGGGCGGACACCACCACGAACAGGGTTACAAGCCAGTACTTGAGGGAACCAATCAAGGACTCGATGAATACATGGTAGGCTGTGGTGGAAAACCCCGGTTCAATCCCCCCATATATCAACATGAACAGGTACCAGTTGAAGATGCTGCCCCAGATCAGTACATGCTGGACCAATGTGAAGTAATTTATAAAGAGAGCCACTTGGGTGTTCACCACCCACACCACACAAGTGTACATTGTCGACCCAAGGATTGCGAAATCAGCTGGTTTTCCTTCCTGGTTAAAGGCCGGGAGCCCAAGTGCACGTGCACAGAAGAAGAATACCATGACTCCGCTGTACACTCCGTTGAACATCCAACTTAGGATTCTTGTCCAACTGAACAGCACATTTTGCACACTCTTGGTACAAAAGAGGGAACTACAAAATAGAATGAAACAAAAAAAGACATGACTAATATCGCATCAAGTCTGAATTCAATTATCAGAATGGCGGATAACTGTAAAACATATTTACCTTGAGACAGTATCGAGCTGATACATCCTGATCAAAAACGCCTAACGCAATCGGAGGAAGTGATGTGAAGAATACGTTGTAGAGGGATAAAAACCAGTCATTGTAAGCAGGCTTTGCACTGAATGATGTATATCCCTCGTACAAGAACACAGTAACTCCAAAAACTATGTTCTTGTAGAAGAAGTAGCATATCTGCCAATAAAAACCCATATCATTATGAAAAATACTTCTTTAAGAGTCTACCCAGCTTTGTAAACCACAGGATAATCATAGTTTCACAGTTAAATCAGAGGGGAGTAGGCTTTACCATCGATGAAATCCTTCTATAACACCAGTGTCCATGAACAAGCAGCAAACGCTCCAAATATCTGAACTGAGCAATGGCAATGTCACTGCTCATGACAGCCTGCATTCCCTCGGCACCACTGATTCCAATTCCAATATCTGCTTCTTGAAGCATCCCAACATCATTCGCTCCATCACCAATTGCCAGAGTTGTCTTCCCAGTTCCATTTTTAACCAACCGTGTAACCTATATAAAAGTTGATCCAACTCTTCAATTCAGATATCCTTTTGTAAAATGTAGACTGGTTTCTGCCAATAAAGTAATTTCAAAATGCATATTTTCTTCCAGCAGTCGTTGTTTATACTCACCAGAGCCTTCTGCTTGGGAGATGATCTGCAACAGATGACAGATGAACAACCAAGAGCAAGCTCCAAGAACGAGTTTTTGACATCATTCTCCAAAGCATAAGCAAGGGATTTCCCATCAATTATCAGGGCGAATGCAGATGATCCTGGACTTGATTGAGCAAGCTGTGACTTTCCTTGAGTAATCTGAAAGATAACTCTTTCCTTGGATGCCTGAAAAATTCAGACAAATTAAAATACAATTTTTCATGTCACAGAAAAATGGGAGGAGGAGAAGAGAGATCATTTCCCCATATAAAGGGTATTCTATTCACCTTGGTGATTGCTGCTTTGTCTCCACCTTTCTCTAGGGCCTTCATTTCAGGTGTATCCAAGTGGATTGTTATCTGCTTCATATCCTGTCGGAGCAAGCTGCAGGCAAAGCTGAAAAAATTTCCCAGGATTGGTTTATTAGATATGAAGAATATCAGTAGACTGTAGCATTTGAGAGTTAGATGAGAGATGGTTAGAGTAACAATTACCCAATGTTTATGGCTGTCTCCATCTTATCTCCTGTCAAAACCCATATCTTGATACCTGCCTGAGCAAGCTTGTCAATGCACTCAGGGACCTGCAACAATCAAACATTCAGGATCTTATAGGCACCAAAAAAAATCAGCACCACTTGAGTGAACTGACTTACGCCACTCTGAAGTTTGTCCTCAACAGCAGTAGCCCCTAGAAGGATCAAATCTTTTTCTATACTCTCTGCAATTTGATCCATCAAAGTTTCTCGATCAGCACTAACTGAATTTCTGGCTGCTGAAAACTTCTCATTGAATTCTCTGTATTCTTCTTCTGCCAGTTCACGGTAAGCAAGGATCAAGGTCCTCAAACCCGCATCTGCATACTCGTTCACATGCACTCTGGTTTTCTCTTCAAAATCAGAACCATTCTTTGACAGTCTTGCGAACATCACACTGCATCATACATACAAATGGAGTAATCTTTTTGAGAAAATCTTCAGGTAATAGTCAATTGTATAGGTGAGAAGCCATTCTAGTCAAACCTGTCAGCTCCTTTTGAGAGAAGCAGCAGTTTCCCATCGTCAGTTTGTACAATCACTGACATTCTTTTTCTTGTGCTGTTAAACTCTAAGACGTTCAATATCTTGTAAGACCTGCAAATGAGAGGTTGTTTTCCTGTGAGAAAAATGCCAAAGCACAGTCTAAATTTTACAGTCAAGGCAGCAAGTCCCTAGCCCAATGATGTAGGGGGGAATCAGGTCATGTCACTATGCAAACGAACAAAAGAGCATCAACATTAATGTTCCTGTTAAAGGATGATCTTTGGCAGACAATAAGTTTCCTTTGTCTGATATGAACAAATAATTATAGAATCAAGATAACCATCATAGAACAAAGAAAATTTTGAGCATGATCATCCGAATGAGATAACAGAGCTTATACGGTTGCATAAACTAGTATTGCAGACCAGAATATCATAACAATCGACATGTTACTTCTATATATGCTTATGAATCATGGATAATTTACCTGTCAACTTGTTCACCCAACTCAGGATCAAACTCGTGCAATGAAACTGTCGTCTGAGTCCTATTATAAAACTCAAATCCAAGCTCCCTTGCTGCCACCACAAATGCCGCCTCATCAGGCGATTCAGCTTCATAAGATACCTTACCAGTTTCTTCATCCACCTCGGGAATCACAGTGTGGCAAAGGGCCAATAACTGGAGAAACTTCTGTATAACATCATAATGAGGCTCATACACCCAGTTTCCGTGCGACATCCTCTCATCCTTAAAGTTATAACCTTTTATAGGAGGAGGCAAATCAGCAGTCTCCTCAGACGGTTCTTCAAGACCATTTTTAAAAAGTTCATTAGGGATAGGAGAGGCCTTTCTCCTGGCCATAGCTTTCTCAACCTCACTGACACCACGTCCATAAGCCCTACCAGCAACAGAGCACTTGAAGAATTCCATCGAATTGCAGGTCAAAGTCCCAGTCTTATCAGATAAGATGGTATCAACTTGGCCAAGCTCCTCATTTAGATTTGAAGTTCTTGCATGGGCTGGCTTATCAGCCTCTTCATAGTACATGTTCACATCTTGATTAATAAAGACACTCTGCAAAATCTTCACAATCTCAATGGAGATGTATAGAGAAATCGGGATCAGATAACTGTAGAGCATCAGGGCTGATAAGAAGTGAAACATGGCAGCCAAGGGAGCGTCACTAGGATCAAAATAAATTGTCGAATCATCTGGTCTGAGATACCACCTCTTCATCACCCCATTCTTGAGATCCTCTTTGGTTGTGATTCCAAAGTAGATGGACCCAACAAATGCCATCAAGAACAACAAAGCAAACAAGACATAGATAATTTTATCCATTCTCCTCTCGACTCTACTCCTCTTTGAAGGTGGAGCCATCGCGTTCTGCATAATCTTTGTGTCATGGCCAGTGAAGACGATAGCTCCAAATACATATTCTGTGTTCCTCAGCTTCGATCCTCTAAGGAGAATTTGTTGGGGACTTAACGGGTATTCTTGTTCTCGAAGAACCACGGTTCCAACAAAAGAATACAAGTTTGCATTAGGATCTTCACACCGGATGGTGGCTTTGAAATCTTGGAAGGTTGATGTTTCGAGAAACGATGACGTTGCATCCAGTGCTTGTTTCACTTTCAAGTTCGTCTCACCATCAAGGTTCATAGTCTCAACATAGCAAATGGCATCCTCAAAGCTAGATGAGAGTAAAATCAAATCAGATGGGAAGAATTCATCTTTTTCTACCTTCACTATGTCCCCAACTTGTAAGCGCCTCCATTCTACTTGTTTAAAAGACCCATCTTTACCAAGCACTTGGACCTTTCTGTTGTTTACCTCTAGATCCTGAAAAGGGTCATATTACCAATTAGCTTCATCAAGACAGGTAGAAAGGGGGTAAAACAAAGCCTGAATGAATTATCATTCGGGTGAAAGTAAGAAGAACACAAAGTGGAAAGGGATAAACTAAGCTCAGCTCTGAGAGAGCATCCTTTATCATCGATGTTTAGCACGAATTATATGAGGTTTTGATTGCAGCTGCAGAACCTAACTCACTACTATATGACTCACCTTTTGGAATCTGCCTATATTGACCGTTGACCACAAACCATAAAGATATAACCAAAGAAATGAGTGAAACAGCTAAACATTACAACAAGCATCATTTAGCCAAAGCTTCTCACTGGCAATCCTTATCAAAAGACACCACAAAGTACCTTCGATTTTTACCAGATAATCACCATGAGTCAACCAAAAACCGGAGCCTATTGAAAAGAGAAAACAACTCATAAAACAAACAAGGGAGAAATCTACCTGAAGTTTTCGTCTCCAATCTTCAATACCCTCTTTAATCACACTGACACCAATGACAAAAACCAGAGGAACAATCGCACTGACAGCTGTATAAGGGGCAAGAGGAGTAAACGCCAAAATCCCAGTGACAAGGAAATAGAAGTTAGCAACTCTTCTGAATTGCTCGAATAAGGCTTTGGGCAAAAAAGTCGCCGGGGTATACTTAGTGGTGCTGACGTAGTTATCTGGGTAATTCCGGATAGGAGGTACATCGTAGTCGTCGGTGCCACCATGTTCATTGCAATAAACTACCCTCGAGAAACCAGGCCTTCCAATCTGCGAATGATCCTCCTCTGGAAAAGATGACCTTCCACATGTGAATGCGTAGATCTTGCTAAAATGTAATTTCTTTCTTCTCCTGCCATTTGCCATTTTCTTCTCCTCGTTTGCCTTTTTTTTCAATTCGCCCTCACTTTATGGTTCCTCCACTAACCACAGTCTGGATTATTGGAGTGGTTTGACTGACTCCTTCAAACCCAGAAAAAAAAAGAAGGAAAAACCCAAATCAGCGAGTAGAGGGATATGCAAAGTTGATCTTTCCCATTTTACTAAAAATCCTCGCCCGCAAACTCAAAACCCCAGAAAATGCAGTAATGTGTTTCTCTTTTTCCTCTCCTTTCTATCGCTATTTTCACCCACCAAACTCTTGTAATTTGGAACTAATAGGAAAAAATATATTAGGCCCACGGGTTCTGAGAACAGAACCCAATAAGTTCCAACCCAGAAGCTCAAAACCCCAGTTAACTATTAGAGACGATAGAGACAGAGAGATGGGGGATTAAATAAATCAAAAGTACAGTTGGGGAAGAAGAACTGCAGATGGATGGAATATTATCAGGGAGAGGAGAAAGAAGTAGTAAAATTTGAAACCGGATCAGATGATTTGGGTAATAATAAACCCGGTGACAAGAAAAGCCTTGGGGAAGATTGAAAACGACGCCCTCCAGCTTCTATCACACTTGAAAGCTCAGCCCAAAAATAAGTGGAAAAACAAAAAAAGTTTCCCAGAAAATAAAACCCAGAAAAGGAAGAAGGTTAAAATGGAGATTGAATCAGACTCAAAGGGCACAATGGCTGTACACTAAAAAAAACTATTAACCTCAAAAAAGATTCCCTCGAGAATAAATATGGAGTAAATGGGGAGAGATAGAAGAAGAGAGGGGAGAACGTGAAGAACTGTCAGTCAGACTTAATTGAGAACCTTTCTCCACTTCTCTGCTGCTGTAGTTCTTCTTCTTCTTCTCCTTCTCCGCAGCTGGAAATCTGATACAAACTTAAAAAGAGGATTAACCAATTCAGCGGCCCCCCTTTGACTATATCCAGTTGCTCATTAAAAATTCGCCACGATCCCAACTCAGAAATCCTTCTTCGCTTCCCTTTTACAATTCCTACGACCACTACTACTACTACCTATTCCCCTCAAGATTACCCACGTTCATATCCCGATCTCCGTAGAGTGGTTCCAATTTTTTTTTGTAATTCTCTCTGCTTGCCCAACACGAACAGAAACTCTTTCACTGTTCAAAATTTCGGAAGGACCCACCTTCTCTTCTTTATATAACTAGGTGCTTGATGGATCTAGCCATCGAGGGATATAGGTTATCCATATAATATTCGGTAGCACAACAACGACTTCGATTGGGTTTGGTATATGAATATGAAGGTAGACCCTAATTTCGCGCGAAAAAAAGGAGTTTTGGAGTTTTATTTTTATTTATTATTCTTTATGTCATTTCCTAGTATTATCTTTTTTTCTTTCCGGTCAAGACTCAAGGTCCAGCAAATCAGTCTGAGCTCATTGGTTCACTTAGGTCTCATCTCACCTTGAGTTACAGCTGGTTAACTGGGATGCAGGATTGCAGAAGCGACAAAGAACATAAATTAGAGTTTGCCAAATTGATGTAATACTAGCAACAAAACTAAACTCGTATTCTTAAAAAAAAAACTGAACTGGTACACGCCTCTAACAAAAAATTGACCAATTTTCCTTTTTCGCTTACACCTATTTATTCAGGTTAGATTAATGATGTGTTCTGAATCGGGAATGATACCGGAAAAATGAATTCGATTATTTTGATGATAAAGGATCTGTTAATAATAATAATAATGATAGGTATGCTAGCAGCTAATCACCCTCTGGTAAATTAAGCAGCGTATTCAATTCTTTTTCAGAACATTACAGTATTTAAATATTAAGGGAATCCACTAACCTTCTCCCTCCTTCCTTAATTTATTTGATGTAAGATGACTTGTTGAATTCAATAAGAATAAATTAAATTGATCGTCTTACGGGAAAACACGTGCAAGTAGTTTGGAGATGCCAGCCAGATCATATATGTGAAACTTTCTATGTACTCATCAATTTTAGTGTTGTGTGATGAACAAAATCATCCTGAAAAGCTTTTTAAAAAAGTTCTTAATATATACTACGTCTTTCTTTTGGTTTTTAATTCAATTTTTTAAATTGCATTTGGTGTGAAGAATTTGAAATTTACATTACATGTCACTATAGCACTCTAAATCCATTATGTTCTTATAATGTTATATATGTTCGACCAAACAATACTTGATCAATTACAATTATATTTAATTCATTTTTCTCCTTCAATGTTCAAGATTTATGGAGACAAAAAAAATCCCGACGTATTGCTTGTCTCTTACTATAATGAATCCCCAAAATAGTCCAAATTTGGAATTCATCCAGGAAAGATCAAAAAAATCAAAATTGAGAGCTAGTAATGATACTACTAGGTAATGTACCGTGTCATTTTCCAAGGGTGATTGTATGATAAGGTTCGTAAAGGGAATACATTTCGAGGAAACTTGCAATAGTGATGAAGTTTCTTTTCAAAAGAAAAAATACAAATTATGTGGACATAAACAATAATCTTTATGAAAGGTGCCTAAAGTTTAAAAAAGTTACATGAGGGTTTCTTTACATAGAGGAAAACAAATTCATAGCCTCTTAAAGTGCTACATCAAGTATTCACGATCTTTAGATCTATGTCTTCATGACTTTAAGGCTAAATGTTTTGGTAAAAAAGATGAGCATAGTTTTGGATATTAAAGACGTGATCTATTGTAAAACAAGCAAAAATACAAAGGTCTTTGTTTGGAGAAAAATAAAATGACGAACCACATTATGCACACCACATTATATATGAAATGTTAGTCATGAAATGTCATTATGTTTTTCCCAAAATTCATGATTCCACTCCAGTTGTTGACCAATAGAAAAAAGACTGAAATACTTCTACTAGTTAACAAGTTACATTAAAAGTTCACAATCTGTTACTAGATGTTAGAAAATAAAAAAAAATATTCAAAAAATATAAAAATATATAGTTATTTATAACATTGAAATAAATTATTAAACTATTAAAGAATTATTAAAAAACATAAAATATTCCTAATTATTAGGGAAATTTCATAAAATTTCACTAAAAATAACAGTAATTCATGAACGTCACTAAGTGTTCTTGAAATTCATCAAATGCCACTCTAACCGTTGATTAGCAGGAAAAAAGACCAAAATATCTCTACTAGTTAACAAGCATTGAAAGTTTATGCACAATATGACACTAGGTGTTAGAAAATTAAAGGGGGATTTCATGAAATGTCACAAAGTTTTTGGCTAATTCATGAAATACCACTAAAAGGAAAAGTAATTCATAAAACACCATTAAGTTTTTCCTGAAATTCATGAAATGCCACACTAACCATTGACCAGTATATAAAAACAGAAATATCACTACTAGTTAATAAACTACTTTGAAATTTCACAACACCCACTACGTATTAAAAAATTAATAAAAATTCAAAATACTATAAAATATAGATAATTATAAATTTGAAAATAGTAATAAAAAATTATTAGCAAAATTAAAAGATTAATAATTAAGAAAATTTAAAAGACATAAAAATGCTTTAAAAAATTAAAAGTTAGTTTGAAGAAGTTATCAAATTAAACTAATATAAAATAAGTTCAAAATTGTTGAACAGTTTTCAAACATAAAAGGGTAGATACATCCTCTGCTCTATGAATTTACTTCCACCTTATACTCTTTATCCAACTATTCTTCCTCTTCCATCTTTATTTAAAGGGAAAAGTAGACAAATTAAGTTGAGAGAGAAGGTAGGTAGGAAAAGTATAAAGAGGAAAAAGAGTGCACTAAGAGCATCTGTTGAGCAAAATAGTGGTGAGACTACTCTGCTAACTATGGGCAGTGAACCCAATCATTGTAGTACAACAAGGTCGTATCCACAGGGACTTCGTAACTATCTAGCTAATTATCAATTTAGTAACTGTGCAGAAATATACAAAGGTGCATACATGTAAACTGGGGTTTTTGGGATTTTAGTTGATAGATGGAAAATAAAGGAAAGCAGTAAAACTAGACTAACTATCTAGGATAGGTGTAGCTCGGGATGGTTATTTGCACCCGTCCTCCCCTTACTACCAATTGTCGAACCTCGAACTCATGGCTAAACAACGGGAACGCTAAACTGACTAATAGCCTAATCAAGGTCTACTAATCCTAACCAACGGAATGGAACCTGGTGGATCTTCCAAGTCCCTAGTCAATTGATGGCATTAAGCATAAATTCCCCTAAGTTGCAGTGTAGTCTAATCTCGAAATCCTCGATATTAGAATGCATTGATTCAGTCCTCACGGTCTAGATTTCTATCTCAGAATCACATGTTGACAGAAATCCACAATAATGCTCAACTAATCGGTAGGCCAAACCAACCAGTTTAACACATAGTGCTAATTAATCAACAACCTAGAATCTATCTCAGAATCTCATTTCAACAAATTCAAGGCAAACCAACCAATTTCACACAAAGATAACAAATTGGGCAAAACCCTCAACAGATCCCCAAATCCTGGGTGACAAGTTCAAGAGCCACAAATACACAATTATTATCAGTATTCAGCACAAGAACTGAAATAAAATCATAAACGAGTTCAAGAATCAACAATGGAGTTTAGGGATTTTGGGGCAAAATCCCCAAATCCCAAGCTACAAGGAGTCTAAACAACCATTAGAGAGTAAAGAAGGGAGAGAGAGTAAGAAATGGCCATTAATGGAGCTTGGGAGCTTCAATGGAGGTGGGTCTTCCTCCTCTCCTTCTTCTCTTCTTCTTCTTCCTCTTTTCCCCTTCTTTTTCTTCCTTTTGCGTCGTTTTTCGTCTGGGTTGCGACTCCCCCTCTTCTCTCTCTTTTTCTGCGTTTAAAATCTCAAATCTGGGCATTTTTTGCGACCGACCGACCCACCCTGGGTCGGTCCCGTGGGTCGGTCGAGTCCCGAAGCAATTTCGGGGCCGAAAACGCGTTTTTAAGTCCGACCGACCCACCCATGGGTCGGTCGGTGGGTCGGTCCTATAGGCAGGCTAACTTCAAAATGTTGTATCTTCTTCGTTCTAGCTCCGATTTTGAATCCGTTTGCGCCCACGCGTTTGTCTCTTCATCTACTTTACTCCTATCTTGGTTATTCCTCCTGTTTAAACAATAAATGTGTAAGACACCAATGAAACATAAAACTAGAGGAAAACAAGCTAGAGTGGAGAAATGAGCATGAAAAGTGTTGATTAAACATATGAAATACTCCCCTAAAACATGCTCATTTAGACACTCATCACACCCCCACACTTACCTTTTTTTGCTTGTCCTCAAGCAAAACCAAGCACCCATGCAAGTAAGGAATGCTCAAGACTAACAAACACTAACATGAATTGTAGGATAAAAGAAGAAGCAAAAAGTGATTAAAACCTTTGAGGAGTGTGAACCATCTCTTAGTGGTGGCATGGGTGTGCTTAGGGCAAAACAAAATCTAGAGTTTCGGGGTATGATCCGAAGTGCTTCAAAGTTCTAAAGATTAGGTGACTTGGAGAGCTTTTACCATGTCCAACTTCTCTCAAGAATGGGCATTGAGAAGAAAACAAAAGGAAAAATAGATTTATGCAATTGTTTCACTTTTGCATAAGAGATGAGAAGATAAAATTTTGGCATCATGCCTTTGCATTTAAGAACACTCAACTCTCATTGTTGGTTAACAATGGCGTCTCACAAGTCCCTTGATGGATTTTCACAAAGAAGCACCCCTTAGCAATCCCTAAGAAAGAAGACAGAAGGAACCCCAAAGCAATAAAAATCCAACCATACAAGATCACTTGGCCACACCGCATGTAAAATGCTCCTCAAAAGCAATCAAAATGAAAAATTTAAGCATTTATCCCACAATTCATAACAGTATTTGTTCTTAATGAGAACAACTCACGACACAAGGATCCAAGTTTTTTATTTTGGACAATCGCAAGATAAGCATGAAGTATTAAGCATTTAAGCACACAATTCACCGAAAAGGTCACTCCCCACACTTAAATTGAACAATGTCCCCATTGTTCACCAATCAAAACCGGGGAAGGTTCCAGAAGACCTTTGCGGGAAGCAGACAAAAGGAAAATCACACGGGACACAAACAAACAGTATAGCGCAGAAGCTATCCCCAAATTTGCAGATTCAAAATTAGAGAAGAGAGAACGAAAACTAAAAGGAACTAGTACTCCCCTGAGATTGCTATTGCTATCAGTTTGTAGAACTCCCTCACACTTGAGCTTCAGCCTCAAGTAACGTAGCTTGGTTGCGGTGTGGACTTGAAGTTGCACCTGCATAAAACACTAGAAGCAACCAAACTACAACTGGAGTTAAGGGTTAGCAAAAACAAAACCAAAGGAGAACGAAAACAAAAACAGGAAATAAAAATAGTGGAGTCGTTGTGGGCAAATATTAAAGGAAGGGTGAAACGAGTACGCCCCGATAAGATGCGGATGGAAGATAGGGTGCCCGCACAATTACTAGTGGGAGGGGTCGTTGAGGTGCTACCTTCAATCGTTGGAGATGAAGGTCCTCTTGGAAAATTTCGCCAGAGGTTCCTTTGTAAATGTTCCTAATTCCATCCCTTTTTCAGAGGGGCTGACCTGTTTCCAAAATATTCACAACACAGACGCCACCAATTGGGCGTAAAAGGGCAAGTCCAAAGAATGCCAAAATAGCCCATTATGGAAAATAATGCAAAATCTAAACTAACAGAATTTAAAAGACAAGATACGAAATGAAATCCGGGTTGCCTCCCGGTAAGCGGCCCTTCTTTAAGGTCTTTGGCTAGACCATACCACCGTGAAGTCATCCAGGATCGAATATGAACGTTGAAGTCGGCTTCAACGGGTGGGTTGGGCGGGCATCATCTAGCAATGAAGAACGACCCGGATCAAAAGGAAATGTGGCCTCAACACTTAGGATGTGAAAGTGTAAACTCCACTGATCGTTCATCAGGTGGAAGTGTTGAGGTGGGTGATCCTTGGTACGAGGATCAAACTGTGGTGGAGCCTCCTCTTCAAATTCAAGGATGTAAACATCCTTATCTTCAGTGAGCGGTGCAGGGAGAACTCCGGAGCGGACTTTGTCTTCAATCTTTGGTCCCGGATCAAATGGGAAGGTGGCCTCCACACTTAGCGGGTGTACGTTGAGCTTCCACCCAACTTCATTAGTGCACGGGTGGGGGCCTTGATCCTTCAAGTGAAGATCAAAGTTTGATGGCTCCTCCTCCTCCTCAAATTCGAGGATGTAAATGTCCTCAACTTCTTGGTGAGGCTCATGGGAAGAGCCTTGATGAAAATCAACTTCAGAGGGAGGTGGCACCTTGAAGTTGATTATAGCACTCTCCTCTGATGGCTCGGAGGGAGGCGGCATCTCCTCCTCCTCAAGGTTGAGGATGTGTCCATCCTCATCTTCTGGGTGGAGCACAGAGAAGGAGGGGAAATAACGGTAGTTGACTTCAGAGGGAGGAGACTCCATGAAGTCAAGGTGGAAGCGGTCCTCTGATGGCTTGTCTTCGAACTCAGGAAGATGGTTGAATGACGTTTTCTCAGGTTCGAACGGGGGAGGTGATAGAGAGCAACTCAAGTCCTCAGTAAGGTGATCCACTTTATGAACCATTTCGCTCTCCGGTTGCTGCGATGCAAGGTTTAGTAGACCTTCCATCATCGCGTTCATCTCTACTAATTTGGAATAGAGCTTCAGTTGGTTCATGTCGAGGTCTTTTTCCTTAGTCTGATGCTCCACTTCATGGACCATTTCACTCTCTGGTTGTTGCTCCCTTCGAGCTAGTGTAATGAGCTGGTTCATGTCGATGGTGTTCATTCTAGCACTAAGATCCTCCAGAGTGGGTGAATCTACCCTTGCCGTGATCTCAGAACAATAAGCACTCTTCTGGTCTCCTCCACTCTCTTGGCACCTGATCCATCGACTGATGTCTTGTTCAGTGGGGTTTGGATTGACAGATAAGAACCGGTTATCCATGAGAGTCTCCGATCTTGAGATTAGATCCTCACAAGGAGGGCACATATGAAAGGATCCACACCCTTGACAATCAATGTATTGGTCGTAGGTTGCTCCAGAGGTGTAGCCGTAACAATCTTCTGCTTGATCATCAAGACCATCCATCAGAGATAGGTTCCTAAAAAAAAGTAACACAAATTTATACACAAACGGGGGAAATAAAGGAAATGAAAAATATGCACAGAAACTAAACAGATAATAAACAGATAGTTGGACCGAAGTCCCCGGCAACGGCGCCAAAAACTTGTTGGGCAAAAGTGGTGAGACTACTCTGCTAACTATGGGCAGTGAACCCAATCATTGTAGTACAACAAGGTCGTATCCACAGGGACTTCGTAACTATCTAGCTAATTATCAATTTAGTAACTGTGCAGAAATATATACAAAGGTGCATACATGTAAACTGGGGTTTTTGGGATTTTAGTTGATAGATGGAAAATAAAGGAAAGCAGTAAAACTAGACTAACTATCTAGGATAGGTGTAGCTCGGGATGGTTATTTGCACCCGTCCTCCCCTTACTACCAATTGTCGAACCTCGAACTCATGGCTAAACAACGGGAACGCTAAACTGACTAATAGCCTAATCAAGGTCTACTAATCCTAACCAACGGAATGGAACCTGGTGGATCTTCCAAGTCCCTAGTCAATTGATGGCATTAAGCATAAATTCCCCTAAGTTGCAGTGTAGTCTAATCTCGAAATCCTCGATATTAGAATGCATTGATTCAGTCCTCACGGTCTAGATTTCTATCTCAGAATCACATGTTGACAGAAATCCACAATAATGCTCAACTAATCGGTAGGCCAAACCAACCAGTTTAACACATAGTGCTAATTAATCAACAACCTAGAATCTATCTCAGAATCTCATTTCAACAAATTCAAGGCAAACCAACCAATTTCACACAAAGATAACAAATTGGGCAAAACCCTCAACAGATCCCCAAATCCTGGGTGACAAGTTCAAGAGCCACAAATACACAATTATTATCAGTATTCAGCACAAGAACTGAAATAAAATCATAAACGAGTTCAAGAATCAACAATGGAGTTTAGGGATTTTGGGGCAAAATCCCCAAATCCCAAGCTACAAGGAGTCTAAACAACCATTAGAGAGTAAAGAAGGGAGAGAGAGTAAGAAATGGCCATTAATGGAGCTTGGGAGCTTCAATGGAGGTGGGTCTTCCTCCTCTCCTTCTTCTCTTCTTCTTCTTCCTCTTTTCCCCTTCTTTTTCTTCCTTTTGCGTCGTTTTTCGTCTGGGTTGCGACTCCCCCTCCCCTCTCTCTCTCTCTTTTCTCTCTCTCTTTTGTTTAAAATCTCAAATCTGGGCATTTTTTGCGACCGACCGACCCACCCTGGGTCGGTCCCGTGGGTCGGTCGAGTCCGAAGCAATTTCGGGGCCGAAAACGCGTTTTTAAGTCCGACCGACCCACCCATGGGTCGGTCGGTGGGTCGGTCCTATAGGCAGGCTAACTTCAAAATGTTGTATCTTCTTCGTTCTAGCTCCGATTTTGAATCCGTTTGCGCCCACGCGTTTGTCTCTTCATCTACTTTACTCCTATCTTGGTTATTCCTCCTGTTTAAACAATAAATGTGTAAGACACCAATGAAACATAAAACTAGAGGAAAACAAGCTAGAGTGGAGAAATGAGCATGAAAAGTGTTGATTAAACATATGAAATACTCCCCTAAAACATGCTCATTGACACTCATCAGCATCCACGAGAGTAAGTTTCTTATGTGAATGTCTTAACACTTCCCTAGATGACGCATCAATCATATTATATTTTAATTGATAAACAACTTCAGTACTCCACTCACTCCTACAACAATGAACTTTCTTAGTCTTATCTTTATTTAGAAAAACAATAGCATCATTCTATTTGGATTTAAAGAAAAAGAAAAACAAAACCACACTCACACATAAGTAAGATGATTGAAGATGTCAATCCAGCATTCATTTGTATTCCACTATGCAGTTCTTAACTACAAGTTAATGAAAGATAAAACCCAAACAATCCACTCTACTGTAGGAGTCGCTTGAGTTTCTTACTGACATATGGGGCGGAATTCACCCTTGTTGTGGTTGCTCTAAAGGATAGATGAGATATGAGCAACAAGAGAGAGTAGAATATTGAACAAGGTATAGAGGAAGGTGAGGAGGCTAAGAGAGTATAATGAAAAAAGGAGAAAGGGTAAAGAAATATTGAAAGCATTGTTGTCATGATCGATGCTACCTTACCATGGGAGGAGACTTGTAGAATCATAAAGTTTGCAAATTTTTTAAGCATTGCCTAAAAATTGTTAGAATTGACAGCAAAGTTTAGATTGTGGAATTATAAAATCGAATGAGTATGATCAAGATATTGACAATGGGATCATTTGTGGAACTCCATTTTGGTTTCATTTAGTATGGTGTTGAGAAAGTTGAATGCCTATTTATGAAACCCTATGGCGTTGTACTCTTCACATGAAGTAGCGTCGTGGTTCTCTGTGTCGCATCTGTTGCTTTCTCTACTTCTTCTCTTCGCGCGTGAATCTTCTCTTCTTGTGCCTCTGTTATCTTCTTCATTGAGCCTCGTTTATTCTTTGACGAGACAAGATCCAAGCTGGTGACACATTGTGTTGTCCTATTTTCATCCTCTTCCTCTTTAGTTACTATAAATACGGTAATTAAGTTAGGTAATTAAACCCTAACCTTCACTTCTCTTTCACCGCCTTCACCATGCATGCTCATTTCTGACTTTTGGCTGCTCTAGCTTTGCTTGTTATCTGAGAACTCAACCTAAACCTACATTAGTTGAGTTGTTCCTCTCCCGGCTAACCCTTTAAGGTTTTGCCTTCACTATTCATTATCCCTCTTCTCCCCTATTGTTTATATGCCATAACCCGTCATCCGATTTTGGAAACTTCATGGGTCCTAAGCTTTAATTTTTTCTTCACTGGTTATCAAACGTGTTACACATCTGGTAAGTTCTCTGGTGATTACAAACCCTGCTGATTACAGTATTTGGTTTTGTCTGAGAATGTTTCTTGTTGTGGTTACTTTGCGTGGTGACTTTTGTCTCTAATTTTGGAGATTTGTCGCCGATTGATGTTCTACCATTGACCTTTCATTTTTACCTTCAGAAAATTCATTGAGGTGTTTTGTGCATGCCTAAGGCCCCGTTCTTCATTAGGCTTATTTACCCCATATGACCGTATTTTGCTGGATTGACTCTATTAACCGTATAACCCTGTTCGGGAGTGGCATGAGATTCCACATCGTCAGCTTACCACCCAGCTCATCTAATAGCGCATTAAAGTGGCCATTACCATTGAGCGACTCAAGTACAATACGGTTGGTGGCATTGAATCATGCAATTAATGCCATACCAACAGCAACACTTCATAGATTCATTCTTTTGCAACCACACTCTTTGCTCAACTTCACTCCATCTCAAAGATTCATCACTTCTTTTGGGTAGACATATAGGGGGCTTGCTGACCTGAAACTCTTCGTCACTCGCATGTACACTACTGGATTCTTACCTCCTACATTTGAGTCTTATCAATTATGTTTTCAAGTATATGAGTAAAACTTCCATTCGTCTTCAATTCATCGCTGTTGCAGTTCATTACTAGTTTTTTCCTTCACTTCCGCACATTAGTGTGCAGATCCACCTAAAGCCGCAACAATATACATATCGGTAAGTGTAAAGTTACATCTTTCTCCTGAATCTGAACAATGTTCAAAGTGTGCTCGACAAGGTTGTTCTCCTACTTTTATCTGTTTCAAATTTGTTTCATATGTGTTTAGTAATATGCTCTGCTAAATGTGTGGTTCATTTGAACCTACGTTACTATGGTGTGTACTATTCATTATTCACTAGTGGAAAATAGGCCTATTTTGGCGGTTGTTTAGGGCCTATTTCGGTGGTTCTGAACCGCCGAAATGGAGGCCGCTGAAATAGGTGTGTGATCCTATTTCGGCGGTTGTTAGCTAGGAACCGCCGAAATAGGTGTAATTTAAAAAAAAAATTGTTACTGTTGCCCCGTCTTCATCCTCGCCAATTAGGGTTGCGAAATTACGGTGAGCGCAGCGTTGTTCGCCAATTCGGGTTGCAAAATTAATGTGAGAGGCACAATGAAGAGAGGCGCACTATTCCTTGTTCTCCAGTTGCAAAATTAATGTGAAGCATGTACAAGAAGAGAATGAATATATTCGCAGACACAAAGAAGATAATGAAAACACAGAGCATGTATGCATTCTTTTCTCACCATAGGGAACAAGATAAGTTCGAGTATATTACCGGTTCGGAGTGAACAGCGCCCGTCTTCAATTTGGTGAGTGAGATGCAGCAGACGGAGGCGCAGACGGAGGCTCAGACGGAGGCTCAGACGGAGGCGCAGACGTGAAGAGAATGAAGAGGGAGGCGCAGACATGAAGAGAATGAAGGGGGAGGTGCAGACATGAAGAATATGAAGAGAATGAAGGGGGAGGCAGAGGCACAGACATGAAGAGAATGAAGAGAGAGAGAGAGGAAGCGTCGGGAAAAAAGGCAGAGGCGGGCGCGACTTTTATAAAATTTTGTCTATTTCGGTGGTTCTTAACTAGGAACCGCCGCAATAGACTAAAAAAACTGGGAATACGAAAATTTGAACCGGGACGACTCTATTTCGGCGGTTCCTAGATAAGAACCGCCAAAATAGGTCTCTTTATTTTACACATACAATAATCGACGACCCTATTTCGGCAGTTCCTAGCTAGGAACCGCCGAAATAGGTGTCTTTATTTGCACGGAAAAGTTTTTGGGGACCTATTTCAGCGGTTGTGAGAACAACCGCTGAAATAGGGGCGCCGAGATAGGCGTTTTTTGTACTAGTGATTCCTACTTCTGTAACACATAACGTACCTGCCCCTGTTATTTTGCATTACCCATAGTTTAGGGTTGGTATAACATGGAAAGACAGAGGCCTAACAACAACAATGATGATGAAGCTGAAAACCTGCAACGACCTAGACCAATTTTTTGATAGAGTCTGAATGAAATTGAGTACCTAATTGGTATAATGGTGAACACCGCTCAAAGGCAGATTGGGAGGAGTGGAAATCTTACTGGTTACAAGCAGCGATAGGGTTTGGTCACCAAGAGAATGAATGACATGAGGGGTGTGACTCCACTTCTGAGCAAAGGACATTGCAAAAACAAGAGTGTGCATATAAAGAGTCGGTGGAGGAACTGGAAGAAGCTTGTTGGGTCATAAATGGGTTTAGGCTGGAACCCGGACACAAAGAATGTATCTTTCTCTCCTGAGTGGCTTGAACGAAAAAAGAAGGTACTTTGGTAAATGTTATTTACTATGTATTCTACTTTTCAGTTTGTGCTTGTTTTGTATTGGTATTCAGTAATCTTTAGCTTGTCACATGTTTCATTATGCAAAGTAGTATACACCTTAATTTTTTCTACAACATGAGCCTTTACCTATCCTAGGAAATTGATAGCTTTGTTTTTTATTATGTTTTTTTCAGGAAAATAGAGAATTCACAAAGTTGTGTGAGGATTCTCTATTCCCACTTCATATGTTGTCAGAGATGGAGCTCTTGTGGGGTCAAACTCACGCAACAGGTGAGTACCGAATGAGGCCTGGTGGTTCAAACGTGTCCACTGTCAATGGTCCTTCTGTTGGATACAATGAAAGAAAGGAACCAAACGATGAGGAAGACAAGGAGGAGAATCGAGTGAGGATGATCCCTCCTTGCCACATTCCCTACTCTAATGGCCCATCCAGTGCTACAATGGACATTTCTAATAGTTCGCGCGCTGATACAAGCACGAGATTTTCTTACAATGCCATGGTTATACAGGCTATTGCTCGTGCCCTTGGTGCTACTTTAAATCCAAACTTAGGTGGTATTGTCAACCTTACCCATGGTGGCACCTCCTCTACTCCAAATGTTGACTACTACAACAACATTGGTGCTTACATTCAAGGGAACCCAAGTGAAGAAAATCTTAACTGTATGAAAGGCAAGGAACCTACGGAAGGAGAGGGAGGCGGTAACAAAAAGAAATCCAGAGGAAGTTTGAAGGGAAAATGTAATGAAGTAGTTCGGAAGCTAGGTGATGTTGGAGCTAATATTATGGATAAGTTCACCAACATTGAGACTATGATGCATAACTTCCAGCAAAGAGATAAGGGGCCAGATCCAATCATGGATGCTCGTTTGGTTGGTGCAAGACTAAGACAAGTAGTGGGCCTTACTGACCGTGAGTTTTCTTTTGATTTGATTGTTGTATCTTATAGGGAAAATAGGATTGCCATGGAACAACTTAGCACTGATGCTCAGATAATTGAGTGGGTCCGCTACCTCCACTTCTTTGTTTATGGGGGTGTCGACCACCTGAAGTGAAACTGATTAAGCATGTCATTTTGGAGCCTCTTTTTGTACTAATGATGGCCTGTAAAATAGTTGTAGTAGTTAAAGCTAACAATGACCTAGGGTTGATTGTGTAACATGTAAGGAACATGGAATATGTAGTATGAATATGTCAACTGCCCTTTTTGGATTTTGTTAATCAGCTCTTTAACTGATTGAGGCAATACATTAATGTAACGGTAATTGGATGTAGCTGTCCTATGCCAATATGTATCTTTGACGTTATGGAAGTTTGGAGTTGTTGTACTATTAATGTGGTGAACCTGGGCTGATTACTCTTTCAGATTTTGCATATTTGTCCACTTTTTAAATAAAATAGCAATCTGAAATGTGACCAGATTGAGGTTGGCAGCATTGTTGGTTCAAATTAATAATGAACAGTTGCTTAAACTAACCATAGTATCAGATGCTTTCTTTCTCACTTCTGACTCCCTTTTCATTATTGAGAGAGTAGTGTCAATGTAGTCTTATGTTTTTGTCAGCTGCTTTCTACCCATTGAGTCTATTGCTAACTAGATAATTGTAGGGAAAATTGTGTACAAAAATGAATAAATGATAAAAGATTCCTACAACTCTAATACGGGTAGCAAAAATTCCCGGTCAAAATATAGTGTAAGTTAATTACGACCAAGAGTATCGAACCCTAGGGACTTAGTAGAAAATTAGTCATAATCCTAGTAATTATCTAAATCTAACAAGGGGAAAAATTGATAGTGGACATTAATTTCTAATTAAGAAAACTATCTAAATGGTTAATTACAGCGAACTACTCCTTGATTCGGAACAATAACCCACATAAGAACAAGTATGATCACTAATTTATATTGACAAGTCTCGAGCTAACCAATTTTTGAGCATGCCGGATGACATGTCAGACATAGGATACACGACACATTCAAGAACCTTGAATGCGCCGGACACAAAACACCCGACAATGGATCCGAAAGAGCTAAAAGTTCAACATTATTTTTCAATTTTGAATCCGAAACACACACTCACTTTCTATTATCGAATCCAGCAAATTTTATGCCAATAAACCAATCATAAAGTGGAGAATAAAATGGTTTATTCAAAATCCTAATTATCATCTCCTAATGTATAGAAGACAAAGGCAAGGATTCCTTAGAAATTCTCAACCTATTCTGCCTTTGTTTTGATTGACAAAAGAAGAATTTTAAAGTTAAGAAGATAAGTGGAGAGCTTAATCTACTTTGCACCAAGAACAAAAATCTAAGTTGAAACTTGTAACTTTATTAAGTGATCAACATTGTTTTACAAAAGAATCATCATTCCTAACCAATGAATACAAAGAAATCCTACTGCATCATCTACAAAAATGGAAGAAGAAATACAAGAAGAGAAGGGAATTGGTCTTAGCCTTAACCCGATGGAGATTTCTTCTTCCTCTTGGTGGATGATTTGGTACTTAGGTTGAAGCATTATATTCTATAAGGTTGCAAAAATTGCCACACACTTCAATACATCTGGCACCATATCTAGCATCAGTCAGTTGGGTAACAGTCATTAACTGCCATCTTGTGATGAACCGTGGTGACTCTGCACTGGTGTCGGATAGGAAGTACCCGGCACCGGATCCGGCATGTCTTCTGTTTTGCTCCATCTTGCTGCTGTGAGTGGTACATCCGACATCAAGCCCGACATTACTTCGATCCTTTGATTAGGATTTGATTCCTTGCACAAAAATACAACAAACATAAGTTATATCTTATAAAACAAACTTTATATACAATATGATATAAATACTAGCTATTTCATACTTATTTTGACTAATAATCTTATAATTCTAGTTTATAAAATATGATAAGTTTGAGGCTTATCATCTACGAATAATGTTGATTAATAGATTTTGCATATACTCTTCTACAATAGTGCTTGGACTGAATTCTAAAGTGGTTGACGTAATAACACAAAGACTAAAGGAAAGTGATGAGCATTTGTATAAGTACCTTGTGCTAGCTGCATACGAAAAGTTTGAAATTGAATTTGTCAACATAATAAGTACTGTACTCAGTGATCATTTCCAGCAGCACTCGACTATGAGGCTTAAAATAAAGAGGCACAGCTGCCACGTATGCACAAGAAAACGGTCTGGTACACAAAGTATTCCTCCTCTTCATGAAGTTAAAGATGTCATGCAACTTCTCCCTTGTTAACCATATCGAGGAAATCATTTACGGTAGTTCAAGACTGGACTACAGATCAATAAATAGATGGGAAGGACGACTGCGAAGACAATAGTTATCAATAAATTAAGAAAAAGTGGACAAATTTTCTATTGAGGAGTTCAAATTTGACACAAGTATGATGAACAAACTTGATTTTCGTGATGTTATGAAGTGTCTAGTCACCAATGAAGAGATTGCCCGATTGATCAAAATGTTAATGGAAATGAGGAAGTATTGGTTTTGGTGGAGTTAATAGTTTACTATAGGCTATTAGCTAGTGTGGTAGGTTATGTTGTAGCAGATGCCTGATGTAATAAAATTTCACTGTTATGTGTGTGATGAATATGTCAGAATATCCCATTACTTTTATTGTAATACATTGTGTTAAAATCTGAACTCGATTGTTATAAGGAAAGTGTTGTCTTTAATTAATCAAACATCTGACGTTCGGCTAAGTGATTGTTTTTTTTCTTTTAGGTCTGTTGTAACTTTGAGTATGGCTTTCATTTCCAGGACACAAGTCTACGATACTTGGACAAGATTAGAGATGATCTAGAAAAAATGAAATTATTTTTTGAAGCAATTAGATTGGACATGATAACTTTGACCAGAGAAGCTCAGTTCGTAGAGGCAGCATCACAATACTTGGACAGACCTTTAAGGAGACCAGTCCACACATCTAGCCTAACTAGAGCTGTGTGAGTTTTGGAGGTGTTAAACGGAAGGATAAGGAGATGCTACAACGCCTTTAGAATAAATCGGTATACCTTCTTGTCATCAGTGGAGGTGATGGAGCGTAGATACAAACTACAGTCGAGGAATAGGCTACAGCCAAGAGAGAAGGTAGCATTATTTGTGCATGTTCTTGCACATAAGTCATATGTGACTAAGACAATGCAACAGTTCCAATGTTCATCATCCACTATACATAAGCATTTTGAAGATGTGCATCAGTCGTTGGACATGCTCGGATGGGATATAGTTCGGCCAAGGGTTTCATTTGATGTGATCCCCCATAAAGTTTTCTCCAATCCTAATTATTATTCTTTCTTTAAGGTTACTTTTTTAAAAATAACTATGCTGATATTAATGATTTCTGATCTCTACGCATATATCATACATGTTAGAATTATTAGCCTATTTTTTAAAACAATAACATGAATTTCATCATAATCAGAATTGTGTTGGCCCTCTTAACGGGTGCCACGTTCAGATGATCGTGTCTAAGTAGAACAAACTCAGATTTTTTAGAAGGAAAGGTTACCCCATTACAAATGTCCTGTCCATTGTGACTTTGATCTGGTTTTCACATTTGTCTGCGCGGGATGGGAAGGTACAACCCATGATTCTCGCATCCTTGCTGATCGTATGGCTGATCAAACACTGTAGTTTCCTAAGCCTCCAGCAGGTAATGTTATCCGTAGTTACTTGTGTTCATGTTGTTACGTTATATGCAATGTTAATTTGCAACGTAATCATTTTGTTGAATAGGTAAATATTATCTTACTGACAAGGGATATGCCAATAGAGACTGTGTTCTCACACCTCACACTTCTGACAAATAACACCAAGTGAAGTTTCGAGCAGAGGAACCACAAGGACCAAGGGAGTACTTCAATAAATACCATTCATCTTTAAGATCGACCATAGAGTGTGCTTTTGGTGCACTAAGGGAAATGGCACATACTAGAATGTGTTCCTCATTTTAAAACCGTGTGGAAGCAAGCAAAGGTCGTCAACGCCAATTTTATGTTGCACAATTTCTGTAGGCTGAGCCATTTCGGTGACCCGGGTTTCGACATCATGGATAACAGGCCAGAGTTGATGCTAGAGCAGTTGGATGTTGATCTAGACATAGAAAATCTCACAGAGGATGATGAACCTGATGCACAACCAACCATGGCTGATGTTCGCAACCAAATAACAAATGAAATGCATTAGTCAATGGTCAACATTAGATCACAATTAGCTTTTTAATTTTTTCCTTTTGAACACTAGTAGGACTTGAAGTAGCGTTGACTGTTTATGTCAACAATAGTTTGAAAACTGGTTGTAGCTTTTGGTGTACTCCTCATTAGTGTAGTATGAATTTCCCTTATTTTGAAGTAGCGCTGACTCTTTATGTTAATGACGGTTTGAAAACTGGTTGTAGCTTTTGGTGGTGAAGAGGGGAAAATATGCCAAGAAGCCCCAAAGGAAACAAGAGCCAAGTAGAACAAAGGAGGAAAGAAGAGCTCGCAGTGACCGGGCATTCTTGACTGGACGCAAAAGACCCCAAACAAGGCGCGGGCAGCGATCGGCTGCTTACGACCGGTCTCCAGAAACAACTAGAGCGTAACATAGGCGGTGACCGGTCGCCTGTGACCGGTCACCAAAAGCGTTGCTACGACCGGTCGCCTGTGACCGGTCGCTAGAAATGTGAAATACAATGTAAGCAGTGACCGGTCGCTTGTGACCGGTCACCAAATGTGCCAAACATAGTACGGATAACGACCGGTCGTCTGTGACCGGTCGATAGAAGGACGGAGCGGGCACAGATAGCGGTCGAAAGTAGAAAAGTTAGGATAAGATATTTATGAGATATTTTGTAGGCCTATCAAGATATTTACGTGCCAGGCTAGCACAATGTGATAGGCCAGACAACCCATGAGCAACACTATAAATAGGGGGTTCACCCCTTCAATAAAGGAATACACGATCTAAACTTGAGGATTTTCCCTGTTCCATTGCTATTGTGAACCTCTTCTTCTCTTTGAATTCGGTTTACTCGGTAGCAAGGTAATTCGGTAGAACTCGAGGAACTTGGTGGTAGGCTAGGAATTCGGTTAGAGATTAGACGGAGGATCATTGGGACTAAGGGATTACCATTTCAGGTGGTGTACTCCTCATCAGTGTAGTATGAATTTCTCTTATTTTGATGTTGTTGCACAGTGGGTTATGATGTCAGTGAACACATCATTTCAATTGTGCCAGGTTTTTGCTAGCTACTGGTTTGCAATGTTTATATGATATTTGTTGTTGGTATGGTACAGTTGTAAACTATGTTGTATTTCACCCTCATGTTGTAGTTGTTAATGTTGTTGTCTATAATATCTTGTGGTAAGGAACAATTAAGTGTAACTTTTTCTAGCTATCAAGTGGCTCATTTAGTGTATCATTCATCTAGATTTATTGACCGACCAGATTGTTGGTAGTTTTATTTTTGATCTGATAAGTTGGCTAGTAACGGAGAGTGATTGCTAAAGTTTGTTGTAATGTTCGGTTTTGAAATTGATCAAACTTTGTTGACCCACCCCCTTGTATATGGGCAGAAGTACCTGAAACAATTAATTTGTGCAGTTCAATTATAAGGGAAGACGTCAGATTTGCAGAACTTAAACTGCTAAAAAAATTTCTTCTATGTTTTGTCAAAGGAAAACGATATTCAATTGTCGTTTAATGAAGCTGCTAAATGGAAGTTTATGTTTGCATTTATGCTAGAGAAAAAAAAAACCTTTCTTCTCAACTTTACTAATAGATTGCATTAGAAGATAGTTGTTATTGAAGGAAAAAATAAATTCCTGAAGATTGTGAAGCAGATCTAGCATGCTTAGTATTCTAAAAATTACTGCCCTTGTTCACTTGTTGGTGAAAATTGCTTTTCTTGTATGGCAGAAAAATTAAGTGGAGAAGATTGAAACCCTACTGCAATAGGTTAAGCCATAGTTTGGTTTCAAGCCCAATGTATACTCGTGCGTCTTTGGTGCCAAGTATGATGGGGGACTTGTGAAGGATATTGAAGGCCTGCTCCAATGGGTAGACGTTTGTGAACTGGTAGCTATAGATGATCTGACTTCAGTTAAATTGCACTTGTCTGATGACCATTTGTTCTTTACAGCTCCAGACAATCATAATGCCAGCTCTATGCTAAGAATCGTGAAAAAAGAAGGCAACATCACAGTTGAGAAATAACAATTTTTGGCATCTGTAATGCTTCTTCAGAATGGTATACCTGTACAAACGCAAATCTTCCCAATTTTGACCAAATAAAAGAACAAGGAGCAGCACTTACGTTGATAAGTTCTACTTTGCTATATTTGTATGCCATGGATATTATAGGGGGGGAGATCGAGTGGGTTGTATTAGCTGCATATTGCACACGAGTATATTGAATTGCTATGGAATTCATATGCTATTATTGTAAATGTTAGCAACTGGTATATATGATTTCGTTGTTAAATATCCAAGTCCAAACCAGAGGTGTTAAACTCTGTTGTGCCAGTCTCCCTGATTCCGAACATGTTGTGTTTGAACTTCATCAAGCCACCCAAATTGATTGTAACCATGACATTGACAAGTTCTAATGCTACCACAGTTCTTGATGTTTGTAATGCTATGAAGTAACAGACCATAGTAACTTATTTTTTTTAAAAAAAAGTCAAATGCACTAAAGGCTAGATCAGAATGGCAACACAATGGTCGGTTAAGTCACACTTTCATCAAGTGGATTGATAATTTGCATATATCAAACATAGATGATAGCCCAATTCCTGCAACTAATACAAACAAGATCTACAAAATGAAAAAACATACATCAGTAGTGCTTCCTAGAAACAACTGTCAACTTTTGAACACTGAACAACCTGAATATAACATACACCAAAGGAAAATCCTAGATACAGATTGAAGTCTACTGATAACCTCTTGAACCCTTCCATCAACAACAATATTATCACCAAAATTGTAATTATGGATCCTAAGGCAAACACTTTGTTATCCATGTATTCCAGATTTGCCTCTAGTCACCCAATGCGATCTTTAATTACATCTTGGGAGGCCCTCAATTCATCCAACTTCTCAAGGATATTGTACTCCTCTTCTCTGCGACGATAACAATGAACTGACTAGCTGGACATTGACCCTTCATATGTTTGACTGGTTCTTTCGTTGATCTTGTCCCACCACTCCCAGAAACCACAGTCGACACACTTGTAGAACAACCGTCCAAAGTTCTTAGCGGTGTAAGAAATAAGCAACGTAGCATCTCTGTCGCAGCCGCACTTCATGTAGTATGAGTTTAGGGCTATTTGTGGCCTTGAGGAGTTGTGCCTGGACCACGAACCGGTAGACATTGGCCCTTCAAATGTATGCCCAAACCATGTGTTCACCTTATCCCACCACTTCTAGAAATCACAATCATCGCACTTGTAAAACAGCCTACCAAAGTTCTTCGCGGTGTACGGGATGAGTAAGGTGGCATCTCTGTCATAGCAACACTTGACATATATCATGTTCAGTGTTTGGGTTGAAGTAGAGGAGATGTTGTTTCTAGATCTTGCCCTAGACATTTTCCATGCTCAAATAGAAGAAATATACCCAATTTGAAACAGTGGCTAAAGGGAACATTGGAAAAAAAAATAACAACAAAATGATGCTGCTTACCGTCAGCGTCGAAAGTGAATTCTGAAAAGGATTTAGTATATAGACTTGTCATTTATGGGGTATAACTAACTATTTTTTTTATTATGTTTAAGTAATGGAATATGTGACTTAAGAACATAACAACTTCGGTTGTCACACTGTGCAAATTAAGAAAACATAACAATATACTACTTGTAACATGTTTTTTTAGTAAATATATTTCAGAAAACTAACTCGAACAACCCAATGGAATTTTCGTAATTAAGTTCAATTTCCTTCCTGTTGCACTCCAATAACGCCAAATTGGTAACTACCTCTAGCAGCTGACCACAAACGGACCCAATATTGATTGAAAAGATAGAGTATTAAAAAGAAATAATATTTGAGAAAGGGGTCTTTGATGTCAATGTGTTGTAAACAAGAAATTGACATATTTGTGGTTGTTTTTATTTTGGCTTATTTTATATGTGGAAGTATATTACTGAAGAAGAATGCATGACATGTGGGATCGAAGTTGGATCTGAACAGGGACCAACCCAATATGCTACAAATATGTCATCAAATGTGCCATGAACATGTCATTACAAATGGAGTAAAGAGAAAGGGGACATATGAAGAGTATAAGTGTGAAGAGCACAATACAATGAGCGTGAAAAGAAATAAAGACTGAAGAGAGAGGGTATTTATAGAGAGAGTAAAGCGCATGAGGATATGCAAAGAATAAAGCATGGATGAGTAGTGAAAGAGGACATGTAAGGAGGAAACCATATAAAGAGAATAAGGATTGATAGAGAGTATAGAGAAATGAGCTGGTAAAAGGTGTGACACTAAAATCTTATGTAGTAGTGAAGGAAACAACATGCCCTTATTGCTAAAGTCATACTCTAGGTCAATTTAAATTGTAGGACAAACAGTGACTGTGTGGTTTCTATTAGAGCATGTGCGAACGGAGGACCAATAGTGGAACTCTAGACATTTTATTTGTTCATTTTTTATTTGGTTTTAGCATTTCCATTTTGTTTCTTTATATTTGCCCTTACATGGCTCTATTCCAATAAGAATCATTCCTTCATGGTTCCTATCCAGAGAAACCCATCGAGAATTCTTCTTCCTCTCTCTTCCACTTGTATATTTTTATTTTTTTATGTTAGAAACCATCATTCCTCTAATGCTCATGGTCTTAGTTGTTTCTTTTACTAGTGCTTTGCTCTTTTTCTTGCACCTTATGACGAGCGATGGTAGGGTACTTGTGGCAATTGATTTGTCTATGGAGTTAATTTTTTTTTGTTAAAGTACCTTCATTAATCTTTGCAAAGATCAAGGATACAACTTGGGATTTTAACCAATCCATGTTAGTCATCTCTATCCCCCTTTCTAAATTAGCCAAAACGTGAGCACTAAAACTATTTTTTGCCCCACTAAATCATATATTGTTTGTTCAAAACATTGCCCAAGTTCCTAACATCTTCCTAAATCACCTCCACATTATTACCCCCACCCACCCCTAACTTGGGATACAATTGTGGGAGCCTTCCCTTTTTCTATATGAGCCAGAGCTTGCAAGTCTCTAAGCCATTTTCATTTCCATCGCCCCTTCACATCGGAGACTTCCTGCTTGAGTTTTTTCAATTGTCTGCCTCAAGCCTTCCTATTCAGCAAAGAGAGCTTCTAGTGTTCGCGTGGTTACCATCATGGGACGTGCTCTACTACGATAAATGATAGGACCAACAGAGAACAACTCTTATTATAACAAGAAATGAGGGGAAATGTACGCTACTATAGATGAGGGATAGGGGCGATGGCCTTACACAGAAGCTTGCCAAAATTGGCCAAACAATGAAATAGTATCCTCTTCTAAAGGAGTCTAAATATCCTTAGGGCAAGCCTTGCCTCTTTACATGTATGGCCAAAAGAGGTAACATCTAGATAATCCCTTCCAGCTATTCTACTACAAATTTATAGTCACTAATGCTAGAAAATGAAATAAAATAAAAGTAAGACAATGGTAAAGTAGAGATAACTATTGGTTGTTAGGTGGTCCCCCCCCCCCCCCCTTGTCACATGCTCGGTGGCACCATCGTTTGCTGTTGTTGTTCCCTTTCTTGGCTCTCCTCGTATACACTTATCAAATGCTCTAATCGGTATATGTGGTATCATGTGAATTTTAAAAGTTTTTATGGTATCCTTAAACTTCAAAATTAAAATCATGTGAACTGGAAACTATAAGTAAAAGTTGAAGAAGGGGCAAATTTATCTTTTTGCACCCTTAGTTAACGAAGATTTAACATCACTTACAAGTTTGTGATACCCAACTTCTTGGCTACAACCATATGTACCTATAGATATCTACATACATGTACATTTGATCGTTGAAAACTGTACATTTGATAATTTAAAACTGTACAGATATATATATGTAAAGGTGTATAATGAATTATGATATTACTTAAATTATAGTAAATGTATATACTAACTTTTAAACTGTACAATAAGTTTAGGAAACATGTACATTTGATCTATAAAAACTATACAATCGTGAATGTAGCCAAAGATAGCTACATTTAGTTGTAGCCAAGAATGATTATTTATAAATTAACAATGTTTTTAATGGTAACCTCTAAACTATATCCCAAATAGTATGACATGTGCCATGACGTAGACGATATTCATAAATTAACGTTGCAGTTAAACCTTTGCTTAGATTATCATCTATTATTCTTTTTTAAAAAAATTAATACTCTTAAGTCAATGGATCAAGGCCGGGTCGAGTAGGCGGGTTAGTGAGGGTCAACCTGAGCAGGATCCCCCAAGATGCTAGGCTTGAGTGTTTAATGCAGGAAGCGGGTCAAAGCCGGCGTGCAATGAAGGGAGATCTCGATTAAAACGGAATCAATTAATTAGTCCTAAGTCTTCTCTTTGCTTTAATGCCCCCTTTATTTTACATTACCGATTAATCTTGTGCGTTAGATGGAATCAATCCTGTTTACATTTTAGGCCCCTACTGAGCACTCTTTAGGGCGTTTATTTTAGACGATGTTTATTTTAGACCAAAGAATGATGATGGAAATCAGAAAAGAGAATGAATGGGAATTGAAAGAATTCTTTTTTATTTTTCTAATTATTTGTTTATGTAGGGAAAATAGAAATGATAATTGATCAATGGTTGCCTGATCAATGGTCACAGACTGTCAGTCAACAACCACCGATTGTCAGTTAATAACCATCAATTGCCTGTTGACATCCGCCGACCAGTGATCAATGGTTGTTGAGCATCGGTCAATCACCATATGTTACTAGTTAATGGTTGTTGGGCATCAGTCAATGACCATATACCACTGCCACTGGTCAAAGTACACATAGAAAATGGAATCTCATTTTCTAATAGGGTTTTAGAAACAAGTTAGAAGGATTTTAGTTAAATCTTATTACCTTTCACTTTCGCTAAATAAAAACTAGTTAAACAAACTACACAAAAACACAATCATTCTTATTTCATTTCCTCATTATACTAAAACAAACGCCCCTCATTATTAACTACTACTACTATTTTATAGTATCAAACTTTCGGAGAGCGTTCAGTAAATAAGAAATACTAGTATAAAATATTAAGCTAATTTGAAAGTGTTTACCATTTTGGAATTGTGAAATTTAAATGTATTAAAACTTCTCTTATATGGTGGGTCAAGCCAAGTTTTAAGTTTTCCCCTCTTTTCATTCTAAAAGCTCATGGATCACTTAAAGTTTAAATTACAGATATGCGGGAAGTAAAAAAGGAACATTGTCACTTACTACATTAAATTTTGTTATGATAATATCTTGCCACTTATATATAAATATTAAAATGACTGGTTTCATATATATACAAGTAGATCATCCAATTTATGCTAAGTGTACGGATTAAAGTTTTTTGTGATAGACTATTATACAACAATAGAAGTCACAAACAATATACAGTATATTATTAACTGGGTTGCTATTCGCAGTACAAATTATAAATCACCGCAGTACAATTTTTTTTTATTCATACTGACGTTGTACACATGTAATGATGTCGTGTTGTAACTTTTGTTTTTTTTAAAATAATTTATTTAGCGTAAACAGTAAAAAACACTCTGATTGTTACAAAACATTATAAACCCGTATTAATTGCGTCAATATGATTTTAATTGTGAATCCACGTAATTTGGACGACATTTTACGTTATGTTTGACTAAATTACAAACATTGGTACATATTCAGAATGCCGTACTCAATTCATAGTTAAAAACGCCAATTTCGGGTGAAAAATGCTCTAATTGTAATAAAAGACGTTAAACCCTTTTTAATCGCATTTAAACGTTATAATTGTGATTCCACATAAGTTAATGACATTTTATGTTGTGTTTGACTAAATTACAAACATTGTTACACTTTCAGAACGTTGTATTGAAATCGCAGTTGAAAACGTCAATTTCGGGTAAAAAACGCTCGTACTATATATAGTCTAACCTTCCTTGGATTACTCATTTCTCACTTCCTCACTCTCTCTCCTCTATCTCTTAAGGAAGAAGCTCTCTTCTGACTGCCGGAGCCGCCGCCGGAGCACCACCGGAGCCGCCACCTGCCGCCACCACCACCACCGCCGGAAAAATTTTCCGGTGAGTTTTTCGATTTTTTTTTGCAACTTATAGATTTGGGTGTCCTGAGTATGAATTTGGTGTTAGTTTTTTGAAATTCAACATTATTTGAGCTAGATCTAGCATGCAAAATTCGAAAAAATTCAAAAAGAATAAAAAAAAAGTGAAACACTGGGTCGAGCACTGTGGCTGCTCGGTTTGGGCGGCGGGCGAGCGTAGCGCTACTGCTCTACCTGGGGCGATGCGAGGAGGCGTGGTGCTCGGACTGGACATGGGCGAGGACCGGAGTGGCTCTACCCGGAGCGCTGCGAGGAGCACTGCTTCTCGGTCGACTGGCGCGGGCGCCCAACTGGTGGTGCGAGGACTACAGCTGCTCGGACTGGAGGAGGGCGAGAACCTGGACTACTCGACTCCGGAGAAGGAGAGGAGCCGCGGTCCTCTACTTGGAGACGGGCGAGTAGCAGTGCTACTCGACCCAGTTTAATTTTTTTTTTTGAATTTTTTTTGAATTCTATATTTTTGAATGCTTTTTTAATTTTTAATTTGTTATTTTTGTATTATAATGTTGTGAATGATTTTTAATGTTTAATTTGTTTATTTTGTATTATAATATTGTGAATGATTTTAAATGTTTTAATTGTTTATTTTTGTATTCTAATATTGTGAATGATTTTAAATGTTTTAATTTGTTATTTTTTTGAATTCTAACTAATATGTGAATGATTTATAATGTTTGAATTTCTTTTTATTTGTAATATTGTGAATGATATGATTATAAATGTTTGAAAAAATTTTATGTTATGAATGAGGAATATAACTGTGTGATATTCGTATGCAGTGATGGATCGTCTGAAAAAAGCAGTGAGACATGTCACGAAGAGGAAGAATAAAGACCCGGGGTGTGCAGCAGGCTATGACGGCCTCGTACCGTCGTCGTGCACATGCTCCTGGTGAAGGGCCGAGTAATCCTGCCCCCCGCATGGAAGCAGCACGCCATTCATCTTTCCATCCGGGTCAATCTTCCAACGACCCGGCGTTTCAAGTACCAGCACCACCAATGGTAGCGGAGGATGACTCGGCGGTGTTCAATATACCGAGGAGACGCATGCCAGAGTTGTCATCATCCAGTAGTGCTTTTTCTGACAGATCACTGCACAGCTCTAGCTTCAATATCTCAGGGCAATCAAGCCACCAGACTGCTCCGTCAGGCGGTGGTAGTTCATCACGTCCACCACGCCCATCACCTGCCCGTGTTGTTGAGGACCATGTGATGACTGAGCGTTCGCCACATGCTGATGACGATGGTCGTGGTGCTGATGATGAGGACTCACCCGACGTGGATGAGGAGCAGGATAATGTAGATGATGAAGTCATGGATAAGGAGGATGACACTGACGAGGAAGCAGCGCTAGCGATGGTTCCAGTCATTCCTACCTCGTGGAAGTTGACAGAGGTGCCAGTTCCTGGCGGTCCACTACTCACTAGTCTTATCACTAGCTTCGGGGGTCATGTGGCGCTTGACTTATGGACCTCGGCTAAGGTATGTTCTCTATCTTCTCCTGTATTTGATCATTTAATATCATACTACGTTTTGTAAGTGTTAAATATTGGTCATTATGTAGGATCGTGGGGTTTTGAGTTTCAAATCCCGTAGGGTGATGCTTACCTGCTGGCCAAAAGATCAAATTTCCAAACCAAGAACAAGGAAGATGCTTGAGTATTCTGGTATAGAGCACCTACAGGATATTACGATGCCATACAACAATATGTCCCTGATCAGTGCTTTTGTGGAGAGGTGGCAGCCTGATACAAACTCATTCCATATGCCGTTTGGTGAGATGACGATTACCCTGCATGATGTGTGGATGATACTGCAAATCCCCATCGTCGGAAAACATTGATAGGGGATTCATCCACCACTGTTTTGAAGGAGGTAATGGCTGATTGTCTTAATTTTGGGGCAGATGTTGAGAGTATGACAGAGGCACTGTGGAATACCGGTGCTGTATCGATTTCGAGCTTGTTGCAGCAATGTAGGGATGAAAATGAAGAGGCAATGAAGCAGCCTGTGGTTGGTTGTATCATCTGATTGGTACCACCATATTAGCTGGAAAATCAAATGGTCGTCTAAGTCCACAGCTGTTCAGTTTAGTAGCTCCTGTGAAGAAAGGTACCAAGCTTCGTAAATATGCATGGGGAGCTGGTACTCTTGCATGGTTATATCGCCAGCTAGGGATAGCATCTCGTGCCGGCTCCAGTGGGATAGGTGGTTCTATGACGTTACTTGAGGTATGTGTCCTAATGTGCATCTAGTATATGATAACTCACTGAGTATTAATAATTGTTACTGCTTAATCATTCTAGTGTTTTATATGCACAGTGCTGGATTTATGCGTACTTCCCTACATTAAGACCAGCGATTAGCCCGGACTGGCATGCTAATGATGATAGACCTTGGGTTCTAAGATGGGTGAGATCTACCTCTCAAGTGCAGGATCATCGTTCACTGCAAGGATATCGTGAGCATCTAGACGCTTTGACTGCTCTAAATGTAAGTGTTTGTAGTTGCTAGCACATTGAACCATTATTATTTTTGTCTTTCGTTGTTGGTTACATTTTACTATTATGATTCATTGTAGATTGATGGTTGCCCTACGGTCGAGATAATGTTAATTTCACGGAGGCGTACATGGTATAGAGGTAACATACAGGTTTTGGGGTTGAATGAGCCATACATGCCTGGTCGCTGTCTACGCCAGTTTGGTTACATTCAGGATATCCCTGAACCTCCTATTAGACCCAACCCAAGGTCTGAAAAAAGAGGAAAAGCCCAGCCCTACACCTGTGTATACCCCCCATGTATTGTTTGTGGGAAAACACTCCTAAATTGCTGGTTCCAGGGTATACGCGCACAAATGCGCGGTTGCATGCTTGTGACCCACTCTACCTAGATTGGTACACCAAGCACACACACCCGAAGATCCTAAACCCTGAGACTTATCAGACCACCCTGGTTCATCGTCCAGATCCCTGTCTAGTAAGTTCTTTTTGTCATAGTACATCATTAAAATGACTTTTATTTTTTATGTGTACTTACCTGACCAAGTGTGTACAGCTACTGTCTGAGGCAAGTGAGCTTGCACGCCCGTACTACCAAGAGAACAATGCATGGGACTGGTCATACTATCGTCAGGGGATGCCAGGAGAAGAACAAAGGGCTTAACTGATGGTCTTGTGGATGTGTTCAGCTCTTTATACATATGGGATAGTTACCAGCGCCAGCATGGTGCACCCTAGTGCTTGTCATCTTGGATTTGGATGTAATAAACTTTAGTATCATCTTGGAACTATTTGTTGTCGTTCATTTTGACTTGGTGTGTTAGACGCTAGTACAATTTGTTGGATGTAGTTTTTTTTCTGGTGGACTTGGTGATGGTGGAATTATTGCTGACAATGCTGGTGACCTTGTTGATGATCTGTTGGTTGATTTTGTGGAGGTTCTTAGAACCGGTGGAGATAAGAAAAACAGGGGAGACTATGCCAAAAATTTTCTAGAAATGCATCGTTTCTGCATTCATGGCTCCTTTCAAAGTTAACGATCAGTATTTGACAAATGTGCTTCTTAAGATCAATGCCAAGATGGGTGGTCTAAATCTTTGTTGGTCGTTGAATGTTCTCCAGCAATGATAGTGTCGAAATGAAATATCTAACATGTACCAAAGATTGTATATGTCACGAGAAATGAAATAATCAAAATGTAGAAATTCCTAAGAAATAAAAGTCCCTGAATCAAATCGTATGAATCACATAATTAACAGTCAATAACTTTAACAACACGTTTATTCCACGTCCAAACATCTTAACGATTATAAATGCCGAAAATTATAACAACACGATAACTAACAAGATCAATTACACAATAACCAATTACCTAATTATTTCCTAGCCTTTGTCTCTCTATTCCCCGTGCTATTACATTACGTCTCATCTCATAAATTGGTTCTTGGTGTTGAAAATCATCATCATCGGGCTCAATAGGATCATAAATAACAAGTAATGGAATATGAGCGATGAAATCATTATATTCCATGTAATTCTCCATCATCCGGCGAACTGATGTATCATTTCGTACATGAAAAAGGTCCACTCGTAGTCGCCCTCCAGCCCCAAATACACATTGTTGTTATGTTTATTCTGCCAAGGAGGGACTGTAGTGCCCGTATTACTCGTCGTTGTAGATCCCGGAGATTACTAGGATATGGCATAGTAACTTCTACGCGTCTGTGCCCCATTCTTCTATCAAATTGTGCTCCATGACGACCAAAAGTAGCTACATAATTAACGTGCAAACAGAAAGGAAACTCCATCTGATTTTGAGAGCGAAATGGGAATTAAGGTGTGAAGAGTTCAAGCAAGATGTAATTAGACAGATTCTGAGAGCACGGGGTAAGGAATGAGTATGTTGGGACACTAATACCCACTTTTATAATATTTGAGTAACACTACATGTCCAATGGCTAGTTCAACGGCTAGTTCAACGACTACTGAAAGGAAGCGTACCAAACACACCATGTGCAGTACAAAGTGAATTCAAAGTTACCATAGGTAATTACTTTTGTCAGGAAAGGTACACGTACCAGGTTACCGTTTGCAGTACAAAGTGAATTCAAGGTTACCTTAGGTAATTACTTTTGTCAGGTAAGGTACACGTACTAGGTCACTGTACACGTACCAGGTTACCGTTTGCAGTACAAAGTGAATTCAAAGTTACCATAGGTAATTACTTTTGTCAGGAAAGGTACACGTACTAGTCACTGTACACGTACCAGGTTACCGTTTGCAGTACAAAGTGAATTCAAAGTTACCATAGGTAATTACTTTTGTCAGGAAAGGTACACGTACCAGGTTACCGTTTGCAGTACAAAGTGAATTCAAAGTTACCTTAGGTAATTACTTTTGTCAGGTAAGGTACACGTACTAGGTCACTGTACACGTACCAGGTTACCGTTTGCAGTACAAAGTGAATTCAAAGTTACATAGGTAATTACTTTTGTCAGGAAAGGTACACGTACTAGGTCACTGTACACGTACCAGGTTACCGTTTGCAGTACAAAGTGAATTCAAAGTTACCATAGGTAATTACTTTTGTCAGGAAAGGTACACGTACCAGGTTACCGTTTGCAGTACAAAGTGAATTCAAAGTTACCATAGGTAATTACTTTTGTCAGGAAAGGTACACGTACTAGGTCACTGTACACGTACCAGGTTACCGTTTGCAGTACAAAGTGAATTCAAAGTTACCATAGGTAATTACTTTTGTCAGGAAAGTACACGTACCAGGTTACCGTTTGCAGTACAAGTGAATTCAAAGTTACCTTAGGTAATTACTTTTGTCAGGTAAGGTACACGTACTAGGTCACTGTACACGTACCAGGTTACCGTTTGCAGTACAAAGTGAATTCAAAGTTACCATAGGTAATTACTTTTGTCAGGAAAGGTACACGTACTAGGTCACTGTACACGTACCAGTTAGGTTACCGTTTGCAGTACAAAGTGAATTCAAAGTTACCATAGGTAATTACTTTTGTCAGGAAAGGTACACGTACCAGGTTACCGTTTGCAGTACAAAGTGAATTCAAAGTTACCATAGGTAATTACTTTTGTCAGGAAAGGTACCGTACTAGGTCACTGTACACGTACCAGGTTACCGTTTGCAGTACAAAGTGAATTCAAAGTTACCATAGGTAATTACTTTTGTCAGGAAAGGTACACGTACCAGGTTACCGTTTGCATACAAGTGAATTCAAAGTTACCTTAGGTAATTACTTTTGTCAGGAAAGGTACACGTACTAGGTCATGTACACGTACCAGGTTACCGTTTGCAGTACAAAGTGAATTCAAAGTTACCATAGGTAATTACTTTTGTCAGGAAAGGTACACGTACCAGGTTACCGTTTGCAGTACAAAGTGAATTCAAAGTTACCATAGGTAATTACTTTTGTCAGGAAAGGTCACGTACTACTAGGTCACTGTACACGTACCAGGTTACCGTTTGCAGTACAAAGTGAATTCAAAGTTACCATAGGTAATTACTTTTGTCAGGAAGGTACACGTACTAGGTCCACTGTACACGTACCAGGTTACCGTTTGCAGTACAAAGTGAATTCAAAGTTACCATAGGTAATTACTTTTGTCAGGAAAGGTATACACGTACCAGGTACCGTTTGCAGTACAAAGTGAATTCAAAGTTACCATAGGTAATTACTTTTGTCAGGAAAGGTACACGTACTAGGTCACTGTACACGTACCAGGTTACCGTTTGCAGTACAAAGTGAATTCAAAGTTACCATAGGTAATTACTTTTGTCAGGAAAGGTACACGTACCAGGTTACGTTTGCAGTACAAAGTGAATTCAAAGTTACCTTAGGTAATTACTTTTGTCGGAAAGGTACACGTACTAGGTCATTGTACACGTACCAGGTTACCGTTTGCAGTACAAAGTGAATTCAAAGTTACCATAGGTAATTACTTTTGTCAGGAAAGGTACACGTACCAGGTTAACCGTTTTCAGTACAAAGTGATTCAAAGTTTACCATAGGTAATTACTTTTGTCAGGAAAGGTACACACATACTAGGTCACTGTACACGTACCAGGTTACCGTTTGCATACAAAGTGAATTCAAAGTTACCATAGGTAATTACTTTTGTCAGGAAAGGTACACGTACCAGGTTACCGTTTGCAGTACAAAGTGAATTCAAAGTTACCTTAGGTAATTACTTTTGTCAGGTAAGGTACACGTACTAGGTCACTGTACACGTACCAGTTTACCGTTTGCAGTACAAAGTGAATTCAAATTACCATAGGTAATTACTTTTGTCAGGAAAGGTACACGTACCAGGTTACCGTTTGCAGTACAAAGTGAATTCAAGGTTACCTTAGTAATTACTTTGTCAGGTAAGGTACACGTACTAGGTCACTGTACACGTACCAGGTTACCGTTTGCAGTACAAAGTGAATTCAAAGTTACCATAGGTAATTACTTTTGTCAGTAGGTACACGTACTAGGTCACTGTACACGTACCAGGTTACCGTTTGCAGTACAAGTGAATTCAAAGTTCCATAGGTAATTACTTTGTCAGGAAAGGTATGCCTACTTGACTAAAGTGACAATAATTAATTCAAGCACTTTAGCGCTTACTTAGGGTCAACTCCCCCAATCACCGTTGTATTAATTTCCCAAGCACTATAATAACTAATTAATCAGAAACAAAATTACTTATATTTTTCGAAACAGAAGTTCTATGTACGTAATTTTTTTTATAAACAATGTATTCAAATTTAAGATTATTCAACCACCTCATATAATAATTTATCCTAGCAACTACTAAAAGTATTTTTTTTTCTACGTACACCAATATTATGAATATCACCTTCAGGTAATAAAAAGTTCAAGGTTAGTCAAATAAAATAATCCTCTATTATAAATAGATCCACTAGTCATGATTATATCATGTAGTACGTACTCATCTCAGCTCCCTTCGTCCTGAATTGACCGTCTTTTTTATTATTTGGACATGTCGTTTGACTTCAATTTTTAACATACTCCCTCCGTCCCTAATTGACCTTCCTGTTTGCTTTTTGTACGTTTTTCCACTTCAATATTAAACATAAAGATAAAATACTTTTATAAAACAATTTCTACAACATATAGTTTTTCATATAAGGATTCCATTGCAATACTTAGATTTATAAAATCATGTCATCTTACTTGTTAATATTGAAGTCAAACGACATATTCAAATAGTGAAGAGGAAGGTCAATCAGGGACGGAGGGAGTATAAAATAAATTAATTTTGAAAATTTAAGTTTAGCATATGATTCCTTACATGATAACTATATAATACAAAATTTAGTTTTATAAAATTATTTTATCTTATAAACTTGGTATTGAAGTGGAAAAATGTGTCATAAAACAAACAGGAGGGTCAATTCAGGACGCGGAGAGAGTATACGGAGTCAATTAAAGTGCAATAAGCATATTATGATACTTCTACTCCAATGAACCAATTATGAAAGTACAATAATATCCTAATTCCATTTTTTTTGAAAGGTATATCCTAATTCCATTTCGCGCAGAGAATATCTTTAATTTCCATGATTTAGTGACAGAAAGAGAAAGTTGGATCGTTAATTGACTCTTTTTTTGTCACATATTTTCGAAAAGAAAATAGTATACTATTTTCTTCGTAAAAGACCTTCTTTTCGTACGTAAAACGGCTTCGTTTATCAGCGGTGCTTGGTTTTCTGGACATTGGGACCCACGTTTACTCTTTGGCAGAAGAGAAGAGAGAACTATGGAGCGGTGTGGGACCGGGAAATTCATTCTCGAAGGCAAAGAGTAATAGTAAGACAAGAAGAAGGGACCGTTGAGGTTGGTCACCCAAATAAAACAAATTGGGAAGGCAGATAACTATAGTAATGAATCAAATCAGTCTACTCCACTATAGAAGAGCAGCACTCCACCACGCTACACGCCTACAACTGCGTTGCGTGATTGCAATGAGCGTGCAAGACGGACACTCGGCACCCACTCTTTTAATTTGGCGGTACACTTGTCATTTGAAATTATACTATGATCTCCGATATCATTTATTCAATTGCTCTCCGAAATGTTTGAATTTTGAAAATGAACAAGGCCCGACAGAATTGGTGATTATTATTTACCGTATTCTTGAAGAAGCTTTCCTTGTGCCAGTACCCGTTGAGATCAATTTTTTAATGATGGGATTGTAGCGTGTTATTTTATCTGTTTGGTGAAGATGTATAAAAAGATTTCTGATAGGTGTCAAGTTTATTCGAGTTTGTCATGTGATCCGAAGATGAAGTAATGTAGGATTGAAATAATTAAAGTCAAATGAAGAAAACTAGATATGATAATGAAAGACGCAAAAGCTTGGACAGAAACAAAAAGATACTGACATAATTAAGCATTCCCAATTGAAAATTTCACCACACTCATAGCGCTCTTCTCCTAAATCTCAAACAAAAAAAACGAAAATATTTACAACATTATATTAATGAGATACAACAAAATTGAATCTAATTTGGAAGTACTATTGTGTAAACCTATTAATTAAAGTGATAATATATGTCAAATTAATGGATAATGTCATGCAAAACAACTATGATGAGTTGAGTTTATACCCACCTGTCCACCACTGGAGACTAGTATAGTAGCCTTACCTTAATAGGCCGAACTATGAACCGTGCACGTTACAAACTTACATATACAAACACAGACAATGTGCATGTGAAATCTCTCTTCTCTTTATTTTTCTAGGGCAAGTACCAATCCCAATCATATCGACCAAATAATGAAATCCAACGGCACACCTGGAATGTACGTACAATATAGACCTTTGAATTTTGTCTGTCCTACATTTTCCACCGTGTCGTATGGTTTACGGATATAAAATCTCAAATTGCATTATTTTTTTTTATGGTATGATGACTTCAGACTTTTAGAATATTTTAAATCCCATATACGTTACTTCCCTTGATCATTATAGATGACGTGAAATCGACACATCATATTTGATATATTCTTTTTCATTGTCTTGTAATAGACGTGTCTTCATCATAGTATATGAATAGTCTATCAAAAACTTTTGTTTGTCTGTCTATATAGTGCAAACACGTACATTTGATATTATTATTATTGTAATTCATGATTGTTTGGTTAGAAAAAAAAAAGAGGAAGGGTAGAATCGTAATAGTACAATGATTAAATGATGAATTCCAACTATGATGATTAATTAAAGATGATTATTCTAATTATTTCTAACTGCTTCTCAAATATGGGTTAGTTGTTGTGCCATGACAATCAAGGTCGTTAACAAAAGATGTGGATGGAAATGGAAAGATTAAATTAATAAAAAGAAAAATTCGCTATCTATGGTTTACTGTACGTTATTTATATATACATATAAACTAAGGATCTATGGTTTAGTTGAACTCTGGATAAAGATAAAGATTGATTTATATGATGTGTGTAGATAGATGGAATCGAGGAATCTACCTACTTGTACGTCATTTGAAGTTTTAGATTGGGACAAATATTTCTAATTTTACGTCTTACAAGCTTTCATGACTCTGTTTACGGTAATCAAACATTACCTTACAGTTACACGTACCTTAGAACATTTAGGGGATCGAGTATTATGTGGCTTAATTTAAATTCATCACTCCAAAGATCTAGCTATAAAATTACTCGCGAAACTTATAACCTTAATATAAAATTTCTAACTAATGCTTAAGATTTAGAAACTGGGTAGGTTTAAAAATGGAACCCTACTCTTGTCAGGGTAGATTTTTCACAATACTCGATCGATCCCAATGGTTTTTGTAGGTGTTCAACCTTGCGTAGTTCGGTTGGTGTAACTTAGGTTTCACAGACAACAAAGGTTTATTACCACAATTACTAATCTATAGAAACCTGCATTGAAAAGTGAACTTTACTCTTGTTCTTATCTTTCACTATAATAGTTATTTCTCTCCTTTATCTTGTAGATGGCTATCAATATTGAACTTTCTTCTCTTTCCCCTACTAGCCCTATGGGCTTATCATATTGTAAATAGGCCCAATATTGTTTTAAATACCCAATTCTGGTCTAACAGCTTCAATCCATATACTTATATAATGTATATATAAGTGGTACAACACCCTATGAATGAGATGAGATATTTTCCTGATATTTCATCATTTAGCTAGTGTGGTATCAAAGCTAGCATAGGGTTAACACCCATTTTTCCGATCCTAATGGCGGGTTCTCCTATCCTGGTGTTGGATCTGGTGTTTCTACACCGCATGTGACCACTCTGTTGTGGTTCAAAGTTATGCTCCTTCATACTCTCTTCTCACCGCGGCATCTCATTTGATCAAGCTTCGGCCAGATAATTTCCCCTCTTGGCACAGCCTGATCCAGCCCTTCTTGTGCGGCAATGATCTCTTTAAGTATGTGGATGGGAGCTATCCCTGTCCTTCTGCACAGATCGAAGGCAATCCAAATCAGGAATATACAAAATGGATTACCTAAGATCATCTGGTAATGAGTGCTATTCTATCATCCTTATCTGAATCTATAGTAATTTAAATGTCTCGTTGCTAGACATCTGCTAGTATATGGTTGGTTTTAGTTGATATGTTTGCTGCCCAATCCATTTCCTATATTAACCAATATCATCTTCAACTAGCAAGTATACAAAAGAAGGGCAATGAATTTGTTACTGATTATTTTAACTGAGCTCAGAGTTTGGTTTCTTCTCTAGCTTCTGTCGGTGATATTGTTTCTGATCGAGATTTAAAGATTTTTCTCCTCAAAGGTTTACCCCAAGAGTATGATTCTATGGTGACCTATCTAATGACACAACCTACTGCCCTTACTCCACATCAACTCTATGCCCATCTTCTTAGTCAGGAAGTAAGACTTACTGATCAAAAATGCCAACAGACTCAGCCTATGTCTCTTAATAACGCCACAAAAGTAGACAAGTCCAACAATAAATCCAGTTATAACTGTTGCCAAAACAACTACAATAAATGTTAGGGCTAGGGGTATTTCAACAATTCCTCTACCAATGGGCAAGGGAGTTACACAAATCAGTATTCCTCTAACCCCTCCCCTACCACGTTTGTTGGACATGTAGACACTCGTCCACAATGCCAGATCTGTGACAAGAGGGCCATACATCTCATATGTGCTATCATCAGTTTAATCAGTCATTGATAAGTGTGGAATTATCCATATTTCTATACTTAATTCGATTAATATGTACTTGGATTATGTGATAAATTCTCTTACTTATGTGTTAATTTATGTTATATGCAAAGAACTCCCCTTACTTTTGGTTGTATGCTTAAATAGATGGAAATACTGAAGAAAAGTTTAGAAATGTGTGCCAAGAACTTAACAATCAAGACGGGGTTGAATAGGAGTCAAAATGAACATTCTGGAGTATTTTATGTGTGGTCCGGGTCTTTGTCTGGATTTACATACCCGAACCAACCCTGAGGACAACTTACTGCCGAGATTTAGGTGTGGTCCGGTATATGTCTGGATTTACAAACCTGAACCACAATAGAGTAAACCTTCTTCCTTGTTTTGTACCTGGTCCGGGTTTGTGTCCTGAGATAAGACCTGGACTAGGCTAATTATGTCACGCGGACTATCTTCTGTGAGACCTCCGGGTACCCGAACGTAAACCTGGACCCAATAATTCTATCACGCAGCGTAGCTGCATGTGAGACGTCCAGGTATTAAACTCGGACGTAAACCCGAATGCAACAGACAGAGGGCACGAGTCGTTTTATCAAGTCAGAAGCAAAGTATATATATACATATGTTATCAGCTGAGCGAGGACTATCTTCTAAATTCTGAAACAATTCTTCCAACCCTACCTGCATACAATAAAGAACAAGGGAGACATCAGTTCATAGTGGACCGGAGATAGCGGAGCAGATCAGGATTTCAACATCACTTCTTCATCACAGATTTAATGGCGTTCTTCCTTTCTATTATTATTATTTCTGTATGTATCATGTCTGAGTAGTTGTTAGAATTTTGGTTCGCTATAGATAACTAGTTTATTAGTTTGCTTCCAGAGTTGTTAAATATAATTCTCTACATATTGTAGTTATATTCCTTTTTCTATATTGATTTCTCTTGTGATTAATTATTGCTTGAGTTTTTCTGGTATGAATTGCTTACAAGTGAGAACTGCGGCGTTCATTATACCATAGAAATATTACCAGTGAAACTAGAGATGAAAATTCCTCTGGATTAGTTGTCTAGAAACCAGATGAATCTTGAACACTACAAGCTAATAAGTAAATTCATAACTAGAGTTAGGATTTAGGAATTGCAAGTAAGGATCAATCTTTCGGTAGGCCGGATTAATTTAGATTTGAGGTGCAATCTAGAATTAAGAAACACTCAGGAAAGGATCTCATAAACTAGGGAGAAGTAGTAAACCGGGATTCCCCTTTTAGAATTGTTAGAATATCACTTTTAACAATTTTTATTTTAGTTTATTCGTTTAGGAATCCATCCCCCCCCCCCCCCTCTATATTTATATTAGATAATTACTAACCACTTTGAGAATTGAATAATACAGTTGAACTCGAACTTGTTGGTACAGTTAACCCCCTTGTGTTATCATAATTATTGGTAACCACCTTGAGGTTAAAGTATCTTTGACTATGAGCCCCCCGAACTATAACTTCGTTATCAAAACGTTAACCAGGTGTTGACCCATCAACTTAATCACAATATTAATGACATGTTGGACAAAAAACAATGCTTAATCAACATTCTTATTGTCCGAAAAACGTCAACCCTACCTCGAAAATGCATCTGAATTAAGACGAGGGAGAGTTAAATGATATTGATTAAACAGTTTTGTTGTTCAAACTGGCATTAATAATGTGATTAAGCTGATGGGTCAGCAGGTAGTTAGCGTTTTGATAACAAAGTTATAGTTCAGGGGCTCATAGTCAGAGATCTGTAACCTCAAGGTGGTTACCAATAATTATGATAAACACAAGGGGGTTAATTGTATTATGCCCATACCTGAAGGGGGTTCCGAGTAATTTACTCTTATTATTATTATTCTTTAGTTTATTTGTAACACCCCTACTAATCCGGCTCCTAATTATAATATAATCGCCGTACTTAGTAAATAAATCACAGTGGTAAATAACAGACTGCCGTTCTAATGGTGTCACTGTTATCACTCGCCCATACGGGTGATAACTAGTTACATGATAATCAACATACGAAACGTATTCCCGCAGTGACCACAAGAGATAGATACTAGTGCTTAAACAATCTAAAACATATCCAACAACAACCGTTTATTACAAACCGTACACGTGAGCGTCTAACCAAACATACACCTCGGTTTACAAACCCGAGTCCAAAATAACAGTAGTCTCAAACTGTACCAAGTCTAACCAAAAGTAAACACAACTGTCGCGCCCCGCGTCGTCCCTCCAGTTAATCTCCTGAAATAAAAATGGTTTGTGGTATGGAATCAGCCCCTGCTGAGTATGTTATCACATGCCCCGTCATGCCTCCTCAAACCCTCAATTAATTGGTCGAGAGCATGAGATTCGTTACATGCAAGACCGTTTTAATATTTAAACTGTAAAACATTTAACAGTAATATCCATACAATAACACAACCATCAACACACATAATATAAACCACACAGTATAACCAATGAACAACAGGGCGAAACAACGAGAATAATAAACAAGTATCAACTCTCGTCCTTGGTATAAAAACCAATATTGTTCGCCAATGTACAAGTCTCAACTGTAATAAGTGTTCAGTTATACCTAGTGACAACGCCTCGTTAAAACGACGTGTCTCTAAATTACCCATATACTATGGCGGGTCACCCACGGCAGTAGCCACTCCAGCGGTAGAGTCTCCGACCAACGAGCCATTCTAGCTCACGGGAAATTTTCTTGATACTTGCGGACCCGTACGCGGACATCCTAATATCATTTTTGTGATCACAGCGCGCACCAAGAGCCACATCCTCTTGGCTTTGTTATGTTAACTAATTGTACCATCGCATCGCATTACCAATTTTTCTAACACAGCAGACTAAAGTCATTAGTCCAATCCGGAGTCTGTAAACTCGGGATCCAGTGCTAGATACGAGAGCGGCGTTAGAAAGGCCAATGCTCCGTATTAAAGTCTCGGATAATATGTATATCTTATTATCCTAGTGCTACAACGTTTTTCTGACGTTCCTTATATTACATATAAGATAGCACCATAGCCGCTAGTTTGTTTTATATTTATAGGTCCATATATACGAACCAATACTGTTATCGCAACAACAGTAATTAATAATCAGCTAAAAATATACAATTCATGCATATTTATTCACACAATCAGACAAACAATCTTATCACAGATTACACAGAATTCTGAACTGAGGAAGCCCTCAGAGACAATCAGAGACACGTAACAACATACCGTTCACCCTGAATGTATAACTGTGGAGTATGAATCAGCTAGATCCGATGCTCCTCGTGTCGTCTCTAACAGTCTAATAATACACAACGCTACTAGTTAGAATCCCGTATAACAACATAACTCTACGGTACCCCGTACCGTCGCTAATACCTCCCGGTTAACCCCCCGTTATTAACTGTTGGAACCCAAGGTTTTGCTGATTATGGCAACAGAGTAAGTCTGGTGACAGAAGAAATCTCACTGATAATAGCATCAGAGCAAGTCTGGGCGATGAACGAGTCTGACTGCGGAAGGAGTCGTTCTGCGACACAAGATTCTCATGGAAAGTTCTAGAAGCTTAAAGGCGACCTTCTACTGTTAGAACGTGGAGAAAAACATGGAAAAAACTGTCACACACGTTCACATATGATCAGGCCCGAAAATCAAGGCGGTCAAGGGTATAGAGCGCCAGAACGAGTCCCCCTGCAGAGTAGTTGTGATAATTTCGGAGTATGCTTGACCAAGAGGACGTGGAGCACCATCCTGAACGTTATGGCTACTAAATAGGAGCAGTTACTTCGAGTATTATCACTATTTAAGCCGGTATAAGTCATTTGTAATACTTAGAGCTCTTCACTTCCATATTTCTAGAGAGAGAGAGAGTCATATTGAGAGAGATATCATTTTCGAGAGATTCTAGTGAGACTTAGTCAATTAGCTTAGGTATTTATTACCTAGAGAGCACACATAGAACACTCCCCTTTACTCCTTGTTACGCATTGATCTAAGCCGATAGTAGAGCGAGTGTTGGATGAGACAGAGTACCTCCGTCGAATCCCAAGATAGGAAGCTAGGTTGTAATTCACATTGAATTTCAATACAAGCAGAATCCTATCTTGTCAATTAACACAAAACGCTTCCGCATTATCTCCTTGGCAAATACTTGTCTCCAAGTAGGGTTGGTCTGAGACTAACACCTCAGACCTACTCGGTCAGCACCCCGATCCCATCAAGTGGTATCAGAGCCTGTGTTGGCTGACAAATCTCTCAAGATGGAAGATCGTATCAACTTAGAGGAGCCCGATCATGCACCACCTGTATGGCGTGCTTGATGGCTCACAATGGTAAGAAAACCGCTCATGATCAGGTAAGTGAGACTCCCTCTGCAATGAAATTTGCGGAAATTTTGGTTGTGATGGTCATACGGATTATTCTTGTAATAAACTTCGTGATTTATCATTTAATATATCTCATGTGTCTGCAATTATCAAAGCTCATGATCTTTACTATAATAGTTCTTCATCATCATCTAAGAGGGGACCCAAGTACATCTGGGTTCCCAAAACTAACCTGTAGCTTTTGCAGACAGAGTGGCTTGGAACAATGACTCTTGGTTTCTAGACAATGGTTGTTCAAGATATATGACAGAAAACCAAGTTGAGTTTATGAATCACTCTGACCATCAAGGGGGAAAGGTTACTTTTAAGAACAACATGCACATAAAATCATAAGAATTGGCTCCACTGGTAACCCCTCTTTATTTAAAGTTCATAATGTTTACTTAATTGTTATTTTGGACATAGTTTTCTCAAATGTCTCTCAAATTTGTGATTTCTCCAATCTTATGTTATAAGATTTATGACTCTATCACTCATGATCGTAAGGAAATATGGTTTATGACTCTAAATTTGGTGATCTTAAGGCAATATGGCACGTGTTGATATGAATATCCGATACATATATATGAGAATCACGTGCAGAAAGCAAGTAGACTCGGTCTGTGAATCATGTACCAAAGCAAGCCGACTATCTCTGCGAATCTTGTGCAGAAAGCAAGCCGACTTGCTCCAGCTTCAAGTACTTTGAAGACTACGGTATTTTTGGTCAAAATGTTACCATTATGTATGATAATACCCGCTAAGGTCGTCAAATTCTCTAAATTTCATGCTCGCACTAAATTTACATACTTGAGTTCTCATTTCTTACACGATTATGTGGAGATGAACTTAATCTAATTAAACTAAGTTTCCACAGACCCTAGCTTGCTGATATCATCACCAAGGCATCACACATGGTTGCATTTGAGCTTTTTCGTACACACCATGGCATGACTCGTTCTAAGTGAGGGTGGTTGTATCTCCTCTCCCTCTTTGAGACAGAGTCTGGGTACTCAGGTATAGTCTCTCTGGCACCATACTCTCCTTGATTAAGTTGTTCAACTAAACTTTGTCTACAAATGTTTTTTGAAAACCCGCCAAGTTTTTCTTTACCAATTCGACCAAAGCCCCCCCATCAACCATCCCACGACCCCAACCCACAAATTATCCTAACCCTCAAACCACTCCTACTCACTCTCCCACTCAAAGCCGAAAACCCTCCAAACAAGGCATTATTGTTATCCCAACTCCCGAAACCATCACTAAGTCTCCCATGGCCGTCTCACCATACAAAAATCCCATCCACTTTGGGTCCATCATTACTAATGCCCAACTCACCCTACAACCCTAGTCAATTACCCAACCTACCTTGCCCAAGCTCCACTACTATCTCGAGCCGAAGCCCTTGGCACTCCTACCAAACCCACTACCACTACCACTGAAGCAAAACCGACTACCTCTTATTACCTAAATCAATCACAACCCCTTCCCTTCATTCGACCAGAAATACTACTACTAGTCAATCTGCAGACAGAATCGGTCTGGCAAAAATACCCACGTAGTTAAAGTGAATTTCCAAAAAAAGGAAAGAAAAAAAAAGAAAGAAAGACAGAAATCCAATGAGAAGGATAAAACAAAGCAAATTACGATCGTCTCTTCAACTTATATTCAATTTGAAGAAGACGTACTCTTGCTCCAGCCACCACTTCCAAGAGTGGAACTTGCGTGACTCTGGTTTGCGCTTTACAGCAACGCTAGCTTGCACATATGGGTATGAATTCTTTGGCTAATACGCTTCACTACAACGGTTAACCACATATAGCACTCTCTTGAGATTCAAAATGAATGGGTCAATACCAAGATGCAGACCAAGTCCCTCACCCCATTTCCTAGCCTACACCCTTGACCATACTTTCAACCTATCTCAAACTTTGTTTATCTTGGCGGTGTTTTTATCAAACTTGGGTAGACTCAGTCGGTTGGCTATTTTAGCCATGTGATTGCTTCTGGATGTCAGGCATACTCACCCTGTTTTGCCTGATGATGTCAAAAGGGGGAAAGCGGTGAATCCCACTCTCACTAAGACGAATTAATGTTTTTGGTGGTAGGAAGACTTGAATTGCACTTATGGATTTTGCCCTGCTTGATGGTTAAGCAGACTGCTTCTGTTTAAGCTTAGTTTAATTCTATTATGATCTTCTCTTACTGGTCTTGTCTTAAACGACGTGCTCAACTTAGGGGGAATATTGGACTAAGGGGGAATCAATCAACGAGAGGTTGGTTCTTCCAAGCTTGCATTGCTTGTGTGTTTTTTTTGCAGGTTAACTCGCGCTACGAGATTCACTCAAGTGGTTTTGGCATCATCAGCAAAAAGGGGGAAAATGTATGAAGGTATTAGAGTTTTGCTGAAGATTGCCAAAGCCTAGCCGCCAGCAAGAGTGGGTCTGAGAATTGATGCAACGAAAAGAGACCAAGTCAAAGAGAGTATGAGTTTAACGAACAGTAACTCCCACTGCAGAACAAGTCATCCAGAACCTGCCAACAGACAAAGAGTTTCGACAAACGTAGTTTGGTTGTCAACCAACTCGATCTGTCAAGCGGTTTGCATTCATATCATCTTATAAATGATGCTCAACTTAAGGGGGAATTTTATCTCTCTTGACTGAGTCGGTTCCCTTTGCCATCATCAGCAAAAAGGGGGAATTTGTTGGAACCCAAGGTTTTGCTGATTATGGCAACAGAGTAAGTCTGGTGACAGAAGAAATATCAATGATAATAGCATCAGAGCAAGTCTGGGCGATGAACGAGTCTGACTGCGGAAGGAGTCGTTCTGCGCACAAGATTCTCATGGAAAGTTCTAGAAGCTTAAAGGCGACCTTCTACTGTTAGAACGTGGAGAAAAACATGGAAAAAACTGTCACACACGTTCACATATGATCAGGCCCGAAAATCAAGGCGGTCAAGGGTATAGAGCGCCAGAACGAGTCCCCCTGCAGAGTAGTTGCGATAATTTCGGAGTATGCTTGACCAAGAGGACGTGGAGCACCATCCTGAACGTTATGGCTACTAATAGGAGCAGTTACTTTGGGTATTATCACTATTTAAGCCGGTATAAGTCATTTGTAATACTTATAGCTCTTCACTTCCATATTTCTAGAGAGAGAGAGAGTCATATTGAGAGAGATATCATTTTCGAGAGATTCTAGTGAGACTTAGTCAATTAGCTTAGGTATTTATTACCTAGAGAGCACACATAGAACACTCCCCTTTACTCCTTGTTACGCATTGATCTAAGCCGAGAGTAGAGCGAGTGTTGGATGAGACAGAGTACCTCCGTCGAATCCCAAGATAGGAAGCTAGGTAGTAATTCACATTGAATTTCAATACAAGCAGAATCCTATCTTGTGAATTTACACAAAACGCTTCCGCATTATCTCCTTGGCAAATACTTGTCTCCAAGTAGGGTTGGTCTGAGACTAACACCTCAGACCTACTCGGTCAGCACCCCGATCCCATCATTAACTATCAACGTTTGTCGGGTTTCGGTTTAACTCGGAATTTGGAAAACGTTACATTGCATGCGTAGTCTTCTTCTCGTATAATAATATACTTAATGTTGAACCTTGTTATCGCATGTAACTTAATATACTCTTGTATATCATATAGTCTGTTTCTATATTACATGTATAATTCTTAATCATATATTATACATTTCACCTTAGTATTTATTTTCCTAATTTGTTTTTCCAAGTTAAATGTAGTATAATTCGTATGTAAAAAATGCTTTGAATTATATAAATCCTTATTATTCCATGTATACTCCGAACATTAGAATTTCCATATCTAATGTTTGTAATTCTTTTTCCCTTTACCTTATATCATTTTAATTATGATAATACATGGTTATTAAACCATATTATATTTTCCGCTCCATAACATATATTTATTTATATACATGTATTATGGGTCTATTTATTATATGGTATGTCTTTATAATATATTCATTCTCTTTAATGAATATTTCTTATATTATAAATGTTACACCCTTTATAACATTAAAACCATATTATAAATTTTCATTTAAAAATGTCCATATTACCGAACAGCACCTATTTTTAAGTATTAACAAAAAATCCACCACATAATTTACATAATGTTATATTATAGTTATATAACATATATTATGACATTTATGTCATTAAAACAATTATAACCTATAGTTATATATTGTTATAAAATACCACACAACCCCTTATACTTTCGACTTTTATTATTTTCCACAATACTTCCATAAATTACAAATCCACCCCAAATTATATTTCATTGTTACACTTATAATATATACCTTATATTATAATCCTTAAACCTTAACATAATTATAACCTATAGTTTTTAAAGGCTATAATTTCCGAACAGACCCTAGGTTGTTTTAATTAAATTCCCACCACCTAACTTTGTATATTTACCAAATCTCCCCAATTTATAATACATAGTTTTCTAATATCATTAAAACTATATATTATACATATATCTTTATAAAACCTTATATATAACTCCAAAAATTACCAACTATACCAAAAGGTTATAAATATCATTCCTAACCTTATACTTTCTATAATTCTCGATTTTTACCCATATGTTACCCATTTGTAACAATGTTATAAAATATCATATATTATACTTATATAATTCATATAAACTCCAAATTTAACCAAATAAACTTCTAAAAATTCCTAATAACTTAAGGTCTGTACTAAATCCCTTTTAGTACCCCAAAGTTTCGGAAATCACAATATAACCCCATCTCTTATAAATCTTTTACAATTTAATAACTATCTTAATATAAGTAGTATTTTAATTTCTTAAATTCTCCAAACTTGGTCAAAGTCTCCTATACAGTCAACTTTGACTTCTAATACCAAATTGGAACCAAACTTTCAGTAATTACCAATTATACCCTATAGTTTTCTATTTTTACAATTTTGACCCAAAACTTTATAAAATGTTATAATTTTTATTTAATTCATTTAAAAATCCTAAATTCCTCTAAATTAAGCCCACGGCTTATATTTACTAGTAATTACCATTTGACCCCAAACTTAATTATATAAGCATACATTAAACTAAATAAGCTTTAAACTTAAGTTAAAATGGCCTAATGACATGGCCTTATTACAACTTTGCTTTATAACATAAAATTACACATAAATAGCTCAAATTATACAATAAACTCTCGGCCTTGCTGTAGTTTATTTATTTTTCCACATAATGTCATAATTTGACCATTATGTTAATTAAATCACTTAAATGACTAGCTTAATTTATCTTAGTCATTTTTTTCCATTCTTAGGTTAAATAACCCATATAATTAACTCCACTCTCGACACATAATATATATATATGCTAAGAAATCATAAAATCATAAGTTTAAGGTGTTTATACCTTGGTTTATCCTTAGTAACAACTCGGAAGCTTGGAGGAAAAATCACCACATCATTTAGACATGTTTAATACACCAAAATAAGATATGGTTATACTCCAAGCATGAGCTTAACCTTAAAGAACAATTAATGTAAGATTTAAGCAAAAATCACCTTAAAATGCAAGGAAGTTTCCAAAGGTTTCGGCCTCAATTAAACACACCATATGGTGTTAAATTCACCATATAAACATAGGAAATAGTTAGACAACAACAAGATGCTATGGTAATAAGGGTTTTACCTTGGCAAAATGCCTTAAAGAATGGTATTTCCTTTGATTTTCGGCCACCCTTGCTCCAAATGGTTAACCAACTGAATTAACATGTAAATATGAAGATTATGAGTGAATAAACTCATATAGAATTCAGAAAAGAAAACCAGATGGAGAATAGAAATGCTTAGGTATTTTTACCTATATATATGTAAATTTTGGCAACCTTGGTTCCTAGACTTGCTTCAGCCGAGAATGATTGTTGTTCAAGGTTTAAAATGCTGAGAAGGAGCCATGGAAAGTGATAGATCATGAGCTCCTTGTGTAGGTAATGGAAAGATGAAGAAGAAAAGAGCTAAAAAAGCCTTAAACCATTACCTTAGGTGCAAAAGAGATTGATTTGCCTTACATACTCAAGAACACAGCTTGATAGGGTTAGAGAAGGCTGATGGCTCGGCTGGAATGGGACAAGAGGCAAGAGAAAGCAAGGTAATGTGTTTAAATGAATAAAATGTATAAAAAGGAATAGTAAAATGATGATTCATCACATTAGTTAGATATTTAGAATTAATGCTGAATGTGATGTCCTCCATTATATTAAGCTGCCGACTTCATAAGGGTTAGAAGGGTCATTAATTGACCATTGACCATACTTAGTCAATTTTGCTTTAAAAATGCACTATTTGGGTTACTATTCATAAATGAATGCCATATTTTTGATTTTTTTGAAATCTTGGATTTAGACCTTATAATGTGGTACATTATAGTACATTATATCAAGGTCTAATCCAATGCTTAACACCACTCAAAACCCACTCAGAAAGTCAATTTTCCCAAAACGTGCTTTAAGGAATTTTAAGGCACATTTTGTGTTAGAACATGTTTTAGAGCTTGGTTTCCTTTGATAATGGTTCTATAATGTTCATTACTTCATTATAATACTTAGGAATCCACTTTGGATCCTATTTGAGGTCATACAATCTTTATGGTGCTTTAAAGCACATTTTGGCTTTACCGATCTTAAGGCATGTTTTGCCTTGTTGAGATCTTTAGATTGTTTCCCCAATGGTATATAGATGTTTATTAACCAACTTAGATCATTAATAGATCATTTAATTATGTTTTTAAGGTTAGGGGTATTTCATTATTAGTTAGTTAGAATAAACTAGACACAACCTCTTTTTGGTTCAATAACCTAGAGGGATACTTTTAGGAAAACTTGCTACGGCAGACAAGTACACTTGCTGATATACGATTTTATCCATACAGTCATACCAAAAACCCCAACCTAAGTCATTTAAAGCTAATGTTGCTACCAGTAATTTCTCTCATAGGTAGGGCAACTGGATTGCTGACACTGGTGCAACCCATCATTTTACTAGTGACTTTCAGAAACTGAATTTGGGAGCTAATGACTACACTGGCACAGAAATAGTCAGCCTGGGTGATGGTACCTCTGTCTCTAGAACTCATCAAGGATTTGACAATCTTACTACTCCCAATGGATCTTAATTATATCATGTCTAGTATCTACATGCACCTGGACTTCTTACTAACCTTATTTCAGTCAAAATGTTTGCTGCTAATAATGATGTTTCTATTGAGTTCCTTCTTGATTGTTTCTTGTGAAGGATTGCTCAACTGGGAGGATTATTCTGCGAGGTTCAATTGAGGGTGGCCTTTACACTTTCCTTAGCACCTCTCAACACCCACAGGTTCATCACATCTATACAGCAGGGTATTCGTACTTCAACAAATAGATGACATTATAGAATAGGCCATCCTTCTTTCTTACAGACAAAGTTTATTATTAATAAGTTTAATCTCAGACAAATGAAAATCAATTTTGTTCTTCATGTTGTAAAGGGAAAGCTCATGCTCTCCCTCATAAACCTACTAGTTCTAGATCTCTCAAACCTTTTGCCCTACTTTATATGGATCTTTGGGGTCCAGCTCAGTATGTTTCTGTTGACGATTATAGATACTATTTGTAGATTGTTGATGGCTCCACTAGATTTACGTGGTGTTTTTCTAGTTTCTCTCAAGTATGAGGTAGCTATTGTTTTTCCTAAGTTTGTTTCACTTGTTGAAAATCAATTTTCCACCACAATTAAATCTGTCCAAACAGGTAATGGTAGGGAGTTTTTGGCTCTTAAAAGCTTTCTTGGCACAAAGGGAATAGAACATTGGCTCACATATCCATATTCTCATGCTCGAAATGGGATGGTGCAGTGCAGACATCGATTGTTATGGATAAGTCTCTTACCCTTCTTACCCATGCCCACTTACCTCTATCCTTTTGGTCTTATGCAGTCCTCACTTCTACATATCTTATCAACAAAACTCCCTCACACACTCTACATAACCAGTCTCAGTATCAGCTTCTGTTTCACAATCTCCAGATTACACTAAACTTCACACTTTTGGCTCAGTCTGTTGGCCAAATATGCACCCTAGAAATCCACATAAATGCTCATTCCGCTCCATTGAATGTATATTCCTAGGGTACCCTCCCTGTCTCACAGAATACATTTAATTGACCATATCACACAGAACACTATTATCTCTCGTGATGCGATATTCAATGAAGACCATTTTCCCTCTGCTACTTCTCACTGTTCTAAAGCTTCTTTTAATATCGCAGCCTCCACTATGTCTATGAACCCAAATTTCTTTAACCTCTCAGGTTTAAATTTTATCTAAAACTACCTTACCCCAAGCCCCTACTACCCAACAACTCTCCTTCTTCTTCCTCACTTGACCAGATCAACTCTCATTCTATACCTGACCCTTCCCCACCTGCACCACCATAGAATAATGCTCATCCCATGGTTACTAGATCAAGGACTAATTCCCTTCAACCAAGACCTATACTGATGGTGTAGTCCTCTAGCCAAAACTCAGAAACACAATGATTACTTCTACTGAGGTTCCTGAGGAACCTATACTTTCAAACAAGCACAAAACTATAAAGAATGAAGGCAGACAATTCAGAAGGAGTACGATGCTCTCATGAGAACGGGGACATGGGAACTGGTCCCTTATGACATAAACATGAATCTTTTAGAGCCCAAAAGGAATTCAGATGGAACCCTACAAAAGGAGAAATACTAGATTGGTTGCTCAGGGCTACTCTCAATCCTATGGATAAGACTATACCGAAACCTATAGCCCTGTGGTGAAAACATCAGCTATAAGATTAGTTTTGTCTGTTGCTGTCTTTTTGGATTAGCTCATCTATTAAGATGATATTTAGAATACTTTTTACATGGAGATTAGAAGAAAAAGTGTATATCAAATAGCCTCAGGGGTATGTTAATCCTCACAATCCTAATTATGTTTGTCTCTTGAAGAAATCTCTCCACGGCCTGAAACAATCTCTTAGGGCCTAGTTTTCTAAACTAAGCTCTTATCTCATAATGTTGAGTTCTCTCCTTCTCTCTCATATTCATATCTGTTTATTTATAAACATAAGAAGGATGTCATGTATGTTCTGATTTACGTTGATGACATCCTCTTTACAACCTCATCTCAAACCCTAATTATAGAGTTCATCTCACATTTGTCCACAAACTTTCAGTTTTATCCTCAGGGAACTTAATTATTTCTAGGGGTTTCTGTAACCAGCAATCTAGAGGGTCTTCTTCTAACCCAGACTAAATACATCCATGATCTTCTCACCAAACTTGACATGATCAACTCCAAATCTTGTTCCACCCTTCTATCTACCACCTCTAACCTCGATACTTTAGATTATTATGATAACCCTACTCACTACCGCAGTGTTGTAGGTAGCCTACAGTACCTTGCTATCACACGTCCCGATCTATCATATGCTATTAATCGCGTGTGTCAGTACATGCATAAACCCAAACAAGTTCACTGGAGTGCAGTTAAAAGAATTTACGTTGCCTGGTGGGGACTCAAAGGTTGGGTCTTTCGTTTCCTCAGTCCACTCTTGGCTCCCTTGATGTCTCGAACGCCAACTGGGGTGGCTCTTTGGTTGACAGACGGTCGACTGTTGCCTATCTCATCTTCTTCGGCAACCATCTTATCATGTGGTGCAGTTACAAGCAGAATCCTGACTCCCATTCATCTACTAGAGTGGAGTACAAGTCTGTTGCAATTGCTACTGCGGAAGTCACTTGGTTGCAAATATTGCTCTCTGAATCAGGGATTTCTCTCCCAAATCCACTGCAGGTATTGTGATAACCTGGGTGCAACCTTCCTTGCTTTGAATACGATGATTCACTGTCGGATTAAGTATGTTTCATTGGATTATTTTTTTTTGTGCGTGAAAAGATTCAAAATAGGAGCTTGACTATCCGTCTGAAGCTCAGATCACACATCTTCTAACAAAACCTAGTTCTACTTCTCTCTTTCATAAGTTACGAGCCAAAGTTCCCCTTACCAATGGGTAGTACCCGTCAATGCAAATTCTATATATAAAAAGCACGGTTTTCATCATTATGCTCGATAAGGAGAATAAGGGAAGCTCTAATAAGAAAAATATTGGAAGGGAAAAATACTTCGTAAATGAACTTGTTCCCATAATAGGTATATCGAAATTATTGTACGACAAATAACCAGGATACTAGCCCAATGGGCTTATCATATTGTAAATAGGCCCAATATTGTTTTTAACACCCAATTTCTAATAGTTTCAGTCCATACTTATGTATAAGTGGTATAACACCCTATGAATGACATGAGCTATTTTCCTGATATTTCATCATCTAGTATCCCTGAGTTTTTTGATTTATATTATCCATTTTTTTAACATAAATATTAGTATGTATTGAAGGAAAAAAATTTGTTGTCGTTAGACGTACAATGCTACCACTCAGCTTACAGGAAACAATACAATAGAACAACAAAACAAATTCCATTAATGGCTCCTACCCTTTTTTTGTAGGAAAACTTAATTTGATCCCCTATGAGAAGTGCTAGGAATTTGACAACATTTTTCTAGAGGATCTCATAACATTAGAGGCAAAAAAAAACTCAAACATGATAGCTAGATACTTGAAGATACAAAAATTTACATGCATGGTTCAACCCAATGTTCATGGGAGAAAGAGACAAAAGACTATCAAGAGATTGAAAGAGTGAACTTATACAGGTCTTAAACGCACTATGTTGTTTTTTATATTTTTGTACGTAAGACAAAAGAAGAGACGACCACAATAATTCACCACTAAATCGTCACATGAACATTGTTGAGATTGTAGGGTATGTGTGGTTAGTGTCGGGGGGAGGGGGGAGGGTTAGGGTGGGGGAGGGAAAGGGGAGTGCTTACTCCTTTCTTCTCTTTTTCCTCTTCATCATTCTTTTTGTTGTTCTACCTCCCTGTAAATGCAGAGCGATAAACTTCCACCAAATTATCTTCACCCTTCGGCGAGGTCTTTGCCTAGCTGCTTTTGCCTTGCTATTTTTGCCGGAGTTTGCCTTGCTTATGTGCCTTAATCTCCTATTTTTTCTTTAATTTATGTAGCTGTGAGCCCTTTCTTTCATGGTCCTTTTCTTTTCCTTTTTCTCATCCTCTACCATATGGACAATGCTCTTGGGCTGGAGGGATAGTTTGGTGGGAGAGTTGTCAGTTGGAGCTACGAAGGAGTCCCTGAGAAGACTGGATAACGAGGCAGTGGATGTGGCTCAGTGGAGAGCTAGAGTCGTACGATGATGAAAAGTGTGAGAAGCTGCTATGTTTAGTGTTGTGTATGCTATATATGTAGTTTACTCGTTGTGCTATGCGTAATAGTTGCACTACAAAAAAAGGACATATAGCAACAGAAATTTTTATCAACTGTCTACATTTCCGTTACTATATATCTGGACGGGGCCACCAAACAAAACACTTTATTTTCCTCTTTAAAAAAAAATTCAGTCTCTAAACAAAACAAAAGTACCGCACCTCCCGTTAACTTCCTTCCAATTTTTCCCCTTTCAAAAAAAACTAGTTGCTGAAAAAACCAGTCACGACTCGCGCGCACCTTCTTCCCATTTTCCCTCTGCGCGCGTACTCTCTTCTATTTCCCTCCCAAATGCTTCTCTGGCTGACTAAATTTTTTCTTTGCTCTGGGTTTCGCTCCAACATTGTGTTACCTGTATTCACTGTACTCAAGATTTGGATTAGGGCGCCAGATTTCATCTTCTCGGTTACAGGTTCTTCACTTCTGTTGAACCATTCTACTACCTTTTAATTTCTTAAATCTCTAATTACTCTTCTTGTTTTACTTCCTCGGTACTAATTCTGGCTATTTGCATGCTCAAGACGCCAATTAGTGGAGTCACGCCGGTAAATATGGTCGACATTGTTTTTTGTTGTTTCTTGCCGCACTAGCTACTACCGGTGAGTTTATCAGTTTAGGAGCAGATTCATTCTTTCCATCTCAATCTGCCTCTGTTTTTTGTTTTTCATGAAAATAATCATATTGCTCTTCTGTTATTTACCTATATTAGGAATTTCACACAGCTTACTCACTGATTCACACTCCTTCGTTCTTCAACTATCAGGCTGGGCGGGTGACTTTTGAAGAATAGAACTCTTTGATTCAGGTACCACTGTGAGTTTTGTGGTTTATAATTGTGTCACATGTTGCTTGGGTTGCTCTGAGGCTCATCTTTATATTTTTCTGCGTCAATGGGTTGGGCACTATTGTGAAAAGAATCATTTATATGTTTTTTTAGGGTCAAGTGCACATTTGCGTTCACATCCAAAGTCAAAACACTTGTCTATATGACTGAGTGTAAGCCGTGTGTTTTCTGCATAGTTAGAAAAGAATACTTAAACCCTCGTGCCTAAACTGTACTTCAGATTTGGTCAGCTTTGGCTGCGTTCGGACCACGCCGTTTTTGGGTTGTTTTGGGAGTGGTCCCCACGTGGGTCCTACGTTCTACTCCAATAATATACTGCCACATATAAAACAACCACAAAACAGCCAGACCAAAACAACCACAAAACAACCATGCCGAACGCAGCCTTTGTTTATGAGCACTGCTGTTCCAAATGAGGAATGAAGAGTTTATGATAGAACACTCGTTTGTTCGGGAGTGTGTTCCAAATGATTTTGGCACCCAGTATTTTGGTTGGTCTTCCTATGCCTTCTTCATGATCTAGGCACCCCACCCTTGTCTACTGAATCATTGGCTGTAGGGGTTGTTATTCTGAAAAGTGAAAGTGTGTCTGCTTGCCCACTTATATAAAAACCATTGTGTTCAAATTAACATGACCGGTTAGACTTTTGGGTTTTGATTTTTACTTATGCTATTTCTATTTCGGTAAGTGTTATAAATATTATGCTTCAAATTGTTGAGATATTATATATTATGCTTTATACTATCTTGTATATAGCAGTATTATAATAATGGTGTCCACGTATATGATTAGTAGTCTTTGTGTAGTAGTCTAGTTACGGTGTTTTGTTATTAGTTTTAGTTTATTTTTCTCTTCTGTTAGTCTACTCTGTATGATTAGTCCTCTGTCCTTTATTCTGTACACACTTATCATTTGTATCCTTTCTTCAGTAATTTGTAAAGTGGAGTTTTCAGTTCCTTCACAAATTACTGCCATTGCATCATCCTATAGTAAATAACTACTTATTTCTGATGTCTTTTTGTTGTTCCAATTAGAGCATCTGCTTCTGAATGAATCCCAACCCATCCATCTTATTATTCTTGTGTGTGAATCCTTATTTGCTTGTTTTAATTTGATTGTATGATTCTGTTTGGTCAGATTATGATTGTCATGTTTTTGGACCTTAAGGTTTCACTCTTGTGTGTGTATCCGAGACTAAGGCGTTGAGTTTCTGAGTTCTTACTAATGTGAATTCCTGTTCTACTGTCACAAGGAATGAGTTCAGAACTGCATTCAATAAATTATTTTTTAATCATTAGTCCATTTAATTTTTTTTCTGGATTTTAAATGGCTGTTCAATTAAACTGCTATTATTTTTGTTGCTATTATAAGTTATCTTTTTATTGCCACACAGTGTTCTGGTTTTACTTTATCTTTATTGTCATTTTAAGCTGTTGCTATGATAGAAAATACCCTCCCTTAATAACTATATATGTTTTATTTAATTGAATTTTTGCAGTGATCATAATTGTTTCACCCTAACAATCCTTCTTGCTGCCTACGGTAGACAGTTCTGACTGTCTCACTTTAGGTTCGGTTATCTTCTTAGTTGGTTCTCGTAAATTATTTCTCTACTTGTGTAGTGATTCAAGGCTTAAGATATCTCTTTTATGTTTGCTTCAATATGTTTGTTATCTGCGGTAACAATTTAGGTAGAACAGATTATGATTATCTTATGCATTATTTGTAGTAGCTTCTTTCCTAATCGGTACTCCCCCTAAACTTACTGCTAGTATTAACACTATTAGCTCACCTTCTACTTTATGAAATAAATGTCTTTATAGTTTTAAAAGCTAACACAATGTTAGTACAATGTTTCTTTCTAGTTTTTCAAGTAAAATTTCTTTAAGTGTAACTTTTATATAACATGTAGACAAATAACTTTTCTAAGTAATTTCAAAAGTGATTTTCCTTTGTGTCAATATTATGGTTTACACACACAATATAGAAATTTTTTAGGAAAATTGTACTACTAGTTAGATATTGCTAATCTATTCTTAATAGTTATGGTCATAATTCATAATTGCTTAGTATTTACACGGATAATTACTATATTTCAGATTAAGCCATTTGAGTAAAAATTAGCTATGGATAAAAGTTGGATTCATAAACCTAGATCAACCAGAGAATTCAAAAGTGGTGCCCGTGGTCTTATTGATGTTATCTTTCCAGGGAGACCTGAAATAGCAAAGGTTAAATGTCCATGTCGAGGGTGTCTAACGTTATTCCACCGTTCAAAAAAGCAAATGTTTGAAGATTTGCTTGTTAAAGGGTTCATGAAAAATTTTAGTTATGACGAATGGATGAGGGATATAGACATGCCAGGAACCTCCACGTTAGGAACTTCCAATGTTGAGCAAACCATATCTAGAGATGGTATTATGGACCTTTTACATGATATTGGTCAACCATTGATGAGAGATGACAATATAGATGGAATTGAAGATGTCAATATTGGTGATCCACATGATAATCCTCCACCGATATCATTGAATGCAGCAGACACATTTTATAAATTGATTAGAGATGCTGATCAAAAGATATACCGTAACTGTAAAAAACACAGCAAGTTATCATGTGTGATCCAGCTATATCATATCAAATGTCTTAATGGTTGGACTAATAAGTCATTCACCATGTTGTTGAAGTTTTGAAAGAGTTGCTGCCTGACGAGAATTTGTTACCAGAATCATTTTATGAAGTTAAGCAAATGATCTCAAGCTTGGGTTTAGGTTATGAGAAGATTCATGCTTGTCCAAATGATTGCATGCTATTCTGGGGCGATAAGAAGGATGCAGTTTCTTGTGATTGTGGGGCTTCTAGGTGGGTAGACAATGATTGTGATGATGAAGATTCTAGTGCTCAACTATCACTAACAAAGAAGAGGAAACCAGCAAAGGTTTTACGTTGGTTTCCTTAAAACCGAGGTTACAAAGGTTGTTCTTATCTGAAAAAACTGCATCTCTAATGAGATGGCATCATGATGAACCTCGACAAGATGATCTGATGAGACATCCATCTGACTCCTTGGCTTGGAAGCACTTCGATTCCAAATTTCAATAGTTTTCATCTGAACCCCGTAATGTACGTCTAGCATTAGCCTCAGATGGTTTTAATCCTTTCAGAATCATGAATGTTGCTCATAGCACTTGGCCTGTCATCTTAATTCCCTACAATTTACCACCATGGATGGTTATGAAACAACCGAATTTATCCTCTCTTTGCTTATTCCTGGCCTAAAAGCTCCTGGTAACAAGATGGACGTATACATGCAACCATTGATACAAGAGTTGAAGGAGTTATGGGACATGGGTATTGAAACCTTTGATGCTTCTCAAAATGAAACTTTTCAATTGCGTGCAGCCATATTGACAACAATAAGTGATTTTCCTGGATGCTACTCTTTCTGGATATAGCACAAACGGACAATTTGCTTGTCCATGGTGTGGAGTTAATACTACATCGAAATGGTTACATCACGGTGGGAAATATTGCTACATGGGTAGTCGTCGCTGGTTAGAAGAGGGGCACACCTTTCGTACAGAATGTCAAAGTTTTGATGGCGAACAAGAGTTGAGACCTCCCCCTACCCCTTTATCTGGGGCTGAAATATTACAAAAACTTGATGGTTTTGAGTTCTTTGAAGACATTGTCAGCCTTGGACCTTGGAAACAGAAGTCAATTTTGTTTTCACTACCTTATTGGAACGATAATTTGCTTCGACACAGTCTCAATGCGATGCACATAGAAAAAAATGCATTCGAAAACGTCAGTGGAACATTCTTGGGGCAAGCTGGAAAGTCAAAAGACAACCTTAAGGCTAGACTTGACCTCCAAGTAATGGGCATAAGAAGTTCCCTCCATCCAAAAAAGCGCTCCACTTCTGATAGAATATATTTACCGAAAGCCCTCTATCAAATGACGAACAAGGAGAAAGATAGTTTTCTTCAAGTTCTCAAGGAAATGAAAGTTCCGGATGAATGCTCATCAAATATCTCCCGTTGTGTGCAATCTTCCCAAAAGAAGTTGATTGGGCTTAAAAGCTATGATTGTCATATGCTAATGCAAGAATTCTTGCCCGTTGCTCTTCGGGGCCATCTACCTGATGATGTCACCATGATCCTGATTGAACTTTGTAACTACTTCAAGAATATATGCTCAAAGGCGATATCTGTTAAGGATCTTGAAATTTTAGAGTCTCAAATTCCTCTTACTTTGTGCAAATTGGAAAGGATTTTCCCTCCATCATTTTTCACAGTGATGATCCATTTGGTTATTCATTTGGCTAGTGAAGCTAAGATTGGTGGTCCAGTTTGCTACAGATGGATGTATCCTGTCGAAAGGTATGGTACCTTTTTTTTTATCAAATGGCAAAATATGTTCTGTTTTGGTTTGATTTAAAAAATGTATCACAAGGTACACATTTTGTAGGTTTTTGTGTACTCTAAAGTCATATGTACGAAATAGAGCCCATCCGGAAGGTTCCATTGCCGAAGGTTACATAGCTGATGAGTGTCTAACATTTAGCTCTCGATACTTCACTGGGATAGAAACAAGATTTACTCGACCCATTCGAAATGATGAGTATCTTGCAGAATTAAGTGAAGAACAGGCATGTATCAACCATGTTCGACCACTAGGAGTAAAGTTGGATGGAGAGAAGTCACAGGTCGGAAAAGGAAACGAGTTGCACGGATAAAGCTCGATGAAAAATCATTGCTACAAGCACATAGATATGTGCTATTCAATATTGAATCGGTCACCAAGTTTCGAATGTAAGTTATCCTTGAACTAATACTCATTGTTTCTTTTTCACACAACATATCACTAAAGTCGCTGAGTTATTCAGGGAACACAAAGAAATTCTTAAAAAGAAATCACGTGGTAGAAGGTGAGGCCTTACGAGCTAGAGAAAACTCATTGTGACGAATTTTGCGGCTGGTTTCGAGAGAGGGTATATCTACACCCTTATATAAGTAGTACTGACAATTTATTTCTTAGTGTAGTACAAATTTATTAATGTGTTAAAGATCTTTCCTTAGGTAGCACGATTAGAGGAAGGTGGCAGCAATGAAATCACAAGTGAAATCAAGTGGCTTGCTCGTGGCCCTAGTGATTTAGCTAGATTTTTCTGGTTACGTTGTTAACGGATTTAGATTTCACACGAAGGATCACGATAGACACTTGAAAACCCAAAACCATGGAGTTGTTGTGCAAGTCGATTGTGAAAGTTATGCAAGTTCAAGAGATACTCAACCCGTTAGTGGTCAAGTTAACTACTATGGCTCTATCAAGGAGATTATTCAATTGAACTATTCTGGCTTCAAAAAGTTTGATCTTTTTAAGTGTGAATGGATTGATGTCAACAGAGGTTGCAAAAAGGATAAGTTGGGATCACTCTTGTCAACCCTTCACTTATGGTGCACACAGGATCTAACTGGACAGATGATCCATATATTTTTGCATCTCAAGCCAAAAAGGTCTATTACATTAAAGATGTTATTCATAACGGGTGGATGGCTGTGAGACATGTGAAGTTAAGGGATCTCTATGATATGGGTGAAAAATCATCCCTTGATTTGGGTGTAGAAGCAGCTACTGAACCTTTTGATCAACAATCATTACATAGAGTTGATGTGAATGATGAAGTTGATATTATTTCAACACAAGAGCAAGATCAGTTGGAAGATGAAGACTATGGACAACATTTTGTTTAATGTTGATTGTTGTTACTAATGCACTTTAATTTTGAGCATATAATGTTGATGAATGTTGAACAATACAATTTTCAAATCTAAATACTACTTCTAGTTGAAATTCATGTTGCTGCTGCTCATTTGTTGTCTATTCATTTCGTTTTTGTTGCTGTTTTCTTTATATCATTCGTTAATACACTTTAATTTTGAGCATTTAATATTGACATGTGTTGAACAACACAATTTCAGATCTAAATATTACTTCTAGATGAAATTCATGTTGCTGCTGCTCATTTGTTGTCTATTATTTTTGTTTTTGTTGCTGTTTTTCTTTATAGCATTCGTTACTGAGTTGTTTGCAAAGACAACTTTGAAAATGGCAAAAAGGAAAAGATTGAACATTGTAACCTGCAATCAAGTGAGTGGCCTGCTCATCAAATGGAGAAGGAGAAACAACAGAGACTCAACATACCTCTGAAGAGTGTGGAGATAACGGACAAGTTCATGTAAACTCCTCGGACGGTGAAACTCGAGAATGTGAATTTGGGCAGCAAGGTTTGAATTTTTGTCCTTTATTTTTATTTTCAGCAACAAAGATAAGTGATCATTTATACCTTATGACAAACTTTGAAGTTGATACTTTTTACATCAATAGAAGAAACACAACTGAAAAAAAAGACTCGCGGTGCTACTGTTATGGCTGATGTTTGGGAGTTGGAATCAAATAAGAAAATCAAAGTTGAGCTAAATCGCTACGGAGCTCCAGTTGGTGATGAAGGCGCTACACTTACCCGTTTCTTGGGCACTGTAGCTCGAGACTCTAGGTATGCACCTATTGATTATGCTGATTGGCGTAAGATGCCGCAAAAAAAGAAAGATGATGTGTGAGAGCTTGTGCATGTATATGTGATACACTCTCTACAATAGATCAAACTTGTTTATGGTCTTTATCATAAATGTTTTGTAGTCGTGTTCATATAATATTTATTTCATCAGAAAAAATTCTCTTTGCACCTGATATGGCTGAAACCAGAGATGGGTGTTGGCTGACTTGAATGATAAGTGGAGGCTGTGGAAAAGTTCTTTGAAGAGTAAGTATTTTGATGCTAGCAAGACTTTTGATCAAATGGTGGAAAAATTGGATGATGGAAGGGTTGATGAAGGACAATTTAAATTGCTTCTCACGTATTGGCTTACAGAAGGAGCTAAGGTAAAATGATAGGTTTTATTTTTTGTAACTATAGCATGTTATGCCTTGGTTATTTCACTTTTGTATCACTAAGTTATTTCACTTCTATTATGCAGAAAATTAGTGAGATAAACAACGTGAATAAAAGCAAGAGTAAGGATCCTCATACAGGTGGAACAAAGACATTTGCTAGAGTCATCCATGAAGAGGTGATTGATTTCATTTTGTTTCACATTGCATAACTAAATGAGATTGCATTCACAATAGATAATAATCAATGAACATTTTTTTCTTAATTTATGTACCCAAGACTGTAAAATCGAGTGGAACTCTCCTTCCCGTGCTGCAATTACATCAAAACTCGCTTCAGCAGTAAAACAGGAGAATATGTTACACAGAAGCTGCTGAAATGGCGGTATTAAAATTCTTTCAACTATATATCAATGTTTCAGGTTGATAAACATGTACTAATTACATGTATGATGTTACTGAAATACCCCAAACCTAAAATGTTATTTAAACATTTAAACATGATTTATTAAGACTAAAAAGAGTCTTAGAAACATTAGCAAACAATTTAAAACACAGAAAATACAAGTAATTACCTTAAAGGTTATTTAGGGCGAAAAATGCTCTAAGCTTGGGATAAGCTTGGTTAAGGCTTGGTAAGCTTACCAAGACTTCATTTATATTAATGAACATATTAAATCAATTACCAAAGAAAACCAAGCTTGAAAACAAGTTAAAACACAAAATGTGCTTTAAGAAGTCTTAAAGCACGTTTTTGAAAAATTGTCTTGTAAATGAGTTTTGAATGGCTAAATGTCCATCATTACTCTTAAATATATATGTGTACTATATAGTATCACATTTGGGTGGCTATATTAGTGGGAAATCAAAAATTTCACTTCTATGTGCCTTGTATTTGTGAATAGTAACTTTTACAAGCTAGTTTATAACATATGTTATATTAAGTAATTAAATTGACAAACAAAGACTAAAACACCCTCATTACTATTGGGGGCCGGTTTTTAAGGGTGGTGACTCACCACTCTTGTTAGCTCATTAGTTAAATAAAGATGATGACAGTTAAGTACTATTTACTTACTTTATTAACAAATATCTTACAAAGCAAATCCTATCTCATTCTCATTTCTTTCCTTCTTTCCCACGGTTTGCAAACACCACTTCTACCTCTCTTCTTTGCTCTCTCTCGGTAATACCACTACCACCATTAAAACATAACTTCAATCTCTTGCCAAATCTTCCCACTTGTCCAAATCAAGAACAAACACCACCATCTCTTCCTTGCATCAAGCTCTTCATTTCTATCTCCTTAAAACTTCAAGACGACCATTTCTTCGGTGCCATGGAGTTCCACCATTGAAGGAGTTTGAGCTTGTTCTTCTACATATTATTACTCTCCTTGGCTTCTAGGTAAGGAATCTCAAATAAAAGTCAAGTTTCCTCCTTGTTTTTTGCCATAACCGAAAATAATATTGAAGGAGCTCTTTATGTGACCTTGTTCTAGCTTCATTTCAACCCTTCTTGGACTAGGTGGAGTCCTCTCTTCATAGACATTCAAACTCTCTTCAAAGATCAAGGTAAAACAATCACATTGATGTTTTTGAAATAATGTGAAACTAGGGTTTACAATGAGATGGAGCTTATAGCTTGAATACTCATATAATGTTTGTATATTGTTTAGAGCTTGTCAAAGAATCAAGTACTCTATCGGTTTTCTAAAGGAAACAAGAAAGAAGTTTGGTTGGAAAGAGGTAAAAATACTAACCTAATGTTGTTTAATGCCTTAGGAGAAATGAACTTATAAATGCTTATTAAAACTACCTAAAGAGCAAATGGTGAATGACTTAGTAAAGTGTTCTCAAGACTTAGTAAAAGGGGCATATATGTTGTTGAGTGTATTTGCAGGTTAAAGGCATATATATTGTGAGGAAATTCAGTGTTTATGGTTTGAGCAATTTAAGGGCCTAAGTGCCATGCAAATTTAAATTATGCACAATATTGTGGTGTAGTGTAAACTTGGTGAAGTTTTGGTGTATGAGAGTGTTCTTGGTGATTTTAGGTATTCTTGTGTGTTTGATGAAGAAAACAAAGTGTTTAGGCTTAGTAATGTTCTAGGAGAACCCATGTCAAAATTTAGGAAATATCTAAGGAGTTCTAGGTATTAATGTAAGGTTTGGTGAACTAGAGATGTTAGAAAATGACTAGGTGTTACTAGAGGAGAAACTATGTCTTAGAGTGTTCTAGGTAAACAAAAGGACTTAGACATTAACTAGAGTTTAGGTTGGTGAGAAATAATGCTTTAGAGATGATGTTGTAGTGGTGAGAAAGCATTTTGGGATAGTAGTTACCATAGGTGAGAAACACCATCTAGGAACCTAGTATAGAATAACATAAGTGTTAGGAATTTGTGAAGGAATAAGTAAAGGCTTAAGGAATTAGAAAATGAGTTTATTGTGTTTAGGATGTGTCTTAGGTGTGTTTAAGTGCCCAAATGAGGTTAGGGAGTGTTAGGTTATATGGGGTGAAGTTTGGAGTGAATGTAAAAGGAGGAACAAAGTCTGGGGCAGACCGAACTTGCGACCGAACTTGCAAGTTCGTCGAGCCCAGTTACCCTGCGAGAATGGCTTTGGAAAAGACCGACCTTGGGGGACCGGACGCAGTCGGTCGGGCCGTTTGAGTACGGATTGACTTCTGAAAAGGCCGAACTTGGGACCGGACATGGTAAGTTCGGTCGGGCTAAATTACAAAGGAGGAGAAACGTTCTGGAAAAGGTCCGAACAAGGACCGGACTTGGTAAGTTCGGTCGGTCGGGCTAAATTTACAAAGGGGAGAAAATCTCGGGAAAAGACCGAACATAGGACCGGACTTGTAAGTTCGGTCGGGAGTAGGAAATTTTTTAACGGAAATGTAGTTCTGGGGAATCGACCGAATGGGTAAGTCGGCCGGCAGGTCGGTCGGACCTAAACTTGTAAAAAAAAAAAAACAGAAAAGAATGTGACTTATGTAGTTAACCCTAGGGTGTTTAATGAAGGTAACCTAGGGTAATATAGGCATTAAAACATGTCATACAAGCATGTGAATACAAAGTAAGTGTGAAGTTAAATAATTAATTAACCGACCTTACTAATGTGTATAGGATTCTCTCAAGGTGGGAACGAAACAAGGCAAGGGCCAAGGTATGGTTTTCTTGCAGTCTGTTGCCTACCGGTTTACACCGGCCTGTGTGCTGTTTGTTTTCTGTGTGTTTACGACCTTACAAGATTAAGGCATGAAAAGAGTTTACGGTTGTTTATATTATGATGATGTATGAATGTGACTCCTATCCCTTGGTGTGTCTAACAAGACCTATATGCTTGCTTGTGTGTGACTTAACAAGATCACTTGTATGTTCACTAACAAGTGCTAACCGGGGGAGTGAGGAGTCCGGTCTGTTCCGGCCACGCGTGTGAGGACGGGGGTCGATATCATATCCGGTTCGACTCTCTGGTGTATGTATAGGTTGTTCTCCAATTTGGTTTTCAACCTTCCCTTAGCTTATCCAAAGCTAGTTACTGACTCACGTCGGGCCACAGGGGCATACGTATGTTATTTCGGTGTGCTTGGGATCACTATATCCGACACACCTTGGGATTAAGTTAACCATTCAAATAACGGGATGGTAACGAGGTATGTAACGAGCTTAACATGGGATTAATGAAAATCCTTAGGCTCACTTGGTATTCTAACCATGATGGAATGTTCCTTGTGAGAACCGACCTTGTGGTGTTATGGTTGTTAATGTGCTATGTTATGGTGAATAAATACATGTATATGATGTTGGTTGTTTTAAAAGAACTCCATGTTATCATGACAAGTGGTTTGCGCGTATCCCGGTAGCCGATGGGCTGCGCGTTAGCCATACCAGCAAAGGTGCTGACCCCTCGGGGGCTCCATTTTCTTTTTCATTGCAGGATGAGACTTGAAGAGGCGGAATGGTTGTAGGTTTAGACCATGATACTTTTGTTTATTTTGGATGTTGGCCCGGGATGCGCCTGTGCTCCCGTGGCGTTATATTTTGGTACTGTTAGTTGACGGTGGAGGATGTTATGTTGTAGACGGTATGTAAATTAAATACTCGGTTTTAATGGTTATGGTTATGTTGGATGTTGGGTCCTATTGCTCGGGAGTCTGATCATCAGACCGATACGTTGTTATTTATTCTGCCTAGTTAACCACGTGGGTGGTTAACGGCGTTGTAACACCAAATTGTTAGTTGTGTTTAGTTGGTCATTTCCGCTGCGACTGTATTTATTGTTAGGGCGTAGTAGGGGTGTTACAAAAAGTGGTATCAGAGCGAAGTATCGCTCTGATGACTAGAATACCGAGCATAGAGTAAACCGAGTTAGGAAATCTAACTATACTTATGGAGTGAGCAGTTATGGACGGGTTAACCACTAACTAAGTGTGGGAATACCTTATAATCGGGAGACGTTACTACCGTTGGACCGATAAGTGTGCAAGCGTGTTGCTAATGAATGTTCATATGAATTCAGATGCAGGTAGACCGCGAGGTCGAGGCCGCGGACGCGGTACTGGAGATATGGGTGACCAGGGCGAGAACCCTACGGCACAGACTATGGCTGAGGCAGTTGCAGCCGCCGTAGCCCAGATGGTCCCCCAGATTGTAGCTGCGGTGCAGCAGGGGCATCAGCCCGGAGTTCAGCCACCACCACCACCGCCACGTGAGACCAACTGGGTCAAGGCGTTGGCTGATTGAGGCCGCCATCATTCCATGGGGAGACCGATCCCCGTAAGCTAGAGGCGTATCTCCGAGCTGGAGACCGCCTACGAGACTTGGCGACCGTGCTTGAGCAAGGTCCGACTGCCGCCTACTACTTGAAGGGCACACAGTTGGTGGAAACTGGTGAGGGAGGACAGGATGACTGATCCGGAGTTTGGATGGAGGGAGTACACGGCTCTGCTGCGAGCCAAGTATTACCCGGTGCATGTGCAGGAGGCAAAGCGCCTCGAGCTTGACAGTCTGAAGCAGGGGGATAAGATGTCGGTTGATGACTACTATACCGCATTCACCGGCCTTATCCACCTGTTACCAGACCTTGGATATTCGAACCGAGTGTTGGTGAACCGGTTCTACAATGGTCTCAACTACCGTCTTCGCTACGGGATGGGACCAGCTGAGTATACTACCTTGCAGGTAATTAAAATACCGTGATATGAATCAGTTAATACTGATAGTGAATGTTAATGTGAGTTGGTGAGTTTTGTTTTGCGGGGCATGACTGACGTCCTAAAATTCAGGAGTGCTATCATGCCGCTGCTAAGGTGGAAATTACCGTCCGTCTGAGGGACGAGGAGAATGCGCACAAGCGCAAGGCCACAAACGAGGGCCAGGTCCAGCAAGGGTACGGGGGAGGAAAGAAAAGAGAAGCACTACCCTCAGCCCCAGAAAATCAAGCATCAGGGTGATAAGGGCCAAGCCCAGACCACCACAGCTGAGGAGCCTCTGAAGCTTACGTACGCGTATGCGGCGAAGCCTTTACGCTCTCACCCGCCTAAGGGTAATTACCTAAACATGTGTGATAAATTGATATAAGTTCTTGAGTTGGAAGTGAGTATTGATGATGTATTGTGAACGCAGCTAGCGCGGGTTCTGGACCGGAGCGCCACTTTTACTGCAAGTGGTGCAATGGAGACCACCCCCTGCAAAGACTGCAAGGGGATGACGTGAAGTGTCATTACTGTGAGAAGATGGGGCACCGTGAGTTTGAGTGCTGGCACAACCCCAACAGTAGGAACTACAGGCCAAAGGGTCAGTGGAAGGGTAAGACTACCGCGACCACTGATAGCCCGAAGGCGATCACCCAGCAGCCCTCTGACAGGAAGTACACGGATGCCCGAAGGGGAAGGGTACGGGTCCGGCAAGGCCGCCCTGACGTGGTGGACCGGTCTGAGCGCCAGGCTCCTCTTCTAGACCAGGGTACCGCCTAAACTGTTACATGAGAAAGTGATTGCTTACCGCATTTCATGCATGAGTGTATTAGAGAGTCTAAATGTACAACTACCTAACTAACGAGTTAAGGAATAATATAAAGACACCTAAACTAGACAATGTTGAAAACCTTAGGAACCTTCAATATCTGTTATCCAATCCCGCCCACACCAAACCCTGAAGAAACCACCATCAGCATCACGACTTTCCAATGGAGCAATGTCAGGTTATCCAACCAGGTATGGTACTCTTAAATGGATACCTGACACCCAAGCGCAAATCCACATCATCAGGCGATGCAATGAACTTGGAGCAGCACTAGGAGGATTCTATACACCCGAATACGCAAGCGGATCGAAGATGAAGCTGAAGATGATGTGCATGGGTAAGGACTGGAATCCTTACACCAAGTCATATCAAGACGTGCGAGCTGAAGATGGAGCAACTGTACCAGGTATACCTGAGGAGTTCCTTGCGGTTTTAACCACACCGTAGGAATTGCTCAGCAAGCTGAAAAAGATTCAATTCCAAGTGTTAAAGCGGACCTATGTATTGTGAACTTCTACCAGAAAGGTGGAAGACTAGGATTACACCAAGATAAGGACGAGTCACCCGAGTCTCTAAGTAAGGGAGTACCCGTGGTGTCTTGGTCCATTGGTGACACAGCAGTATTTAACTATGGCGAGCAGAAGCGTGGTGATCTCGCAAGAAGCTAGTGTTGAAATCAGGTGATGTGTTAATAATGGGAGGACAATCAAGGATGTTATACCACGGTATCAAGAAGATCAAACTGAATACCGCACCGTCGGCAGTGATCAATGCTACACATATGAAACCCGGACGTTTGAATTTGACTTTCAGGCAGTTTTAAGCCCTATGTAATCATGTAATCTATTAATCCAGTTATGTGTTAAGGATGCTATACGTAGCAATATCCACAATGTAACCAACTTATGGTGTAAGGAAGTATGTTAATAAATAAAGGGATGTGTTTTGGAGTATATCAATCGTGTTACTACCGTATACTTATACGTTTGCCAATTAAACTAGGCTGTGCACTCGGAACGGGAGGTATACTGAGTGTCTGCAATAAGGCAGAAGCCGGCAAGAGCGGCACAATCCTCACCGGTACCTTTCCAGTGAATGGCGTGGATGCATCGATCTTGTTCGACTCTGGAGCCTCACACACATTCATTTCGCTATCATTTGCGAAGAGGCTGGGGTTAGACGGTGAAGAGATGCCAGACTTCGTGGTCACTCTCCCGTCGAAAGAGCAGATCAGATGTACCCCCGCTACTACCGAGATGCTATTGTTCGAATCATGGATGAGGAGTTTCCGATCGACTTGATAGAGTTCGACGGACTGGGTTTGATGTGATTGTCGGGATGAACTGGTTGGAGCGGTACAAGGGCAGAATCCTATGTGCCGAGCATCGACTGCTTCTTAGGAGTCCATCTGGGGTTACTATATCTTACCGCCAGAGGCCCAGGGAGCCTTCGACACAGATCATCACCGCCATGGCCATGTATCGTGAGTTACGACGGGGAAATGATGTATACCTCTGCTATGTCCAGGACATAGAGAGAGACCCTGAGTTTAGCACAGATGTGCCGGTAGTCTCGGAGTTTCCTGATGTATTTCCTAAGGAACTGCCGGGCATGCCGCCACCCGCAGAGAGGTTGAATTTGAGATCGACTTGTTCCGGGCACCGGACCCATTGCGAAGGCACCTTACCGTATGGCTCCAGCAGAAATGACAGAGCTCAAGGAGCAGCTGAGAGACCTACTGGACAAGGGCTTCATATCCGCCCTAGTGTTTCACCATGGGGAGCGCCGGTCCTCTTCGTGAAGAAGAAGGACGGTAGCCTCCGCCTATGTATTGATTATCGGGAGCTGAATGCTGTTACGGTGAAGAACCGTTACCCCTTACCACCACATCGACGATCTATTTGATCAGCTTAGGGGAGCATCAGTATTCTCTAAGATAGACCTACGGTCAGGATATCATCAGATTGCCATCCGTGACAGTGACATTGAGAAAACAGCATTCAGAACTAGGTATGGGCATTATGAGTTCACAGTTATGCCGTTTGGCTTGTCAAATGCACCAGCGAAGTTCATGGACTTAATGAACCGTTTGTTCCAAGATCAGTTGGACAAATCAGTGGTAGTCTTCATCGACGACATACTTATATATTCGAAATCGAGAGGTGAGCATGAAAGCCACCTGAGAGATGTGCTACAACATTGAAAAGAATCAGCTGTATGCAAAATTTTCAAAGTGTGAGTTTTGGTTGAACCAAGTATCCTTCCTTGGACATGTTATTTCTGAGGCCGGAATCGCTGTGGATCCGGCAAAGATAGATGCTGTGCGCACCTGGCCAAGGCCGAAGACAGTTACCGATATCAGGAGCTTCCTCGGTCTGGCAGGTTATTATAGGAGATTTGTGAAGGACTTCTCCAGTGTCTCGAAGCCGATGACTTCCTTGATGAAGAAGGATGCACCATTCGAGTGGACAGACGACTGTGAGATTTCTTTTCAGAGTCTCAAGGATGCTCTGACATCTGCACCAGTTCTGACTATACCAGACGGTCCAGATGGTTTTGAGGTCTACTTACGCGACCACAGGCAGAGGTATGGGTTGTGTGTTGATGCAGCACGGGAAGGTCGTAGCATACGCCTCCCGACAGCTGAAGAAGCACGAGGAGAACTATCCTACCCACGACTTGAATTGGGTGCCATCGTCTTCGCATTGAAGATGTGGCGACATTATTTGTATGGGGTAAGTGTGACGATCTATTCTGACCACAAGAGTTTGAAATACTTGTTCACTCAGAAAGAGTTGAACATGAGGCAGAGAAGGTGGGTTGAATTCTTAAATGATTATGATATTAACTTACAATACAAGGAGGGAAAAGCAAATGTGGTAGCTGACGCACTGAGTCGCCGAGCTCACTCTCTCCATTCGCTAGTCTCTCATACTAGCTTGGTTGAAGAGGTGCGGAGTGCTCAGATGGCAGATCAGTATATGGTGGAAATTAGACAGAAGCTTATTGACGGCACATTCGAGGGTCAGAAGTACGACTTCAGACTCCACGATGATGACCTGATTAGGCTTAATGGCCGGTTTGTGTATACGAGGAGTAGCGCTGAGCTGAAGGAGCGCATACTCAGTGAATCCATAGTTCTACGACTTCGATTCACCCCGGAGCTTCAAAGATGTATAAGGGCATGAAACGTTATTTTGGTGGACCGTATGAAAAAGGATGTTAATGATATGTGTTGAGGTGTCTCACTTGTCAGAAGGTCAAGTTTGAGCACCGACGGCCTGGTGGTATGGTGCAGCCAATGCCAGTGCCGGAGTGGAAATTTCATGACATATCTATGGATTTTGTAGTAGGGCTTCCGCCTACAAGGGGAGGTCTGAATATGATTTGGGTGGTGGTAGACCGACTGACCAAGGTGGCCCGATTCATTCCGATGAAGGACACCTGGAAAGTGGCTAAGCTTGCAGAGCTCTTTGACAGAGAGATAGTAAGACATCATGGGGTACCCAAGACGATTGTATCGGATAGAGATACCAGATTCTTATCCAGATATTGGAGATCTACCCGAGAGGCAGTGGGTACTGAGCTGAAATTGAGTACGGCGTTTCACCCACAGACAGATGGTCAGAGTGAGCGCACTATACAGACACTTGAGGATATGCTACGTGCATGTGCACTTGACTTTCAGACCAGTTGGATTGATAAGTTACATCTGATCGAGTTTAGTTACAACAACAGTTATCACGCTTCGATCAAGATGTCTCCCTTCCAGGCATTGTACGGTAGACCGTGCCGCACGCCTTTATGCTGGGATGAGTCGAGTGAGACGGTCATTATAGGACCAGAGTATCTTGAGCAAGTTCAGGCAGAAGTTCGCCAGATCAGGGCTAATATGAAAGCAGCTCAGGATAGACAGAAGTCGTACGCTGATGTACGCAGACGTGACCTGGAGTTCGCTGTAGGCGATCAGGTATTCTTGAGAGTGTCCCCCATGAAGGGAGTATTTCGTTTTGGCCAGAAGGGCAAATTGAGCCCGAAGTATGTAGGTCCTTATGTTGTGACGGAGCGGATCGGCCCGGTAGCTTACAGACTTGACCTACCCGCCGAGCTGGGCAAGGTACATGATGTATTTCATGTGTCCCAGTTGAAGAAGTATATATCTCATCCGTCTCATGTGCTTCAGCCTGAGAGGCTAACCCTAGAGCCGACCATGCGATCAGTGGAGACTCCCGTACAGATTCTGGATACTAAGACTCGAGACACTCGCCATAAGTCCGTGAGACTGGTGAAGGTTCTCTGGTCTAACCAGGACGTCGAGGAGGCCACCTGGGAGCTGGAAGACAAGATGAAGGCGAAGTACCCGTCATTGTTTACTTCTTAGTGTTTATATGTATAGGGTACGGGGCGTACCCCTTTTAAGGGGGGTAGAGCCGTTTCGGTTTGGATGTGTGTACGACATGTATTCGCATACATTGTCTATGTTATGTACAGACCATTGTGTCTGAATGGTATTATATGGTTGGACCTTGAGTCCGTTGTTATGTGAACATATTGTTGATGTTGGTAATGTGGTATTGGGAAGCATTGCTTCATAAGTTATTCCCGGCGTTCTAACATTAGAATATGTGGGATTGTGAACTTTGGGGACAAAGTTCTTTTAAGGGGGTAGATTGAAATACCCCAAACCTTAAAATGTTATTTAAACATTAAAACATGATTTATTAAGACTAAAAAGAGTCTTAGAAACATTAGCAAACAATTTAAAACACAGAAAATACAAGTAATTACCTTAAAGGTTATTTAGGGCGAAAAATGCTCTAAGCTTGGGATAAGCTTGGTTAAGGCTTGGTAAGCTTACCAAGACTTCATTTATATATTAATGAACATATTAAATCAATTACCAAAGAAAACCAAGCTTGAAAACAAGTTAAAACACAAAATGTGCTTTAAGAAGTCTTAAAGCACGTTTTTGAAAAATGTCTTGTAAATGAGTTTTGAATGGCTAAATGTCCATCATTACTCTTAAATATATATGTGTACTATATAGTATCACATTTGGGTGGCTATATTAGTGGGAAATCAAAAATTTCACTTCTATGTGCCTTGTAATGAATAGTAACTTTTACAAGCTAGTTTATAACATATGTTGTATTAAGTAATTAAATTGACAAACAAAGACTAAAACACCCTCATATTACTATTGGGGGCCGGTTTTTAAGGGTGGTGACTCACCACTCTTGTTAGCTCATTAGTTAAATAAAGATGACAAGTTAAGTACTATTTACTTACTTTATTAACAAATATCTTACAAAAGCAAATCCTATCTCATTCTCATTTCTTCTTTCCTTCATTCCACGGTTTGCAAACACCACCTTCTACCTCTCTTCTTTGCTCTCTCTCGGTAATACCACTACCACCATTGAAACTCCAACTTCAAGCTCTTGTCAAATCTTGCTCATTTGTCCAAATCAAGAACAAACACCACCATTCTCTTCCTTGCATCAAGCTCTTCATTTCTATCTCCTTAAAACTTCAAGACAACCATTTCGGTGCCATGGAGTTCCACCATTGAAGGAGTTTGAGCTTGTTCTTCTACATATTATTACTCTCCTTGGCTTCTAGGTAAGGAATCTCAAATAAAATCAAGTTTCCTCCTTGTTTTTGCCATAACCGAAAATACATATTGAAGGAGCTCTTTATGTGACCTTGTTCTAGCTTCATTTCAACCCTTCTTGGACTAGGTGGAGTCCTCTCTTCATAGACATTCAAACTCTCTTCAAAGATCAAGGTAAAACAATCACATTGATGTTTTTGAAATAATGTGAAACTAGGGTTTACAATGAGATGGAGCTTATAGCTTGAATACTCATTATAATGTTTGTATATTGTTTAGAGCTTGTCAAAGAATCAAGTACTCTATCGGTTTTCTAAAGGAAACAAGAAAGAAGTTTGGTTGGAAAAGAGGTAAAAATACTAACCTAATGTTGTTTAATGCCTTAGGAGAAATGAACTTATAAATGCTTATTAAAACTACCTAAAGAGCAAATGGTGAATGACTTAGTAAGTGTTCTCAAGAACTTAGTAAAAGGGGCATATATGTTGTTGAGTGTATTTGCAGGTTAAAGGCATATATATTGTGAGGAAATTCAGTGTTTATGGTTTGAGCAATTTAAGGGCCTAAGTGCCATGCAAATTTAAATTATGCACAATATTGTGTGTAGTGTAAACTTGGTGAAGTTTTGGTGTATGAGAGTGTTCTTGGTGATTTTAGGTATTCTTGTGTGTTTCATGAAGAAAACAAAGTGTTTAGGCTTAGTAATGTTCTAGGAGAACCCATGTCAAAATTTAGGAAATATCTAAGGAGTTCTAGGTATTAATGTAAGGTTTGGTGAACTAGAGATGTTAGAAAATGACTAGGTGTTACTAGAGGAGAAACTATGTCTTAGAGTGTTCTAGGTAAACAAAAGGACTTAGACATTAACTAGAGTTTAGGTTGGTGAGAAATAATGCTTTAGAGATGATGTTGTGGTGGTGAAAAGCATTTTGGGATAGTAGTTACCATAGGTGAGAAACACCATCTAGGAACCTAGTATAGAATAACATAAGTGTTAAGGAATTTTTACAAGGAAATAAGTAATGATTCAAGGAATTAGAAAAGAGTTTCAGAGATGTTGTATGTGGATGTAAGGTTACCAAATGTTGTTAGGAAGCATTAAGAGGCCTTAGGAGAAGTTTGGTGAAGAATTGGCAGGTTTGGGTAAGTTTAGAGGGCGACCGACCCAGGGGCCGACCCAGTTTTTGGGTCGGTCGAGCCTCTGTAAATGTTAGGAAAATGTTCGGTAATGGACCGACCCAGAAGGTTGGGTCGGACATGGGTCGGTCGAGCTCTTTAAAATGTTAGGAAAATGTTCGCACATGGACCGACCCAGAAGGTGGGTCGGACGTGGGTCGGTCAAGGTAAAGTTTTCAGACCCGAAGACCACTGGGAGGGTCCGACCCAGTTGTGGGTCGGACGGTGGGTCGTCGGTCAAACCAAAACTTGTAAAAAAAAAAAAAAAGAATGTGACTTATGTAGTTAACCCTAGGGTGTTTAATGAAGGTAACCTAGGGTAATATAGGCATTAAAACATGTCATACAAGCATGTGGAATACAAAGTAAGTGTGAAGTTAAATAATTAATTAACCGACCTTACTAATGTGTATAGGATTCTCTCAAGGTGGGAACGAAACAAGGCAAGGGCCAAGGTATGGTTTTCTTGCAGTCTGTTGCCTACCGGTTTACACCGGCCTGTGTGCTGTTTGCTTTTTCTGTGTGTTTACGACCTTACAAGATTAAGGCATGAAAAGAGTTTACGGTTGTTTATATTATGATGATGTTTATTGTGACTCCTATCCCTTGGTGTGTCTAACAAGACCTATATGCTTGCTTGGTGTGACTTAACAAGATCACTTGTATGATCACTAACAAGTGCTAACCGGGGGAGTGAGGAGTCCGGTCTGTTCCGGCCACGCGTGTGAGGACGGGGGTCGATATCATATCCGGTTCGACTCTCTTGGTGTATGTATAGGTTGTTCTCCAATTTGGTTTTCAACCTTCCCTTAGCTTATCCAAAGCTAGTTACTGACTCACGTCGGGCCACAGGGGCATACGTATGTTATTTCGGTGTGCTTGGGATCACTATATCCGACACACCTTGGGATTAAGTTACCATTCAAATAACGGGATGGTAACGAGGTATGTAACGAGCTTAACATGGGATTAATGAAAATCCTTAGGCTCACTTGGTATTCTAACCATGATGGAATGTTCCTTGTGAGAACCGACCTTGTGGTGTTATGGATTGTTAATGTGCTATGTTATGGTGAATAAATACATGTATATGATGTGTGGTTGTTTAAAAGAACTCCATGTTATCATGACAAGTGGTTTGCGCGTATCCCGGTAGCCGATGGGCTGCGCGTTAGCCATACCAGCAAAGGTGCTGACCCCCTCGGGGGCTCCATTTTCTTTTTCATTGCAGGATGAGACTTGAAGAGGCGGAATGGTTGTAGGTTTAGACCATGATACTTTGTTTATTTTGGATGTTGGCCCGGGATGCGCCTGTGCTCCCGTGGCGTATATTTTGGTACTGTTAGTTGACGGTGGAGGATGTTAGTTGTAGACGGTATGTAAATTAAATACTCGGTTTTAATGTTATGGTTATGTTGGATGTGGGTCCTATTGCTCGGGAGTCTGATCATCAGACCGATACGTTGTTATTTATTCTGCCTAGTTAACCACGTGGTGGTTAACGGCGTTGTAACACCAATTTGTTAGTTGTTGTTTAGTTGGTCATTTCCGCTGCGACTGTATTTATTGTTAGGCGCGTAGTAGGGGTGTTACAACAGTATCTTTTTTTGATTTTTTACCATACCATTTCATTCCCAAGCCATTGCCTACCTATAACCCAAGTTCCACCACTCAATCTTACCAAATCCCTGCACATTAAATTCTCTTACTTCTCCAATGTGTTCTTATACACTTTGCTACAGATTTTACACTTCCTATTCCTCATACTACAATTGCCATTCCTTAGCTACTAAAACCTCTACTAATCCAATACATACCTTGGTTCTTCCATTCACCAAGTCATCCTTAAATACCTAATTCCTACCGAAATTTCGCCATAGTTCACCTACAATTCTCACTTATCCACACATACCCATTATCACCAAAATGATTCCTATTCTAGCCACAGCCCCCATACAAGGGCCTACCAGCAATCAATACAATATAAATTCACCAATACTTCCTCATTCACAATACACATACTCATATACAATTATTTGGCTCTAAGGCCTACAATCTACATACCTGCTCTTAAGTACTCAAACTTCACAATTCTCAATACTAGTACAAAGTTTTGTTTCTTTAAACATTTTACCCATTACCATTACTCTAATGCAATAGAATTTACATTAGGAAGGAGCTCTTACCTTGAGCTTATACTTCATTCTTTCTTTTCCATTTCTTCTTCCCTCTTTCTTGCACAAATCGATCACATGGGGAATGGAGTGCCAAACTCCATTCCCATCACCCAAAGCACATTAAACAAGTATAATTAATACACTAGCCCTTAGATTTATGCTAGTTCATTGAAGTGTTCAAAATACAAATTTCTAGGTTTACCTTTGGAGTGCTTTAGGAGGGGTTTTAGCCCTTGGTTCAAGAAGGTGTTCTCACCACCATTGGAGGGTTGAAGCAAAGCTCCAAAAACAAGAGTAAAAACAAGGTGAGAGAGAGAGAGACAAAAATCGGTCACCAGGAGATGGAGAAAATGAGGTCTTTCATGGAGATTTTTACCTTGTTTGAAAGAGGAGACTCCAAGCTTCACAATGTGTGCTTTTCTCTTCAAATGGAGAAACCCATGAGATGAAACTCATCCTTTTCGAATTTTGAAAAGATAGGAATGTAGAGGAGGATGAGGGGAGTTCAAATATGTGTTTTATTTTTCATTTGGAGCTCACATGGAGGTAGAGCAAGAGGATGAAGAGGGGCTGCCATGGGAGCTGTTTGAGGCTCCAAAATCGCCCAACATTCAGAGAGGGAGGAGGGAGACGGTGAGAGAGGGGGAAGTAGGAGAGAGAAGAGGGAAAGTGAAATGAGAGGTGAGAGAGGGGTTTTTACTTTATGTACTTTGTTTGCTTTTGCTTTTTGATTTACTTATTGTTACTTGTGGTGTGTGTGTGTGTGAGGGTTGTTTACCCAGTAAAAACTGCCCCCACTATACTATTAAGCTGGAGCAGTTTCTCATCTTTTACAGAAGACGCTCGTTATTCACCCGGTTTTAGTACTATTCATTAACCGGGCCCGTTTTCCCGGAATTTTCTCTCGTTAATTATTTTTATTAGTTATTAAGCTCCCATAAATGCTTAATAATTATTATTTATGGTTTATAATTTTTACGGGTCTGTTTGACCACTTAGAATCACGTTTTCGGGTTTTCCTCGAAAACTGTGTGCTAAAGCTCTATTAGCGTTTTAATACATTATTCGGATCCGTTTTCTTCGGGAATCATTCCCGTATACTAATTAGGCATGAATAAGCCTTAGGAATCCTTATGATACTATAACCTAGGTCTCGTACCTCCTATGGTTATTAACGCTCATTTAGCGTTTTCCGCTTTCTAAGCGTTTTTCTCATTTCTTTGGATTTATTTTCTTTACCAAAATTACTTAGGCACCATTAGGCCCTTAAATACTATATTAGAATAATATAATCACCATATTTAAGTTCGGGGTATTTCAATCTACCCCCCTTAAAGAACTTTGCCCTCAAAGTTGGTGAATCTAATATTGCTACTTGTATACATACTCTATGCTAAGGTTGTAACCTATACATATATCTTGTCAAACTCCGAACGTCTGACATGATGCATACTATGCATCCAAACAGCATGTCACTGCATGCATGGCAATCAAAAATATCCGTTTTACTTCTCTCCAAGGGGGTCCATCCGAAGACAATTAGGTACAATCCTCCCCCAATGGCGAGTGATCCCTCAGGTACCGGTCACGTTTGAACACTTACGCTTTCTGGTTCACGGCCGTCATGACTTGAGCACTTACGCTTTCTGGCTCTACGGTCTTTGGTTCTGATCAAATTCGTTTGCACATATAGAGATCCTCAGGCACTTACTCATACTTACTTACTCATACTTTACTCATACTTACTCATACTTACTCGGGACTACACTGTCCCAGTGCCCTTGGAAAAATACAAACACACACTGTTACCGTACACCCGGTGTAGTGGTTTCAAACTACTCTACACACTTCCACAGACTCAAAACTAGCTTCACCTCCTATGGTTTCGACCGGATACCCGTGCCTAGGCATGGAAGATCCACTAGCGCCCGTGGAAGCGGTTTTAAAACCGATTCTCATTCTCGAGTTTGAAGAAACGTTGTACCAAATTAGTTTTGGAAATTCATTTTGAAAACTTTGCATACATCTCCAATTTCAATTTATGATGATCATGCCTAATACTAGTGTTATTATTGTGACCACTTAGGGGAGCTTCCAGAGTCCTTCAACCACAATGTGATCAGCATTGGTGTTGAATTATCCTTCCACCCCAATTGTGTTCGGCTTCCCTTGATCGCTAGCAAATCAAGTTCCACTTCCCACCTCAATACAAACAGACAGATTGTCAAACATTATTTCATTTTCTATCTTTTTAATCTTGCTACTCATAATCATACACATACATTTTCCAATTCGTATGGTTCACTTACTTACTTACTAATCATTTCATCAATTATTGCTACATTCTTCTCCAACTGCTATACTTTAGGAATTTAAGGGTATAATATCCCATTAATTTGCTGTATACCCCAATTTATACTCATAAAATACATCGGTTGTACACCGATTCATACTCATTACATACGTCGGTTGTATACCAATTTATACTCATTACATAAATCGGTTCCGTACCGATTTTACTCCTCAAGTCTCCCATACTACTCATTTTTCATACTATTACCAATCGGGTTTCTCATTACCCTGGAGTTTCTCTACTCCTTTTCCTATACTTACTTCCCAAGTTACCATAATTACACGATGAGTGAATACAAATGTTTATGTAACATAAGTATCAACCATCAAAACGAATTCTCTTGCGCTATGCGCATTGTAGTTTACGCACCTATCACGTAAAACATACATTTCGCGGTTTTCGCTCTACCCCCCCTTAAAAGGATTACGCCCACGTAATCTACCATGTATCAACATTGGACATTGGTCGAAGGCATTCAGCCGTCATGGAGTGGTTCAGTTTCCATGCGGTCTATTATACAATGTTCCTTGATCAACGGGTCTTAACCGTACTATCGGTTAGTCCCTGCATCAAGAATTTCCATCGGAGTTATTCAACTCTTAACCGGATTCGGTTCTAGCCTAAATGGCTTTGAGGCATTGGTGATTAGCCTTTTATTCACTAGGTGTATTTCGCTTAGAATCCTGGGTCTACTAGCTTCTGCTGCGCGACCCTGATAACTTGGGTTATTCGCCCTTCTTGTTATCTTAAATGTACTGTACAACACCTTTTATCCATCTATTGTAGGAATAAGGTTTATTGACCAAGTGTGGTGTTCTCTTACCGTGCTCGAACTCGATGAGTTGTAGATTCCTAACCAGCTCTCTGGCAGTCTATATACATACTGTTGTGTTTGTAGTGATCATTCACTTGGTTTCCTCCTACTTATTGTCGGTTGAGGTTACGTCACTACTTGGTTGTAGTGCTTCCTCTACTGTTAGTAGCTTCTGAATTATACCAGTTTCTCTGGTTCATTACAAGTGTTCTTTACTTGTATGACCTTGCATTTTCAATGCGTCGGTCCTTGTGACTTTCTTAAGTCTCCTTCCACTTTTGTTCCAATGGATTTCACATCTTGTGATTGTTGGTGTTCTCACACTCTTCGTGCTCTTTGGCCTTAGGCCGCACGGTTTGTTTCTAAGCTTTCGCTTGACTGGCTTATGCCAAGTTTACTGGTGAAAAGAGGGATTTACCATGATTTACATTTTCCATCTTCCTAGCTATCTCACTTGATCATCAACTGCACAAGTGCAATACCAAAACACTCAGTCATACAGAGTGCAGAGGCGTAAACTCTTGGCGGTAAGTCTCTTATGAGGCCGCAATAGGACTGATCGTTACTCTTTCAGGTGGTGCTTCATCATTTGGTGCAGACTTCTGGCTTGTTGCCCGGTCTGTCTACCATCTTGTATTAACAACCCCATAGTATTGGGTGGTTATTCACACGTTGGTCGCGTGTTGCGCACCATGTTCTTACTGATTTCACGGTATTGGTTCACATGGCATCCGCTGTTGCTAGCTTCAGCTCACGCATTCTTGTCGCCTATACAATGGTTCCCCATGTATTTGGCAAATGCAGAATATGGTATTCTTTTATTTTTCTGAGCTCCCCGAGCATCATTGGTTTTATAATCGGTTACGCCCTGGTTGTCATCAATTGCTGTTGAAGCTTATTTCACATTGCTTGGCAATAATCGTATGCTCAAGTTGACTACATTAGTAGTTCTAAAAGGAATATATTTCCCAACAGTTACTGATGGTATCCCCTTCTTGGGATCCATGTGTTCACCGCTCCTGCGGTCTCATATTTATGAGGGGTATCTTTGCTTGTTGATCATTAAACTTTATTGGTGTCTTCCTTGACTACTTTCCACGTGGTCCACAACTGGTTTTGTAACCGTTGAACTCTGTAATGTAATAGTTTCATAGCATATTAGCCATATTGCCTAGAGCTCTGCTCATCATAGGCTGTTCCAAAGTGGTTACTTCTCCATATGCCAAAGAATGGCTTAAGGTGATACTGGGCTCCATGATGAGATCGTCGCATCACGCTTCCGTAGGTTGGAGACCCTTTTGTTCCTGGTATTGATTGATACCATTTATTAATTTGGGGTATCCCCTGTCAAGTGGGATCCCTTCGGTGTTCTAACCGAATGTTCGTCCCAATTGTGGTATTCTTATCACAACATTTGTTCGACTGTTTTGACTTGGTACCCTTTATGGATTGCTCTCGGTATTACTGATTATGCTATTGCATCTGGTTGATGTTTATGAATGTGTTCAGTTTGTTATCCTGCCTTGCGGTTCTGGATCTGAGTTATCCGGTGAGGACTATAGCGTCTCCCATTCTTAGGGTAGACCACTGGTGATTTTCCTTATGTTATACGGTTTGGTATTCCCTTCAGCGATGATTGATATTCCTTGGTATCTTATATGATCACCCTGGGTGTTTTGTGGTAGTTGTTCTGGGAATTCCATCCCGTTCATTGAGCACTAAAGTGTCAATGTTAGGCGTTTGCCCTATAGTGTTTAGACTGGGTATTCTCATTGTACTTTACTCCACTACCTTCGAGACATACCCAATGTCTTATTCCTTTGTTAGTGCTCCTCGCACTTTTAACTCCTAATGGTTTTTCCTGGAGTGGATTTCTGACTTCTTAGCTTGTACGTTATCTGAGTTCCCTTTGCTCGTTCGAGGTATCCAACTGTTCTGCTTTGAATTTACTTATGGTCCGTAGAACAGAGTTGACTACTTCCCGTGTTTCGTACACTACATGCATACATACGTGGGGTACCTTCTTGGCACGTTACCACTTACCTAACTACATGTCAGGCCCGCAAGCTCCTTCGGAGTGCGGTCGTCCCACCTCCCGTATTTGGGTACACTCGTAGTGTTCATCACACGCCTAGGTGAAGTATTCTATCGTCAGCTCTTCTTGTATCACTCTATGATACTCACCGTAATTCTGTCTGTTTGGTTGTTAAAATCCAAGGTTTAAAGAGAAGTGGTGATTTTGAAAGAAAATCTGGGTTTTGGAATAACAGTTCTGTGTGAAAAGAATTTTTCATGGTGTTGCCATGTCTAAGGTCTTGACCAAGTTCAGCTTCTCGCTGACTGGTATACTCTTAATACAATGGTCGGGCCGTTAGGCCTTTCCGAGGTTTCATTATTTAGATACTGAGGATTGGTGATCCTATATCTGCTCCATTCGTCGTACGGTATTGTAGGAAGTATTTGCGGGTTGGTAAAAGTATTCCAACCGTCCGGTAGTTGCTGCACTTGCCCTAGGCAAGTGCGCGGGTAGGTTGTTTTTCAGTTTACGTATACCAGTTACGGTATCGTTTCCATCCTTATTGGGTGTTCTTATTAGATCTTTCTTTGATCTTTTGATCTTGGTGATCGATCCCCTGAGTCGCTTCTCAGTATACTTGATATGATTGTCGTCCATCCGGGTGTCTCACACCTTCAGTGTGATTAACGAGACTTGACTTATCCTTAGGAACCAGGTTGTGGTCCTATAGGTGTATGTGTTATGATTTCTTTCATAGTTATCTGAACTGTGTTGTTCGGTTATTACAGCCTCTTGGCATGTAGGTTTGGTGTTAATCCAACCTCGACTAATTCTTAGTCGTTTGTATACCGTTGTTGGTATCATCAAAGGTTACAGTCCGTAGACTCTCTTGTCTTAGCTTGTTACTCCATCTTCCTTGCTTCATTGCACGATTGTGCTTCTCTTCTTGCTGGCTACACATGGTTCTCGCGACTGCGAAGCATGTCGCCCCATGGTGCCATAAATTCCATTGTCCTTGTGTTTAGGATCTTCTTTCCTCCGCCATTAAGTGCGGTCCTTGTCATCAAACGGGAACCGTCTTCGTGACTTCCAGTTCTTGGACTCTTCCGTATGACAGGTTCTTTCTTAATAAGGTTTGTTTTGTAATGCCAGATCGGGTTTTACCCGAGGGTGAGAGGTCTTTCCATCTCTCTGGCGTTATTATTCCAACTTTATACCGGGGGTTGCGGAGGGCGGTATGGTTGTTGTAGGTTTCCGATTCATACGGAAGTTCCTAACTAGCGTCCTCGCACACTAGCACTCACCCTTAGCCCTAAGTCTCTACTTTCTAACTCGGTATTTACCTAAACTCGGTATTTCATCATCATCAAGCGATACTTCGCTCTGATACCACTTTTTGTAACACCCCTACCGCTACCGCTATACCGTCATTACTGTACAAATACTTACCTTCGCAGCGGATACTCCTTGCACAACGGCGGGTGTACAATGCCGCTAGTCACCCACGTGACTGACAAGGCGAGTTACAATACTACATACTATCGGTCTGATGAACATGAACATACCGAGTACTCTACACAATACAATTGAAATACCCCAAATCTAAATAATATTATTAAATCATTATTATTGGAATATAATCCAAATATAAATCATTTCACGCATGCAAACCCATGCATGAGAACGTTACGTAAAACAGTCGTTTCTCCATAAACACTAAAACGCCTTAGAAGCATATGGTCAAACATGACCTTGTATGACCCTCTAATATTCAAACCAAATGGTCATACAATTATTATAAGAATATACAAATATATTCCCTAAGCTAAATTCAATCAAAAACGCAAAATGCTCGGAGTGCTCACGCCCGCTCCTTAAAGCACGAAAAGTCCGGAGGAGTGCCGAGGTGGCACGAACTCCTATAAAATTAATTCCTAGAGTTCCTAACATCATTATTTATCATTCTAAAGAGAACCCACGAAGTGGTTTCTCAAAATTCAACAAATCCTCGGGAGTATTTCTTAGCGCTCCTTTTTGGCCCGGGAGTGTCCCGATGGCCCGTAAATTATGTCACGGGTTGATATAACCCCATATAACTCAATGTAACATCTTAGTATATGTTTATTTACCATAATAAGTGTTTACAAACACTTGGAACTCATAAAAACAAACATTGGTTTCCCAAAAAGTTCCTTAGAGCACAAAAACACACCTTCGGGTGTCACGAAAATGCGTTTTACGCAATTGCCTTGTAGTTTTTGACATGCCACGAATTGGTAATCTTAAAAAGGGTTAAAATGACCTTCTAAAACAGTTGGTGTGACTAGTCAACAAGGTGCTCTATAGGGGCCTATTTTAAGAGCAAAAACTAGTATAAAATTTGCTTTAAAAGTTTATTAAAGGCTTAAAACATGATGACTCATCATCCCATGTGTTATATTACTTAATGCCAAAGTATGTAGGTCTCATTTGACCAGAGAGCTGTCGAAATTAGGTCATGGAACAAGGCCATGTGAGCTAGATACAAAACAAATGCTAAAAGCAAAAAGTAGATTCCTTTTTCTTTTTGCCTTTTGATTTCTTAAGCAAGTAACCTTCCTTGCTTGTTTCTTAGCTCATGAATGCCGATCAAATGAGCTCCATTCAGACCCTAAACCGTGCATATACAAGAGAGGAAGAAGACAAGTTATAACATAGAAAAATCAAAAGAAGATACCTTACCTTTTCTCACCTTGTCTTCTAGTTTGCATTATTTTTGCTCCACCTTGCCTTGTCCTCCATTATGGCCGATTTCAATGCTGGAAAGAGGGCATTTATTGAGCCAATAACTCATTGAATAAACTAAGGAAAAGTATAGTCAAATGACATTAAAAATTTACAAACAAAAATCATTTCCAAATTGCATTCTCTTACCTATACGTGAGCTTAGTCTCATTCCCTCCTTGCACTCTTCATTCACGAATTGGTAAGCTACCCTAGCTCTCTCTTCTTGCTTCATCTTCTTCCTTTGAAGCTCTTAAGTCCATTAATGGAGTTTTAACTTCTATCTTCATCTTTAAGGTAATTCCTAGCATTTCTTGTCAAACCTTGAAGCAAAACTCTTCCTAGCATAACAACAAGAGTTCGGCATCACTTAGTTCACCAAGGAGGTTGTTCAAACCAACATTAATCCAAGGAGCATCTCAAGGTTATCTTAAGGTAGTTTTAATGCTTGAAAAATCCTTAAAGCACATTTTATGTGTAACCAAGTTCTACTCCTTCTAAGGTTCTTTTCTTCTTCATTTTGATGAAGGAAAATTGTTCTTCATCCACCTTAGGAGTGCCGAATTCATAAGGAGAAAAGTCTAAGGTAAATCCTTGTAAAACTACTTACAAATCTACTTAAGATCTTTATTCAAGATCTAACTCCTAAAACTCCTACACCACTTGCATATAACCGAAGTGGAGCATCAAAATTTCCTTGGAGAAAGCTTGGAGATTCAAGAGGAGTTCAAGCACTTAACACCTTTGTTAAGAAGTAAGTTTACTAAGTAAATCTTTATGTTATAAGCTTTGTTAAGCTTCTAAAAATTATACAAAAATTATGTACATCTCCTAGGTTTATTAAGACCGAAACTATATGGTATTATATGCCAAAAATACAATCTATAACTTATATAGAAAATATTTACCTTAAGACACATTTTTGTGTCACAAAATTTAGTTATGTCACATATTAATTCAAGCCGAATTATCAAGGGCAAAAATGCTTATTTTTGAGCTAAGAATTTATATAAGACATTACAATAATTTTTACATGAGTTATATAACTCCTATGAATTTATGTATAATTATTATGACATATAAGTCCACTTTTATATACTATATGGTCACCAAATAAATATGGCCGAATGTACTAATTGATAAATAGGTATTAATAACCTACTTAGGTATTAACTTATATCACAAAGTTTGGTGAGCTAAAAATATTTCATTAGTGCTTAAATGGCTAATTAATTAAGTTAAGTGGCTTAAATGTAATTTTACAAAATTTAGTGTATATATTGTGAAAGCCGAGAGCTAAAGGGGTATTTGGTGAAATTATAATATAATATAAGGTTAGGAATTAAGTTTATGAATTTTAGATATTTAAACAAGTGTTAAAATAACATTTTATTAAGTTTTGGGCTATTATGTAATTTATAAAAGTTGTTATGAAAGTTTAGAACATAAAAAGGGGTGAATTCATAATTAAGAGATTTATTAGCTCACCTTTGAAATTTTGAGGAATTATATATTTAGACTTTAGTTTATAAGTCATTAAGAAGTTATTATAAAGTTTTGGGGTGAAAATGTAATTAATGGAGAGTTCAAGACCAAGCCGAATTACTTGGGGTTAGTTTGGTAATTTAAGAATTTATATATATGTATTCGGCATTTATGGAGAATTAAAATTAAAACTATAGTTTATAAGACATTATGCAAAGTTTATAAGGTTTTGTGGTTAAATTGTAATTATGGGAAATAAAATATTATTGCCGAGAATTTAGGGGCTAAGTTGTTATTTTTGAAAGTTATAGTACTTAAAAGCTATATACTAAAATATTAGCGTGACTATGTAATTTAGCTAAATAAGAAGAAGTTAAAACTCTATAATATAATGAGATTAGAATTAAATATAAGTTCATGAATTAATGTGGTTGTTTTGTAAATAACCGAAATATAAGGGTAAGAATTTAGATTTAAATAAATATAAGTCCCATATGGATATTTTGAGGAATTAGAAGAAAGAATTTTAATTAAAGGAATTATGGAATTAGAACTATGGCTTATATAGTTATAAGGACAGTTAAAGGAAAACAATAATATTTATTTATGACTAAAAGGAGAAATAATGAGATGTATAACAATATTATGTCATTGTAAGACATTTAAATGTAGAGTTAGAAAATTATAAGTTGTTATGTCCCTTAGACAATTAAAGTAAACAACAAATATAGTGCATGAATATATGAATACATATATGTACATTAAAGGATTTATAAATAAATCAAAAAGAATAACAAATAAGATATACATTAGATCATGAGGTAATTGAAAGAAATAAACCTCACATGAATAACAAATACGAGATTTGTTAAAAGATCCAATAGAATTATTATATAAGGGTAACATAAATTACCCTCTCAGTTAATCCTATTCTAGGACTTTGTTTGACCAGACGTTGACCAGGGTATAATCAACTGCAACCTACGGTGAACGGTATGGGATTCTTGCAACCTGTGTTCTACCGGATTACACCGGCTTGGGTGCTATCTGTTGTTTTGAAATAACGACCAAGATAATTGATGTAAACTGTTGTTTTACTCTTGTGCACTGTTGTATTATTTTATGTGCGTGAATGTTGCTGACTACAACGTGTATGTCCCACGAATACAAACACTACTATACAGTGGATTAATACCTGCGTTTCAGTATACCGAGGACTTGTACGAGCTCCTCACTAACTTCACTTTATAACAACGTCATTATCCTAAACGTGATAATTGACAATAAACATTGTGTTCTTGTTTAACGTCTTTATATGACATAACATCAATACTTCAATATACGAGAACGAGGAGCCCAGTTGGATCTGGCCATGCATGCTACAGGAGCTGTACCTGTCTCAGGTCGTCTCCTATCTACGTCGCGAAGGAACTTTCAGTTGGGAGGAAGACTCTATTCCTCCCGGGTTTCTAATGCCCTTCAGTTGAGGAAGACTTCATTCCTCTAGTGGGATTCTATTTCCCACGCCTCTCAGTTCAGGTTTAACTACATTATCTCCTGGGGTTTTTATACCCAACCTTTCAATCTTAACGAGGTCACTATACCTCCACTATTTAAGATATTCAGTTATACCTGTCAGTCCATTGTGTGGACCGACTACCATTAAAGAATTTCAGTTCAGCTAACACGACCTTCTGTGTCTTGTTCTATGTGACGTTATTGTCCTTGTATGGATACTTGTTATTATCAGACTATGCTTGTTTACAGCTTTATAAAATGAACTGCATGTGTTCGACAAAGCAGTTGGTGTGGCCGGTAGACGATGGGCTGCACGTTTCCATACCAGCATTGTTTGCTGAGCCCCTTTGGGGGCACCCCATTTTTCAGGTACCTGAAGTTGAGAAAGATTACCACACACCACAGTGTAGGGGGGTAGATTCAAGCTATGGGAGTCTTCTTCTAGACATTTCTCTTATTTAAGTATTTTACATTTGAGTTTGATTCCTAGTATCTCGGGTTGTATTCGTATTCAGACCGTGACCTTTGGAGATTGTATTTGGATTTAGCCTTGTTGGTCACAAGGGTGGCCAACGGCATTGTAATACCGCCCGGTTGTTGTTTTATTTCGCTGCAGTTGTATTTTATTTGGAGGAATCGCCGTTCAGGTTATTGGATTCGGGTTGGGTGTTACAACAATACTTCCCATTTCATACTATCCATAATCCAAGTACAACTCCAATACATTACTATACCGAGTATACTACAATCCTCAAATTACCGTACAGTTTGAGCTTCCAAATTCGCATTACAATACAAGTACCAATCTACTATATAACTACCCATGCTTACGTAGCAGTCCCCGTCCTACTCTCTCGAACGACGATCAGCTTCGGGTACCTGCACACTAAAAATGGTCCCCCGAGGGGGTCAGCTTACGCTGAATATGACTTCCGCATATACCGCGTGCTAACCGCGGTACATCGACTACTTGGGGTCGAATATACATGGAGTTCATTACATGCTTACATACATACTCATGCTACAACAATACAACAACAATACTTACATGCACATACAAATTCAATACTTACTAAGGAAGGCAGATCGATGGTCAACCCCTCGTATTTGTTATTCATTCATCACTCTTCGTACTATATTCGGTATTCACTACTCCACTCATACCTACTCCTTACTCCTACATACTAAAACTCCATGTTCGATACTTTACTCGTACACGTTTCTTACTCCGTACTCGTTACTACACTTATGCATACTCATTACTCAATATTCTTACTCGTACTTACTCATACATACTCAGTACTCGGTACTCTTTGCATACTCATACTTGCTTCTTACTCGATACTCATTACCTTACTCATACATACGCAATACTCATTACTTTGGCCTATGGGCGGAGTCATACTCAAGACTCGCCACCGGACCTACAATACGAGGGCTATACGCTTAGCTCCTCAAATACTCAAATGTCCGTTCTACCGGACTACACGAATTCCCAACACTCTTCTCTCAGAGCACATTACAACCTCATGGGCTAGCCTAGAAGCATCTCTCTCGATAACCTCTATTAGCTTAGGGAATTACCACCGTCTAGTATCCTCAGATTTAAGGGTTTCCCCAAACGTATCGAATACTCTCTCGTTCGGGCATACTTACATCAGTCGGGTCCTCTCATATGGGCCGACTAATTACTAAGGGGTTGGAGATCCCTCATCATTCTTTACTACTCTCATGGTTCACGTTTTGCACCAAGATTAGTTCTCAAATAGAGGTTACTTATATACTTCCACTACTGTTCGTTGTGGATTACTCATTTCATTTCCCCTACCGTTATCGGGAGGTTATTACTCCCGTACACTCTCTCACATTCTGGTGAGTTCTTTGGGTTACGTTATCGTTCATTGATTCGATTGTTATTGCGTTGCTATGTTTCCATTAGTTCACAACGTGACTCATACTACGGGTCACTACACAATAAGACTCATCTATGAGTCGTACTACGCACTAAATGAAGCCACACAATCAATCAAGAAGGGTTAGCTCACACAACATACAACAAGACATACAATGAAAGGCAATAAACCGTTTTCATGCTTTAGTCTTGATTAGCCGGCATACAGCACACAAATCAACGTAACTCGGTTAGCATACGGGGCATGAGGAAATCATACCTTTCACCGAGGTTAGCTTTACCGTGTGTTCCCTTGTTCCTTGGTTCATACTTGTTCCCACTGATAATGTTTCCAACATTGTCATTAATACGATGTTCATACAATACACAAATAATTACTACTCCCGTTATCCCGGTGTACTTAATGTTCTTTTACCCTCCACTTTCTTAATTACTTTCCATACTGTTTTCCTACTCAAGTACTTACTTCCTTACCATTGGTGTTACATTAATGGTATATTACTAAGGTTCTTTATATATGTGTATATCCATATAATACATACATAGGATTACCATGTTAATTTTTTTTTTTTTATAAGTTAGGGCCGTCCGACCCACCGTCCGACCCAAGCCCTGGGTCGGACCATTCCAGTAGGTTTTCGTTCTTTGAAATTCCTCCCGTCCGACCCATACACCTCTGGTCGGACCATTCCAGAAGGTTTCGGTCCCGTCATCCAAGCTCCGTCCGACCCACGTCCGACTCCGTCTGGGTCGGACGAAGTCAGAAACTTCGACACTGTAAAAATTTGCATGTCCGACCCATGTCCGACTCACGACCCTGGGTCGGACCATTCCAGAATGTTTTATTTTCGTTGATTAAGCCATGTCCGACCCACGTCCGACTCACCCTCTGGGTCGGACGGAGTCAGAACATTGCTACAGGTTTTGTTTTTCTTTTCTCTTCTTACCCATTTCTTCCCCAATCTTCCTACATGTAATCCCACATGATTTAGCACTAATTAGGCTTCCTAAAATACCTTAATTCATCCACCAAATCCATTACTAAATCCTTCAAATAACTTACACAACTTTCTTACTTCCTCTACAACACATGTAACAGTTTTGTTACACCCATGCTACAGATTTTACAATTCACTTCTCCCATCCAATACTCTCTCAACCAATGCCATTCCTAGCATTCTAAATACCTCTCCTTACCATACCAATTCATTCCCAAGCCATTGCACTACCTATACCCAAGTTCCAACACTCATCTTACCAAAATCCTGCACATTAAATTCTCTTACTTCTCCAATGTGTTCTTATACACTTTGCTACAGATTTTACACTTCCTATTCCTCATACTACAATTGCCATTCCTTAGCTACTAAATACCTTACTAATCCCAATACATACCTTGGTTCTTCCATTCACCAAGTCATCCTTAAATACCTAATTCCTACCGAAATTTCGCCATAGTTCACCTACAATTCTCACTTATCCACACATACCCATTATCACCAAAATGATTCCTATTCTAGCCACACCCATACAAGGGTCCTACCAGCAATCAATACAATATAATTCACCAATACTTCCTCAATTCACAATGCACATACTCATATACAATTATTTGGCTCTAAGGCCTACAATCTACATACCTGCTCTTAAGTACTCAAACTTCACAATTCTCAATACTAGTACAAAGTTTTGGTTTCTTTAAACATTTTACCCATTCCCATTACTCTAATGCAATAGAATTTACATTAGGAAGGAGCTCTTACCTTGAGCTTATACTTCATTCTTTCTTTTCCATTTCTTCTTCCCTCTTTCTTGCACAAATCGATCACATGGGGAATGGAGTTGCCAAACTCCATTCCCATCACCCAAAGCACATTAAACAAGTATAATTAATACACTAGCCCTTAGATTTATGCTAGTTCATTGAAGTGTTCAAAATAGAAATTTCTAGGGTTTACCTTTGGAGTGCTTTAGGAGGGGTTTTAGCCCTTGGTTCAAGAAGGTGTTCTCACCACCATTGGAGGGTTGAAGCAAAGCTCCAAAACAAGAGGAAAACAAGATGAGAGAGAGAGACAAAAATCGGTCACCAAGGAGATGGAGAAAAATGAGGTCTTTCATGGAGATTTTACCTTGTTTGAAAGGGGAGACTCCAAGCTTCACAATGGTGTGCTTTTCTCTTCAAATGGAGAAAACCCATGGAGATGAAACTCATCCTTTTCGAATTTTGAAAAGATAGGAATGTAGAGGAGGATGAGGGGAGTTCAAATATATGTTTTATTTTTCATTTGGAGCTCACATGGAGGTAGAGCAAGAGGATGAAGAGGCTGCCATGGGAGCTGTTTGGAGAGCTCCAAAAATCGCCCAACATTCAGAGAAGGGAGGAGGGAGACGGTGAGAGAGGGGGAAGTAGGAGAGAGAAGAGGGAAAGTGAGAATGAGAGGTGAGAGAGGGGTATTTACTTTATGTACTTTGTTTGCTTTTTGCTTTTTGATTTACTTATTTGTTACTTGTGTGTATGTGTGTGTGAGAGGGTTGTTTACCCAGTAAAAACCGGCCCCCACTATACTGTTAAGCTGGAGCAGTTTCTCGTCTTTTACAGAAGACGCTCGTTATTCACCCGGTTTTAGTACTATTCATTAACCGGACCCGTTTCCAGAATTTTCTCGTTTAATTATTTTTATTAGTTATTAAGCTTCCATAAATGCTTAATAATTATTATTTATGGTTTATAATTTTTACGGGTCTGTTTGACCACTTAGAATCACGTTTTCGGGGGTTTCCTCGAAAACTGTGCGCTAAAGCTCTATTAGCGTTTTAATACATTATTCGGATCCGTTTTCTTCGGGAATCATTCCCGTTACTAATTAGGCATGAATAAGCCTTAGGAATCCTTACGATACTATAACCGAGGTCTCGTACCTCCTATGGTTATTTAACGCTCATTTAGCGTTTTCCGCTTTCTAAGCGTTTTTCTCATTTCTTTGGATTTATTTTCTTTACCAAAATTACTTAGGCACCATTAGGCCCTTAAATACTATATTAGAATAATATAATCACCATATTTAAGTTCGGGGTATTTCATAAGTTCCAAACTTTCATAACAATTTTTATAAATTACATAATAGCCCAAAACTTTATAAAGTGTTACTTTAACACTTGTTTAAATTATCTAAAATTCATAAACTTAATTCCTAAGCTTATATTATATCATAATTTCACCAAACACCCCTTTAACTCTCGGTTTTCATATTAAACTCACCAATCTTTGTAAAAATTACATTTAAGCCACATAACTTAATTAATTAGCCATTTAAGCACTAATAAAATATTTTTAACTCACCAAACTTTATAGTATAAGTTTATACACATAAGTAGCTCATAAAATATATTTTTCACTTAGGCAATTCGGCCATAATTAAATAGCTACCATATAGTATATAAAAGTGGATTTATATGTCATAATAAATATACATAAATTCATAGGAGTCATATAACTCATGTATAAATTATTGTAATGTCTTATATAAATTCTTAGCTCAAAATAAGTATTTGTACCCTTGAAAATTCGGCTTGATTTTATATGTAACATAAATAAATTTTGTGACACAAAAATGTGTCTTAAGGTAAATATTTTCTATATAAGTTATAGATTGTATTTTTGGCATATAATACCTTATAGTTTCGGTTTTAATTAACCTTGGAGATGTACATAATTTTTGTATAATTTTTAGAAGCTTAACAAAGCTTATAACATAAAGATTTACTTAGTAAACTTACTTCTTAACAAAGGTGGTTAAGTGCTTGAACTCTTCTTGAATCTCCAAGCATTCTCCAAGGTAATATTGATGCTCCACTTCGGTTATATGCAAGTGGTGAAGGTGTTTAGGAGTTAGATCTTCAATAAAGATCTTAAGTAGATTTGTAAGTAGTTTTACAAGAATTTACCTTAGACTTTTTCTCCTTATAAATTCGGCACTCCTAAGGTAGATGAAGAACAAAGTTTCCTTCATGAAAATGAAGAAGAAAGAAACCTTAGAAGAAGTAGAACTTGGTTACACATAAAAATGTGCTTTAAGGATTTTCAAGCATTAAAACTACCTTAAGATAACCTTGAAATGCTCCTTGGATTAATGTTGGTTTGGACAACCTCCTTGGAGAACTAATTGATGCCGAATGCTTATTGATGTGCTAGGAAGAGTTTTGCTTCAAGGCTTGACAAGAGATGCTAGGAAATTACCTTAAAGATGAAGATAGAAGTTAAAACTCCATTAATGGACTTAAGAGCTTCAAAGGAAGAAGATGAAGCAAGAAGAGAGAGGAGGGAGCCTTACCAATTCGTTGATGAAGAGTGCAAGGGGGAAATGAGACTAAACTCACGTATAAGGTAAGAGAATGCAATTTGGAATTGATTTTTGTTTTGTCAATTTTTAATGTCAAATGACTATTCTTTTCTTTAGTTTATTCCATGGGTTATTGGCTCAATAAATGCCCATGTTATCTGCATAATTTCGGACATGTGGGGTGGCAAGGCAAGATGGAGAAAATAATGGGAGCTAGAAGACAAGGTAAGTTAGGTAAGGTATATTCTTTTGATTTTTCTATGTTTTGTGCTTGTCTTCTTCTCCTCTTGTAGATGAACGAATTCAAGGGGTCAAATGAGGTGTCTCAATCGACATTGAAGAGCCCAGGAAGAGCAAAGGAAGGTCACATGGAGAAAAGAAATCAAAAGGTGGAATCTAGATCTACTTTTTACCTTTTTGCATTTTGTTTCTTCCTAGCTCACATGGCCTTATTCCAATGCATAATTTCGACAGCTTGGTGGTCAAATGAGACCTACATACTTTGACATTAAGTAATATAACACATGGGAAGGTGAGTCACCATGTTCTACGCCTTTTATAAACTTTAAATGCAAATTTTATACTAGTTTTTGGGAATAACTTCGGCCCCTATAGAGAGCCTTGTTGACTAGTCTCTCCAACTGATTTAGAAGGTCATTTTAACCCTATTTAATATTACCAATTCGTGGCATGTCAAAAACTACAAGGCAATTGCGTAAAACGCGTTTTCGTGACACCCGAAGGTGTGTTTTTGTGCTCTAAGGAAATCTTTGGGAACCAAATTGTTTTTATGAGTTCCAAGTGTTTTTAAACGCTTATTATAGTAAATAAACATATATTAAGATGTTACATTGAGTCATATGGGGTTACATTAACCCATGTCATAATTTACGGGCCATCGGGACACTCCCGGGCAAAAAGGAGCGCTAAGAAATCCTCCTGTGGTTTTTGTTGAATTTTGAGAACCACTTCGTGGGTTCTCTTTAGAATGGTTAATATTGATGTTAGGAACTCTAGGAATTAGTTTATAGGAGTTCGTGCCACCTCGGCACTCCTCTGGACTTTTCGTGCTTTAAGGGACGTGCGTGAGCACTCCCGCGCGTTTTGCGTTTTTGACTGAATATAGCTTAGGGAACATGTTTATATATTCATATAATAGTTGTATGATCATTTGGTTTGAATATTAGAGGGTCATACAAGGTCATGTTTGACCATATGCTTCTAAGGCGTTTTAGCGTTTATGGAGAAACGACTGTTTTTACGTAACGTTCTCATGCATGGGTTTGCATGCGTACGTGAAATGATTTATAATAGGATTATTTTCCATTAAATAATGGTTTAATAATTTTAATTATATTTGGAGTATTTCAATCTACCCCCTTAAAAAAGGACTTCGCCCCGAAGTCTCATATCTAAATTATAAGGTTGTGGGGAATCAAGTTCCACTAAGTATCCACAACTCAATCTAGCTTTTAGGGATCAAGTCCCAAGTCTCCTATTCCTAAGTTCACAGTGTACATCAAACACAACGGAATACTTTGGAACAATATAGTGTAATTTAATAACACAGTCACTTTTCATATCAAATAGTGCAGCGTAGTGCACATAAACTTTTCATTGTAGTGTAACAAAGTACACACTAACAAGTAGAAGTTCAAAGTATATTCAAATACAGTGTTACACAAGAACACATACAAGACAAAGTGTCACTGAAATGCACTAAAGTGCAACAAAATGTATACTAAACTCACAAACGAAAAAGGCTCTACCCCCCCAAAAAAAGAGGGGTACGCCCCCGTACCCTAGACTAAAGTGTCTAGTCGGTAAATAATGAGGGAAATTTCGCTCCCATATCTGCTTCTAATTCCCATGTCGCCTCTTCCACATCGTGGTTTGACCAAAGAACTTTTACTAGGCTCACCGATTTGTTTCGAGTATCTCGTGTTTTTCTGTCTAAGATTCGTTGCGGTGTTTCCACATACCGCATTGTTGGTTCTAATGAGAGTGTCTCTGGTTGTAGAACATGAGAAGGATGAGGCATGTATTTCTTAACCTGAGACACATGAAAAACATTGTGTACTTTGCCCAACTCAGCTGGCAAATCAAGTCGATATGCCACAAGGCCCACCCGCTCTATGATAGCGTAGGGTCCTACAAATTTCGGGCTTAGTTTGCCCTTTTTCCCAAATCTGAATACACCCTTCATGGGTGATACTCGTAGAAATACCTTGTCGCCAACTGCGAACTCAAGGTCTCGTCACCTCTCATCAGCATATGATTTCTGTCTGTCTTGTGCTGCTTTCATGTTACTTCTGATTTGTTGTACTTCTGCCTGGACTTGCTCTAAGTACTCAGGCCCAATGATGACGGTCTCACTAGACTCGTCCCAGCACAATGGTGTGCGACATGGTCTGCCATATAAGGCTTGGAAAGGTGACATCTGTATAGAGGCGTGATAGTTGTTATTGTATGCAAACTCGATGAGATGTAATCTATCTATCTAGCTGCCCTGAAAATCCAAGGCACATGCTCGTAGCATGTCCTCTAAGGTCTGGATAGTCCTCTCTGACTGACCATCTGTCTGAGGATGAAATGCTGTGCTAAGCTTCAATTCAGTGCCAAGTGCTTCGCGAGTAGCTCGCCAATATCGTGAGAGAAATCTAGTGTCTCGATCTGAAACAATAGTCTTTGGTACTCCATGATGTCTGATAATCTCCTGCTCAAATAGTTCTGCTAACTTTGGCACTTTCCAAGTGTCTTTCATCGGAATAAACCTAGCAACTTTAGTCATTCGATCAACAACAACCCAAATCATATTAAGTCCTCCTCTCGTAGGTGGTAGTCCCACCATGAAGTCCATGGAGATATCGTAAAACTTCCACTCTGGAACTGGCATAGACTGTACCATACCTCCTGGTCGTCTATGTTCGAATTTCACTTTCTGACAAGTGAGACATCGAATCACATATTTTGTCACGTCGCCCTTCATACCACTCCACCAGAAATACCTCTTTAGATCTTTGTACATCTTAGAAGCTCCTGGATGGACAGATGTGGAAGAAGTGTGGGACTCTCGAAGAATATGCTCCTTTATATCTGTGTTGTCTCTGGGTATACACAATCTGCCCTTCAATCTGATTAATCCATCATCATGTAGATGAAACTCATACTTTCCACCCTCAAATGTACCGTCAGACAACTTCTGACTGATCTCCATCATTCGCTGATCACTCTGTTGTGCGCTACGTATGTCGTCCATAAGACTCGAGCTAGCCACAATGGCATTTAGAGAAGGTGCTCGTCGACTCAGTGCGTCTGCTACAACATTAGCTTTCCCTTCTTTGTACTGCAAATTAATATCATAATCCTTAAGAAATTCAACCCATCTTCTTTGTCTCATGTTTAACTCCTTCTGGGTGAATACATACTTCAAACTCTTATGATCCGAATAGACGGTCATCTGGACACCATACAGGTAGTGGCGCCAGATCTTCAAGGCAAAAACAATAGCTCCGAGCTCCAAATCATGTGTGGGATAGTTTTCCTCATGTTTCTTCAACTGTCGGGAAGCGTAGGCGACTACCTTCCCATTCTGCATGAGTACACACCCTAATCCCCTTCCTGATGCATCACAGTAAACTTCATAACCCTCAGTGCCTTCAGGTATTGTCAAAACTGGTGATGATGTCAAAGCGTTCTTCAAAAACTGAAATGATGATTCACACTCTGTAGTCCATGTGAATGGTGCATCTTTCTTCATTAAACTGGTCATAGGTTTTGCTAATTTGGAGAAGTCTCTCTCTCTGACAAACTTCTGTAGTAACCGGCTAACCCAAGGAAACTCCTGATATCAGTCACTGTCCTTGGCCTAGGCCAACTGCGAACTGCTTCTATCTTTGCTGGATCCACTGCGATCCCAGCATCTGAGATAACATGTCCTAAAAAGGAAACTCTGTCCAACCAAAACTCACATTTGGAGAACTTAGCATAAAGCTGGTTCTCCCTTAAGATCTCAAGTACATGTCGGAGGTGACTCTCATGCTCTTCCTTAGATTTTGAATAAATTAAGATGTCATCGATGAATACAACCACGGTCTTATCCAGCTGCTCTCTGAATAATCTGTTCATCAAATCCATAAAGACTGCTGGTGCATTTGACAAGCCAAAAGGCATAACTGTAAATTCATAGTGGCCGTATCGTGTTCTGAACGCTGTCTTTTCTATGTCTTGCTCCCTAATAGGTATCTGATGGTATCCTGATCTCAAATCGATCTTTGAAAACACTTTCGCTCCTCTTAACTGATCAAACAAATCATCGATTCGTGGTAGTGGATATTTGTTCTTTACTGATACTGCATTAAGCTCTCTGTAATCGATGTATAACCGAAGGCTTCCATCCTTCTTTTTCACAAAAAGTACTGGTGCTCCCCAAGGAGATACGCTAGGTCGTATGTATCCCTTGTCTAATAAGTCTTTCAGCTGCTCCTTCAACTCAGCCATCTCTGCTGGTGCCATACGGTACGGTGCCTTAGCTATGGGACCGGTACCTGGTAGTAATTCAATGGAGAACTCTACCTCTCTGGGTGGCGGTAAGCCTGGAAGTTCCTTTGGAAAAATATCTGGAAATTCTGACACCACTGGCATATCTGGATCAAAATCAGGGTCGTGCTCTACATCCTGAACATAGCATAAGTATACTTCCTTCTGCTTCCTGACGTGTTGTACATGGACATAGCAGATATCACCTTTATTGATGGTGCTCTAGGGCTCTGGCGGTATGATACTGTCACTCCTGATGGGCTCTTAAGTAACAGTCTGCGCTCTGCACAAAGAATGCGGCCTCTGTGCCGCCCCAACCAGTCCATCCCGGCAATAACGTCGAATCCTAGACCTCTGAACTCAATAAGGTCAATGGGAAATTCCTCCTCCTTAATACGGATAGTGGCTCCTCTATAAAGACGAGTGCAACTGATCTTCTCCTTAGACGGGAGTGCCACCTTAAAATCAGGTAACTCTACAGCGTCTAGCCCCAACTTCCCTGCAAGCGTAGGCGAAACGAAAGTATGTGAGGCTCCGGAGTCGAATAGTACTAATGCGTCCACTCCATTAACAGGAAAGGTACCAGTGAGGATCGCGCCGCCCTTGCTGGCCTCCTCCTCAGTAAGAATACTTAAGGCACCTTCCCTCTCCTTAGCACAACCTAACAACAGAATCTGGGTAAGTACTCTGGTATATGTTGGAGGTCGACAAACATTCACTTTTCATAACAATAATGCTTCATTGATGAGATGATCTCCTTTCAGATGTCCAAACAATTACAATACTAGTACTTTCTAAAAGTCAAACTTAATCTTCCTGGTTTCATGTGAGTGGTGTTTATCACTGTCGAAGGTGCTGTGTTTAGTTTGATCCTCTTAATTCCATGGTATAGCAACCTTTACTTTCCACCCATTACTAAAACATCTCCTGAACTCAATATGATTTTCTTTGCAAGGTCCACACGCTTCTGCTCGCCATAAAGGAACTCTGCGTCATCTCCAATTGACAAAGTTAATACTGGTATCCCCTGTTCAAGGGACCCTTTTGTTTCATCATTGTCCTGGTGTAGTCCTAAACGACCTCCTTCTTCATAGAAGTTGATGATACATAGATCAGCCCTTAGATTGGGAACTGGATCTTCTTCTAGCTGTTGAACTGTATTAACTGCTTGTTCCACAATTGGTAAAAATTCTTCTGGGATTTTTGGTACTTGTGCTCCATCTCCATTTCTTGTATCTTGGTAGGTTTTTGTGTAAGGATTCCAATCCTTTCCTAAGCACATCATTTTCAGCTTCATCTTTGATCCTCCTGGAAATTCTGGAGTGTAGAACCCTCCTGGTCCTGCTCCCAATTCTAGACATTTTCTGATGATTGTAATTTGTGTCTCCGGTGTTAGGTATCCTTTGAGTAATATCAAACCTGGTTGGATAACCTTACATTGTTCGTTCCCTGGTTCTTGTATTTTGATAATGTTTTCTTCCAGGGAGGGCGGTGAGGGGATAGGAAAGCATATCTTATAGCTTCCTACGTGGTTTAAATTTTACTAGTGAGTCTTACTAATTCTTCCCTACTTAATTAGGCAATCAAGGCATGCAAGCACTCATTCACATCATCCATTGCTCAATAATAGGTTCACATGGTTTAGAAATACCTGGGTTGGTAGAAGGACCAGCCTCATCTGAGCGGTCCATGACATGCATGGCGGGTCCCGATGCTGGGCCTTTGCCCTTATACACCTGAGCCTGGTTTGTTGGCGGAGGGCGAGTATCGCTAGCTCCATTCTTAGGGCCGGTGTTTGCCTTTGCTCCCGGGCGGTAGTTCTTGCTCTCCGGGTTTCGGATACACTCGAAGGCCCGATGTCCAAGTATTTGACAATGGCGACACTAAACTTTCTCCCCTTGGCAGTCCACGCCGGGGTGATCTTTTCCACACTGTCTACAGTTGAAATGGCGGACATACTTCTGGCCCGTGTTTGAGCCAGATCCAGAACCTAATACAATCAAGGTCAATTACACATTCTAACGGTACTGAAGTAATCACACAAGTTTCAAATTTGACTGCTTGGTTAGAGTGCCTACCCTTAGGTGGGTAGGTTTTCTGTGATGTTGCCGCTCCGTGGGTTCCTGACTGGGGGTTCCCAGTAGTTTGGTTCCCCTTCCCTTGGTAGGACCCCTGGCCTTTCTGATAAGGTTTGTTCCTTTTGTTGGAGTTCCCCTGCTTAGCATCTTCGCCACCAAGTCCGTCCTTCCTCTTTTGGGAGCTCAAAGCATCCCTTCTCTTACATGTAATCTCCACCACGGAGGCAGCATGATAACATTCCTGAAATCTCAAGGTATCAATCTCCAATTCTCCCATGACGGGGTATAGTAGATAATAAAATTTTCAACCGGTTTATGTCTCTCATGTTCTACCTGTAAACTGGTAGGGATGATTGGTCCCATCCCAAACTGGAGTCGAGGGCTCAGTCCCCCGTAGAATCGGTCGACCAACACTTGGTCCGAGTATCCTATACCGGGTAGTAGTCGGAGTAGCGAAGTGAACTTGCATAGTACTCATCCACTGACATCTTTCCCGTCTGCTCCAGGGCATCAAACTCTCTCGTCTTCACCATCCTGGTGTGGGCCGGGTAGTATTTGCCCCTAAGTAGTGCAGTGTAGTGTCCCCAAGTAAATGCTGGGTCATCCAGGTGGTCGGCTTTCACCATGTTCCACCAATCTCTCGCTGCATCCTTTAGATAAAAGGCAGCAAGCCTTACCTTTTCCCTAGCTGGGACTGCAAGCGTTTCGAACGCTGTCTCCATCTCCATGATGTATGTCTCCAAGTGAGCAGGGTCAGTCTGCCCCTTGAATGCAGTTGGCCTCAGATCAGCCAAACTCTTCACCCAATCTCTCTCCCTGGGTGGTGGTGGTGGAGGTAGCTGCTGCTGCTGTCCAACCCCCGCCTGTGCAAATGCCTGAGCGATTAAAGTAGCAATGTCTGCCAGCCTGATGTTTGGCTCCTCATCGGCCTGTCCACGGCGTCCTCCTCTTCCTGACATCTGCAGGATATTGAGGTATGTTAGATACCGTGGTCGCAATCTCGGTCTTGGATAGTAGTCTAAGTAAAACTAACTTAAACTCCTTTCAATACTATCACTCAACCCATAACCTAAGCTTTTAGAAATCCTAATCTCGGTGTATCCTTGTGCCATTGGAATCCTCTCCTCAAGAGCTACATTCCTATCTTTTCAAAAATCGAAAACAACAACTTTCATCTCCATGGGTATGAAGCATTTGGAGCTTCAAGACTACCACTAGAACCACCTTGTTCTCCTTGTTCTAATGAGGTAAAAATATTCTTAAAACTTCATCTTTTTCTAGCCTTATGGGCAAAATGAAAATTTAGCTAAACCCTTGTTTGGTTCCTTTGTACCCAGCCGATTTTGGCTTCTTTGAAGGAGTAGAAACATTGTTCTTAAGCTCCTCTAAGCTTCATCTACACCCTTGGGAGGTAACATGTTTCTAAACCCTAGAAATTACTTCAAAACATTAATGTATCTAAGGGTTAGTCTTGGTATTGAAATGTGTATGTGAATGGGTTATAATGTTAGATTTGTGAAGTACTATAACCAGTAGAGAGAGAGAAGGAAGAGGCAAGAGGAAGAAGGAAACTAGAAGGAGAAAGAAGGTAATTGCACTCTTTCCTTGTGTAGCTTGGTAATAAGTAATGTAACAGATTTTTAGAAGTTAAAATTGGTATTGTAAATTGGTAGTGCAGTGGTAGTGTAATGTGTAGGAGAAAACAAGTGTTTTAAACCTTAAAAGGCATTTTAAAACTTGTTAAAACCTAAATGGGAATTAAGGCTTGAGTGCAGGAAATTAAGGTTGTTTAGTGTGGTATTTTGTATACGAGAATGGGTATATTGGTATTGGTTGTGAACAGGTGGTATGGATCAATAATGTGAGTGAAACCATGTGGAGAATGTTAATAATATAGGGGAGACTATGTCAAATTTATCTAGGAATTTGAGGACTTAAGTGTTCAAGATGAGAAAACAACCTAGGTAGTGACTAGGTGTATGTGGAGAGTATAATGGGAGCGTTTAGTAGCTTGTAACAGATTTGGGTATGATTTGTTAATGGGATGTAACTAGGAAGTGAATGGATGTATTTTGGGATACTAGGAGTAGCATTAGTTGAGGAAGTAATGGAGGAAATAAGAACCCAAAATCTGTAACAAATTGTATAGAGATACATTGGAGAAGTTAGGAAGAATTAGTGTGGAAGAATTGGTGACAAGAGTGTTGAACTTGTGTAACACCCCAACCCGAAATCCAATAACCTGAACGGCGATCACTCCCAAATAAAATACAACTGCAGCGGAAATAAATACAACAACCGGGCGGTATTACAATGCCGTTGGCCACCCTTGTGACCAACAAGGCTAAATCCAAATACAATCTCCAAAAGTCACGGTCTGAATACGAATACAATCCGAGATACTAGGAATCAAACTCTAATGTAAAATACTTAAGTAAAAACAAGTAACTATAAGAAGACTCCCATAGCTTGAATCTACCCCACCTACACTCGGTGTGGTAATCTTCTCAACTTCAGGTACCTGAAAAATGGGGGGCCCCCAAAGGGGCTCAGCAAACAATGCTGGTATGGAAAACGTGCAGCCCATCGTCTACCGGGCCACACCAACTACTTTGTCGAACACATGCAGTTCATTTTTATAAAGCTGTAAACAAGCATAGTCTGATAATAACAAGTATCCATACAAGGACAATAATGTCACATAGAACAAGACTTCAGAAGGTCAAGTTAGCTGAGCTGAATCATTTGATAGCTGTCGGGTCCACACAGTGGGACTGACAGATGTATAAAAGTATATCAATATAGTGGAGGTATAGTGACCCCGTTATAGAGAAAGGTTGGGCAGTTAGTCCCCAGGAGATAACGTAGTTAAACCCTGTACTGAGAGCTGATGGGAAATAGAACCAACGAGAGGAATGAAGTCTTCCTCTCCACTGAACTGATGGGCATTAGAAACCCGAGAGGAATAGAGTCTTCCTCTCCACTGAAATGTTTCGTCGCGACGTATAACTGAATAGGAGACGACCTGAGACAGGTACAACTCCTGTAGCATGCATGGCCAGATCCAACTGGGCTCCTCGTTATCGTAGTATAGAGTTGTTAAGTGTCATATAAAGACGTTAAACAAGAACACAATGTGTATTGTCAATTATCACGTTTAGGATAATGACGTTTGTTATAAAGTGAAGTTAGTGAGAGACTTGAGTACAAGTCCTCGGTATACTGAAGCGCAGGTATTTAATCCACTGGTATAGTAGTGTTTGTATGCGTGGGACATACACGTTGTAGTCAGCATCATTCACGCACATAAAATAATACAACAGTGCACAAGAGTAAACAACATTTACATTAATTATCTTGGTCGTTATTTCAAACAACAGATAGCACACAAGCCGGTGTAATCCGGTAGAAAACAGGTTGCAAGAATCCTATACCGTTCACCGTAGACTGTACTTGTTTAATTCCCGGTCAACGTCTGGTCAAACAAAGTCCTAGAATAGGATTAACTGAGAGGGTTAATTTATGTTACCCTTATATAATGATCCTATTGAATCATTTGACAAATCTCGTATTTGTTATTTCATGTGAGGTTTATTTCTTTTAATTACCTAATGATTTTATGTATCACTTATTTGTTATTCCTTTTGATTTATTTATAAATCCTTTAATGTACATATATGTATTTATTTATTCATGTACTATATTTGTTATTTATTTATTTATTTTTTTGTCTAGCTGACATAACAACTTATAATTCCTTAACTATATTTATATGTCATATATGGACATAAAGTTCTTATAGTTTTCATTATTCCTCCTTTAACCCAAAAGTAATAATCATTGGTTATCTTTAAATTCCTTATAACTATATAAGTCATAGTTTAAACCTCATAACTCCTTCAATCAAGATTCTTTCTTTCTAATTCCTCCAAATATCCATGTAGGACCTATATTTATTTTAATCTAATTTCTTACCCTTATATTTGGGTTATTTACAAAACAACCACATTAATTCATAAACTTTATATTTAAATTCTAATCTTATCATAGCATAGAGTTTTAACTTCTTATTTAGCTAAATTACAAGGTCACACTAATATTTTGGTATTTAGCTTTTAAATATTATAACTTTCAAAAATTACAACTTAGCCCCTTAAATTCTCGGCCTTAATAATTTATTTCTTATAATTACAATCTAACCACAAAATCTTATAACCTTTACATAATGTCATGTAAACTATAGTTTTAATTTTAATTCTCCATAAATGCCGAATATATATATATAAATTCTTAAATTACCAAACTAACCCCAAGGTAATTCGGCTTTGTCATTTATTCTTCCTTAATTACATTTTCATCCCAAAACTTTATAATAGTTTTAATAAAACTTATAAACTATAGTCTAAATATTTAATTCCTCAAAATTTCGAGAGTGAACCTAATAATTCTCTTAATTATGAATTTGCCCACTAATAAGTTCCAAACTTTCATAACAATTTTTATAAATTACATAATAGCCCAAAACTTTATAAAGTGTTACTTTAACACTTGTTTAAATTATCTAAAATTCATAAACTTAATTCCTAAGCTTATATTATATCATAATTCACCAAAACCCCTTTAACTCTCGGTTTTCATATTAAACTCACCAATCTTTGTAAAAATTACATTTAAGCCACATAACTTAATTAATTAGCCATTTAAGCACTAATAAAATATTTTTAACTCACCAAACTTTATAGTATAAGTTTATACACATAAGTAGCTCATAAAAATATATTTTTCACTTAGGCAATTCGGCCATAATTATATAGCTACCATATAGTATATAAAAGTGGATTTATATGTCATAATAAATATACATAAATTCATAGGAGTCATATAACTCATGTATAAATTATTGTAATGTCTTATATAAATTCTTAGCTCAAAATAAAGTATTTGTACCCTTGATAATTCGGCTTGATTTTATATGTAACATAAATAAATTTTGTGACACAAAAATGTGTCTTAAGGTAAATATTTTCTATATAAGTTATAGATTGTATTTTTGGCATATAATACCATATAGTTTCGGTCTTAATAAACCTAGGAGATGTACATAATTTTTGTATAATTTTTAGAAGCTTAACAAAGCTTATAACATAAAGATTTACTTAGTAAACTTACTTCTTAACAAAGGTGGTTAAGTGCTTGAACTCTTCTTGAATCTCCAAGCTTTCTCCAAGGTAATATTGATGCTCCGCTTCGGTTATATGCAAGTGGTGAAGGTGTTTAGGAGTTAGATCTTCAATAAAGATCTTAAGTAGATTTGTAAGTAGTTTTACAAGAATTTACCTTAGACTTTTTCTCCTTATAAATTCGGCACTCCTAAGGTAGATGAAGAACAAAGTTTCCTTCATGAAAATGAAGAAGAAAGAAACCTTAGAAGAAGTAGAACTTGGTTACACATAAAAATGTGCTTTAAGGATTTTCAAGCATTAAAACTACCTTAAGATAACCTTGAAATGCTCCTTGGATTAATGTTGGTTTGGACAACCTCCTTGGAGAACTAATTGATGCCGAATGCTTATTGATGTGCTAGGAAGAGTTTTGCTTCAAGGCTTGACAAGAGATGCTAGGAAATTACCTTAAAGATGAAGATAGAAGTTAAAACTCCATTAATGGACTTAAGAGCTTCAAAGGAAGAAGATGAAGCAAGAAGAGAGAGGAGGGAGCCTTACCAATTCGTTGATGAAGAGTGCAAGGAGGGAAATGAGACTAAACTCACGTATAAGGTAAGAGAATGCAATTTGGAATTGATTTTTGTTTTGTCAATTTTTAATGTCAAATGACTATTCTTTTCCTTAGTTTATTCCATGGGTTATTGGCTCAATAAATGCCCATGTTATCTGCATAATTTCGGACATGTGGGTGACAAGGCAAGATGGAGAAAATAATGGGAGCTAGAAGACAAGGTAAGTTAGGTAAGGTATATTCTTTTGATTTTTCTATGTTTTGTGCTTGTCTTCTTCTCCTCTTGTAGATGAACGAATTCAAGGGGTCAAATGAGGTGTCTCAATCGACATTGAAGAGCCAAGGAAGAGCAAAGGAAGGTCACATGGAGAAAAGAAATCAAAAGGTGGAATCTAGATCTACTTTTTACCTTTTTGCATTTTGTTTTCTTCCTAGCTCACATGGCCTTATTCCAATGCATAATTTCGACAGCTTGGTGGTCAAATGAGACCTACATACTTTGAAATTAAGTAATATAACACATGGGAAGGTGAGTCACCATGTTCTACGCCTTTTATAAACTTTAAATGCAAATTTTATACTAGTTTTTGGGCCTACTTCGGCCCCTATAGAGAGCCTTGTTGACTAGTCTCTCCAACTGATTTAGAAGGTAATTTTAACCCTATTTAATATTACCAATTAGTGGCATGTCAAAAACTACAAGGCAATTGCGTAAAACGCGTTTTCGTGACACCCGAAGGTGTGTTTTGTGCTCTAAGGAAATCTTTGGGAACCAAATTGTTTTTATGAGTTCCAAGTGTTTGTAAACGCTTATTATAGTAAATAAACATATATTAAGATGTTACATTGAGTCATATGGGGTTACATTAACCCATGTCATAATTTACGGGCCATCGGGACACTCCCGGGCAAAAAGGAGCGCTAAGAAATCCTCCTGTGGTTTTTGTTGAATTTTGAGAAACCACTTCGTGGGTTCTCTTTAGAATAGTTAATATTGATGTTAGGAACTCTAGGAATTAATTTTATAGGAGTTCGTGCCACCTCGGCACTCCTCGGACTTTTCGTGCTTTAAGGGACGTGCGTGAGCACTCCCGCGCGTTTTGTGTTTTTGACTGAATATAGCTTAGGGAATATGTTTATATATTCATATAATAGTTGTATGATCATTTGGTTTGAATATTAGACGGTCATACAAGGTCATGTTTGACCATATGCTTCTAAGGCGTTTAGCGTTTATGGAGAAACGACTGTTTTTACGTAACGTTCTCATGCATGGGTTTGCATGCGTATGTGAAATGATTTATAAATAGGATTATTTTCCATTAAATAATGGGTTTTTACATTAATTTTAATTGATTTGGGGTATTTCAACTTGGGTATAGGTATTGTAGTGGCTTGGGAATGAATTGGAGGGTAAGATAATACATTGTAGGTTTTGGGAAATGGCATTAGGAGATGAGAATATGCATGGGGGAGTAGGAACGAAAATCTGTAGCATTGGAGGATGAAAAACTGTTGTAAGTGTGGAAGAGAAGTGATGGAATTGTGTAAGTTGAATTATGGATTGGTAAGGAGTTTGGTGGATGAACTAAGGCAATTTGGAGGGCCTAGGTAGTGTTTAAACATGTGGGATTACATGTAGAAAGATTGGAGAAACAATGAGCAAAGTATAAACTGAAAACAGAAATAAAAATGCAAATACTGGGGGCCGGACCGACCTTGGGACCGAACTTGCAAGGTCGGTCGAGCCCAGATTTACAATACGGGAAAGCTTCTGGAATGGACCGAACTTGCGACCGGACTTGCAAGTTTGGTCGGACCAGAGAAATTCTCCCGTCTGTAACCTACTGGAATGGACCGACCTTGCGACCGGACTTACAAGGTCGGTCGACGCAAAATTTTTTGTCTTGTAACTTACTGGAATGGACCGACCTTGCGACCGGACTTGCAAGGTTGGTCGAGCTAAAATTTTCCGTCTTGTAAGCTACTGGAATGGACCGACCTTGCGACCGGACTTGCAAGGTCGGTCGGCCCTGGAATTTTCACCCGATGTAGCCTACTGACTTGGACCGAACTTGCAAGGTCGGTCGCAAGTTCGGTCGGGTCAAAACTTAAAAAAAAAAACTATAAGACTATGGTTAGTATATGTATGTATGTATATGTATACCCACCTATACATATGTGCATATATAGGTAAGTAAACCATTGTTAAGTAATTAGGAGTAAGTAAATAAAATGTAAGTATTGTAATGCAAGACTTAGTAAGTATGGATTAGTAAACGTAAGAGTAATCGGATTAAGTTAAGGATAGATAGATTAATCATTCCACTGTATGTATATATAATAGGATTTGATTTGTGAACACCGGAGGAACGTTGGGATACAAGTACAACGGTGAAAGGTATGATTTCTTCATGCCCTGTATCCTAATCTGGTTACCCCGATTTGTGTGCTTATTTGATCACCTAATAAGATAAATGCATGAATCGGACTATATTGCACCTACTTGTGCTTGTTTACATTGTTCTTGATATTTGTCTTGAACAATAGTTTGTATAATTCATGAAACATATGAATGATGATGAAGTGTATTGTATTTTGTAGTGTACTTGTATATTGTAATGTATTTGTATGTAAGGGTATATGGGTATTGTATTATTGTGGCTTGAATGTTGACTTCTGCTAATTCCTAACTACCTAACTCCTAACTTAAGTGAGTAAACCGGAATGAGTAGAAGTCCGATATAGCTTCGGCCACGCATGAGGATGCGGAGTCACAAGAGGTTGGCTGCAATTCCTGACTCTTAAATTGGTCCGCGGCCCAAATCCCTTAAATGGGTAGCATCCCGGATTGGTGAGTCAAGTAAATCCCGGAGGTGGGACGGAGTAGTCCCCAGGGCCGGAGGTCCCGACGACTTAACTTGAGTGAGAGTAAGAGTAAGTAAGTATGGATCCGTAAGTATGTATGGGTATGTATGTGTATGTATGAAGTAACGAGTAAAAGAATAATCTCCACCCGATTAACCCGGGTGGACCAATGAAGCTAACAAGAACTGTATCCTGTGTATGTGTAATTCGGAAAAAGGTAAGTATGTATTGAATGGTATGTTGGACTTCGTGTATGTACTGAAGTGATGTATTGTGTATGTCTTGCGTAGTGTATTGTAACATTGTGTATAAGAGCATGTATGCATGTATGTTTGTATGAAAACGAACCGCATGTATTCGACCAAGTGGTCGGCGTACCCTCACTAGTACGCGGGGTATGCGGTTATCATGCTCGGCGAAAGCTGACCCCTTGGGGGACATTTTTTAGTGTGCAGGTACCCGAAGCGAATATGGTCAAGGAAGAGACCGGAGGCACACCCTTGTACTTAGAAAGTAAGTAGTTGTGAGAAAATGGGTAGATGTAGACTCCTAGAGAGTATGTATGAACTTGGAAGTGACATTATAAATGTATAAGGATCCTAGTAGACTCGGTGAAGTATATTGTATTGTATGGATTGAAGAGGAGTAAGTATTGAATGGAGCATTGTTGTAATTGATTGATGAATGGAGTATGTATTATAGATGTGTAGTACTCGGGATTCCGGTCCATCAGACCGATGCTGTAAGCAGTAGTAGTAGCCTTGTTAGCCACGTGGGTGGTTAACGGCATTGTATCACCCATTGTATGTAAGTAAGTAACCGCTGCGTGTATCTGATGTGTAAGGAGATTGGACGGTAAGCATGTATTAATGGTAGGGGTGTTACAAAAAGTGGTATCAGAGCGAAGTATCGCTCTGATGACTGGAAATACCGAGCTTAGGAAATACCGAGTTAGGAATTAGAAGCTTAGGGCTAAGGGCTGAGTGTTAGCATTAGAGATATGCTAGTTAGGAACTACCGGTGAGTACCGGATACCTACAATACCAGTCCCGCCCGCCGCAAACCCCACTGTATAACTTGGGAAAGGACGCCAGAGAGAAGAAAAGTCTTCTCTTACTCGGGGAAACCCGATCTGGCAGTTGTGAAGCAATCACACGGTAAACAAGAACCGAGACATGGTAGATTCCAAGAACTGGAAGTCCCGAAGATGGATCCCGGTTGAACCACAACACCGCACGTAATAGCGGTAGGATGGACACTCCAACCACGAGGAGGCTACAACATGCAACAGCATGGGGCGACGTGCTTAGCAGTCGCGAAACCTAGCTAGTCAACCAACAGCAGGACAGAAGCACTAACTGTGCAACGGAATGAAAAAGGGAGCAGTAACGGAACCCGAGACACAAGTCTACGGGATAGTAATACTTGAATAATACCACTAACGGTATGCTAGCCGACTAAGGATATAGTCGGGAGCAGTTAACTCCAGAATTACAACGCCACTAAGGTTGCAATACCTGGCCAATATAGCTCAGACAACTACAATAACAACCATGAGATATAATCCAATAGGACTACAAGAGTAGTGCCTAAACAAGGAAGACTCAGTGACCGCCACAGATGTGTGGGAACGAGCCACAAGGAACGACACTAAACCAAATAGAGCGGGAATCTCCAAGGATTGGAGGAGTACCCAGATCTACGACAGCCATGTCTAGACCACCAAGAAGCTACCTAAAGGAGCGAGTATACCAATTGTAGATCAATAAGATCAAGGGAAAGGTTAACAAGACTATTAAATACAAGCAGAAGCCATACCAAGATTGGTATAGGATTATCCAAAAACCACCGATACCACGCACTTGCCAAGGCAAGTGCAGTAAAGACAGAGATATGTAAAGGAACACTAACACGTCACAAGTACATAGTAATGTACGGTGACCGTAACGAAACAACCACAGGAATAAACATCCTAAAACTGAAGGAATGGAACCTTGGAAAGGCCTAACGGCCCGACCACTGTATTTAGAACATACCAGTCAGCGAGAGGCTAGACTTGGTCAAGACCTCAAACATGGCTATGCCATGAGAGATTTCTTTTAACACCGAACCATTGTTTTAAAAACCCAAAATTTTCCTTTCAAAACCACAACCTTCTTTTATAAACCTTGGATTTTAAAACCGAACCAACATGATTATGGTGAGTATCATAGAATGATACAAGAGGAGTTGGCAATAGAATACTTCACCTAGGCGTGTGGCGAACACTACGAGTGTACCCGTTACGGGATGTGGGACAACCGCACTCCGAAGGAGCTTGCGGGCCCGACATATAGTTGGGTAAGTGGTAACGTGTCAATATGGTACCCCACGTATGTATACATGTAGCGTGCGACACGGGAAGTAGTCAACTCCGTTCTACGGACCATGAGTGAGTTCAAACCAGGACAGCTGGACACCTCAGACGATCAAGTATCAAGGAACTCAGAGAATCCATCTGGAGATGAGGAATAAGAACTAGGAAGTGCAAAGAGCGCATACTAGTAAGTATAGACATTGGATATGTCTCAAATAATCCAAGCAATTACCTGGCAGCTGGATGGGATGGCCAGCCTAAACACATTAAGGCGAATGCCTAACACGAACCTAATAATACTCAACAAACGGGCGGAATTCCCAAGAGCAATCACAAGATTACTACGAAGCACAACCCATCATCGGAGAGGATATTTAAACCTAGTCTCAAGCACTGGGAGCAAGTATAAACGGTCTACCCAACGACGGGAGACGTCATAACCCGAAAGGAGATAGCTTAATGCAATGCCATAAGACGGTATAGAGGACAACACATGTTATAAACATTAGCCGGATGTAACGGCACAACTACCAACACCCAGGAGCGATCCTTGAAGGGTGTCTGCATTAACAACAGTGGAACAAGTGTAATGATATGAGCACGGGAGCTAAAACGAACACTCGGTTAGGACACCGAAGGGATTTCACTTAACAGGAAATGCCCTAAGATACTGAGAGGCACCTATTAATACCATTTGCCTTAAAAAGGCCTCCTATGAACGGAAGCGTGATACCACGACTTACCATGGAGCCCAATAATACCTCCAACCTATGATGGTATACATGGAGTGGAAACATGTATAAGCAGCTTGCAACGAGCATAGCTTGCAGCAATATGGCTCTAAAGCCATAAACCCGATGCGTTGTGTAACCTTAAACGGTTGCAAAACCCACACCATTACTAACAAGACTTGCAAGAAATACTGCCTCATACGACAAGAAATCAACAACTGGACCATAAATTCAAACCCAACATCCTGAGTGGCTTGGAGTAATGGCCAACTCAATGTCACTGTCACTAGAGCATCAGCCTAGTATACAGTAGACGGAGTTCTTAATTACCGTCATGCCTTCTGTAGCAATGGTAGCACAGGGGCATAAGAATCATGATAATGCCAACATTGGCCTAGTCCACACTTGAACACTACGGGAAACCCAAGGGAAGGTACCCCTCTTTAACCAAAGACCACTAATGCGGTGATGATGTGAACCCTTAGAAAAGGCTTCCATCTAATATAACAATTAAGCCCACGCAATAGATATTGCCAAGGGGCGATGGAATAAGGAAACGAGATTTCCAAACCATTACGACTTAAGGGAGTAAGCATACTCCATATACACCCAAACATATAGTGGACCATTGTGTAAACACCAACATAGCAAACCTTGTCATTAGACCTATGAGTGGAGACAAACCCCTCGAACAAGAACTTTCATTCATCAATGACAGAGTACTCTTCAATTGGAGAACGGGACCAGAAAACCCTTGAAGTTTCGTGGGATGTCCTGGTAATATACATACAAGCAAAACTGCACAGCCAGAGCCTAAACCAATGCTCAGCTTTGGGAGGACAGTAATTGTCAAAAACAATCGATGTGAGTGCACATTGCACACCACGAATGACCAACGCTCAAGAGAGCTTGTAAACCGGTAAATTGCCTTATCCTTGGTCAACCAAGATACTTGGTAAATTGTATCACAAATGATGATAGAATGTGGGGTAAGTTAACCTACACATAAAACCTAAGTGGAATAAGACATCTCCACATTGGGAAGATAATAAGATTGTCGTATGCTACGACAACCGTCATACACACAAACACAGGAAACTCCTAGTGTATTCACACCATAAGGAAATGGTGCCAACGACAATGGCAATGAGTAAAGGTGCTACCACAGTAACAGAGACGGTAAGAACAATGTTGTACAATGAGTAAGAATACGGTGCGCAACAAGCGACCACTATAGGAAGTGACAGATAATGACACGGAGTATAAGTATGAGATGACACACAAAATATTCTTTCCTATCACATAAGTGACTTACTGTCAAGCGTTTACGCCTCTGCACTCTGTATGACTGAGTGTTTTGGTATTGCACTTGTGCAACTAATGATCTAATGGGATGGCTAGGGATATGGAGAATGTAAACCGTAGTAAACCCTTCTTTTCACCAACAAACATGGCACAAGCCAATTAAGCAAGCTTAGCAACAAACCGTGCGGCCTAAGGCCAAAGAAGCACGAAGAGTGCGAAACACACTAACAATCACAGAGGTGAATTCCAATGGAATAAAAGGTGAAAGGAGACTTAAGAAAGTCACTAGAACGACGCATATCAATGCAAGGTCATACAAGTAAAGGACACTTGTACCGAACCAGGAGAACTGGTATGATTTAGAAGCTAGTGACAACAGAGGAAGCACTACAACTAAGTAGTGACTTAACCTCGCCCGACAATAGGTCGGAGGAGCTTAATGAATAATCGTGGAAGCATAAATAGCATGTGCAGTAGATTACCAGAAAGCTGGTTATAAATCAAACTCGTTGAGTTCAAACGTGGTAAAAGAATACCGCAGTTGTTTAGTAAACCTCATTCCCATAATAGACGGATGAGAAGGTGATGTATAGCACATTAAGGATAACAAGAAGGGTGAATAACCCAAGTTATCAGGGTCGCGCAGCAGAAGCTAGTGGGCCCTAGCTAGGAGATCAATGTACCTAGAGAGCATAATACAATGGCTAGTAATGCCTTGAAGCCGATTAGGCTAGAATCGAATTACATATGAGTTAAATAAACTCATATAGGAACTCTTGGTGCAAAGACTAAACCATTGGTATGGTTAAGACCCTTTGACAGAGCATATATAGTATACCGTAGTGAAGCTAAACGCTTCATTTACCCAAACTGATTAAACCAGTGTTTAACAATAATAACATATGGTAGATTACGTGGGCGTAATCCCTTTTAGGGGGTAGAGCGAAAACCGCTTAATGTAAGTTTTGTGAATAAAACACATAAACCATAATGTGCATAGCACAAATGAGAACCAATTGATGATTGATACTATGTTAAATAAACATAAGTACTCATTCACACTGTAATTATGGTAATTAGGCATTAGACATGCAAATACCATAGGAGGAGTATACCCATCTTGTATCACCAATGTTAGAGTATTAGTAAAAGAAAGGTAATGAGTAGTGGACGGAGCTCCACAAGTATTGTAACCTTTGAAGAAGTAGTACGGAATGAATGAGAGTAGTAGATGAACGAAGTTTATGAGTAGTGGAATCGCAAGTAAAATATTTGAAACAATTGAAGTCAACTAAATCTTATAAGTGTAGTATTCCTTAGTTAGAATATAGGAGATGATGGTGAGTAATGGATGGAAGTAGTGGAGGTTGATGAAATGAGCATTTAGGTATTGAACCACGGAGTAAAGCATTTGGGAAGTAGAGTGAGGATGATTGATGGACTGATTCCATCCTTTGGAGATGTATGAATTCGTAATTACGACTAGAAAGGGTAAAAAGATAGAAAATGAAAACAATTAAATTATTTGTTTGATTGAATCTGATGTGGGAAGTCGAACTTGATCCTGATCAGATCAAGGGAAACCGAACACAAATTGGGGTGGAAAGATAGTTCAACACTGATGCTGATCACATCAGGGTCGAATGATTCTTGAAGCTCCCCTCAAGTGGTCACAAGAATCACACATAGGATAGAAGTAATGAGTATAAATTGGAATATGGAGTTGTATGTTTTAGAAATTTTTAAGTGGTAGTGTGGAAGAATTTCTTTTAGTATGGAGAATGAGGAGGTGTTAGAAGTGAGTACCGAAGAAGATAGTAAGGTAGTATGTGGTACTATTCCAAGGGCGGCGGGACATAGAGGAGTCCCGTGTCTAGATGACCTGAGCGCCTACGGGATTGGAATGTGTATTGCATTGCTTTGGGAATAGCCTTGCATTGTATGTATATATAAATTTGGTAATGAGGAACCGATGGTCGGCAGTAATGCGGATTAGAGTAATTATTGTACATTGGTATGGTATGGAAAGGAGAAACCTTGAGTAACTGATTTGGGATTAGTAAGGAGGAAGAACGTATGGCTTTGGTATTAGACACGTAAGAATGAGTAAGCATTGTAAACCTATAACCTCGAACAACTTTGAGGACAAAGTTCCTAAGGGGGGTAGATTGAAATACCCCGAACTTAAATATAGGGATTAAAATTAATCTCATAAGTATTTAAGGGCCTAATGGTACCCAATTAATACTAGTAAGGAAAAATAAATCCAAAAGAAATAAAGAAACGCTTTAAAAGCGGAAAACGCTAAATAAGCGTTAAATAACCATAGGAGGTATGAGACCTCGTTAGAGTATTATATGGATTTTGAAGGTTTAACAAGACCTAAATAATATATGGGAACAAATCCCGAAGAAAACGGATTAAAATCACTAACGAACCTTAAAGCACGTTTTTCGAGGTAACCGCGAAAACGTGACTTTAAGCGGGTCAAATAGACTCGTAACAATTTTGGTCAACTAAATAATCATTAATGAATATTAGTGAAGCTTTAGAACCAATAAAATCAATAAAACGAGAAATTAGTAAAAACCGTCAAAAACGGGAAGTTGTGGGGTAGAAACATAAATAATCAAAACTTATGTGTCCAATATTGCAAATAAAATTTCAAAACCCACAAGTGGGCTGTGTGTGGTCCGATTTTTGAGGCCCCTCACACTCTCTACACACTCTATTAATTTCCCCTTACTCACAAAACAACAAAAGTAATAAAACTACTACTTTCTACTTATTACTCTCACACTCTCACACTCTCTCTCCTCTACCATTCTCTTCTCTCACGTAATACCCATCCCCCTCACTCTCTTTCTCCTTTCTCCTTCCCAAACCGATGGCCATGGAGAATTAGCAAAACTCACACAAAACCCCTCTTCTCTCCTCTTGTAACTCCCTCAAATCTCCTCCAAAAATTACAAAACTTGTGCCATTGGAATCCTCTCCTCAAGAGCTACATTCCTATCTTTTCAAAAATCAAAACAACAACTTTCATCTCCATGGGTATGGAGCATTTGGATCTTCAAGACTACCACTAGAACCACCTTGTTCTCCTTGTTCTAATGAGGTAAAAATATTCTTAAAAACTTCATCTTTTTCTAGCCTTATGGGCAAAACGAAAATTTAGCTAAACCCTTGTTTGGTTCCTTTTGTACCCAGCCGATTTTGGCTTCTTTGAAGGAGTAAAAACATTGTTCTTAAGCTCCTATAAGCTTCATCTACACCCTTGGGAGGTAACATGTTTCTAAACCCTAGAAATTACTTCAAAACATTAATGTAATCTAAGGGTTAGTCTTGGTATTAAAATGTGTATGTGAATGGGTTATAATGTTAGATTTGTGAAGTACTATAACCGGTAGAGAGAGAAGGAAGAGGCAAGAGGAAGAAAGGAAACTAGAAGGAGAAAGAAGGTAATTGCACTCTTTCCTTGTGTAGCTTGGTAATGAGTAATGTAACAGATTTTTAGAAGTTAAAATTGGTATTGTAAATTGGTAGTGCAGTGGTAGTGTAATGTGTAGGAGAAAACAAGTGTTTTAAACCTTAAAAGGCATTTTAAAACTTGTTAAAACCTAAATGGGAATTAAGGCTTGAGTGCAGGAAATTAAGGTTGTTTAGTGTGGTATTTTGTATACGAGAATGGGTATATTGGTATTGGTTGTGAACAGGTGGTATGGATCAATAATGTGAGTGAAACCATGTGGAGAATGTTAATAATATAGGGGAGACTATGTCAAATTTTATCTAGGAATTTGAGGACTTAAGTGTTCAAGATGAGAAAACAACCTAGGTAGTGACTAGGTGTATGTGGAGAGTATAATGGGAGCGTTTAGTGGCTTGTAACAGATTTGGGTATGATTTGTTAATGGGATGTAACTAGGAAGTGAATGGATGTATTTTGGGATACTAGGAGTAGCATTAGTTGAGGAAGTAATGGAGGAAATAAGAACCCAAAATATGTAACAAAGTGTATAGAGATACATTGGAGAAGTTAGGAAGAATTAGTGTGGAAGAATTGGTGACAAGAGTGTTGAACTTGGGTATAGGTATTGTAGTGGCTTGGGAATGAATTGGAGGGTAAGATAATACATTGTAGGTTTTGGAAATGGCATTAGGAGATGAGAATATGCATGGGGGAAGTAGGAACGAAAATCTGTAGCATTGGAGGATGAAAAACTTTGTAAGTGTGGAAGGGAAGTGATGGAATTGTGTAAGTTGAATTATGGATTGGTAAGGAGTTTGGTGGATGAACTAAGGCAATTTGGAGGGCCTAGGTAGTGTTTAAACATGTGGGATTACATGTAGAAAGATTGGAGAAACAATGGGCAAAGTATAGAACTGAAAACAGAAATAAAAATGCAAATACTGGGCCGGACCGACCTTGGGACCGAACTTGCAAGGTCGGTCGAGCCCAGATTTACAAATACGGGAAACTTCTGGAATGGACCGAACTTGCGACCGGACTTGCAAGTTCGGTCGGACCAGAGAAATTCTCCCGTCTGTAACCTACTGGAATGGACCGACCTTGCGACCGGACTTGCAAGGTCGGTCGACGCAAAATTTTTCCGTCTTGTAACTTACTGGAATGGACCGACCTTGCGACCGGACTTGCAAGGTCGGTCGAGCTAAAATTTTCCGTCTTGTAAGCTACTGGAATGGACCGACCTTGCGACCGGACTTGCAAGGTCGGTCGGGCTAAAATTTTCCGTTGAGTAACTCACTGGAATGGACCGACCTTGGGACCGGACTTGCAAGGTCGGTCGGCCCTGGAATTTTCACCCGATAGCCTACTGACTTGGACCGAACTTGCAAGGTCGGTCGCAAGTTCGGTCGGGTCAAAACTTAAAAAAAAAAAACTATAAGACTATGGTTAGTATATGTATGTATGTATATGTATACCCACCTATACATATGTGCATATATAGGTAAGTAAACCATTGTTAAGTAATTAGGAGTAAGTAAATAAAATGTAAGTATTGTAATGCAAGACTTAGTAAGTATGGATTAGTAAACGTAAGAGTAATCGGATTAAGTTAAGGATAGATAGATTAATCATTCACTGTATGTATATATAATAGGATTTGATTTGTGAACACCGGAGGAACGTTGGGATACAAGTACAACGGTGAAAGGTATGATTTCTTCATGCCCTGTATCCTAATCTGGTTACCCCGATTTGTGTGCTTATTTGATCACCTAATAAGATAAATGCATGAATCGGACTATATTGCACCTACTTGTGCTTGTTTACATTGTTCTTGATATTTGTCTTGAACAATAGTTTGTATAATTCATGAAACATATGAATGATGATGAAGTGTATTGTATTTTGTAGTGTACTTGTATATTGTAATGTATTTGTATGTAAGGGTATATAGGTATTGTATTATTGTGGCTTGAATGTTGACTTCTGCTAATTCCTAACTACCTAACTCCTAACTTAAGTAAGTAAACCGGAATGAGTAGAAGTCCGATATAGCTTCGGCCACGCGTGAGGATGCGGAGTCACAAGAGGTTGGCTGCAATTCCTGACTCTTAAACTGGTCTGCGGCCCAAATCCCTTAAATGGGTAGCATCCCGGATTGGTGAGTCAAGTAAATCCCGGAGGTGGGACGGAGTAGTCCCCAGGGCCGGAGGTCCCGACGACTTAACTTGAGTAAGAGTAAGAGTAAGTAAGTATGGATCCGTAAGTATGTATGAGTATGAGTATGTATGCATATGTATGAAGTAACGAGTAAAAGAATAATCTCCACCCGATTAACCCGGGTGGACCAATGAAGCTAACAAGAACTGTATCCTGTGTATGTGTAATTCGGAAAAAGGTAAGTATGTATTGAATGGTATGTTGGACTTCGTGTATGTACTGAAGTGTATGTATGTGTGTATGTCTTGCGTAGTGTATTGTAACATTGTGTATAAGAGCATGTATGCATGTATGAAATACCCCAAACTTAAATATGGTGATTATATTATTCTAATATAGTATTTAAGGGCCTAATAGTGCCTAAGTAATTTTGGTAAAGAAAATAAATCCAAAAGGAATGAGAAAAACGCTTAGAAAGCGGAAAACGCTAAAATGGGCGTTTAATAACCATAGGAGGTATGAGACCTCGGTTATAGTATCGTAAGGATTCTTAAGGCTTATTCATGCCTAATTAGTATACGGGAACGATTCCCGGAGAAAACGGATCCAAGAAATGTATTAAAACGCTAAAAGAGCTTTAGCGCACGTTTTTCGAGGAAACCCGAAAGCGTGACTGTAAGTGGTCAAACAGACCCGTAAAAATTATAAACCAAAAATAATAATTATTAAGCATTTATGGAAGCTTAATAACTAATAAAAATAATTAAACGAGAAAATTCCGGAAAACGGGCCCGGTTAACGAATAGCACTAAAACCGGGTAAATAACGAGTGTCTTCTGTAAAAGACGAGAAACTGCTCCAGCTTAACAGTATAGTGGGGGCCGGTTTTTATTAGGTAAACAACCCTCTCACACACATGTAACTAGCTAATAAGTAAAGGGGACCAAAAAGCAAATGGAAAAGTAAAAAGGTACCTTCTTTTTCTCTCTCCCCTCATTTCTCTCTTCTCTCTCTCCCTTCCTTCTCTTCCCCACCAATCTGCTCCCTCTCTCTCTTCTGGTTGGGCGATTTCACAACCCCAAAGGAAGCTCCCATGGCTTCCTCACCTTCTTCCACAAACTCTAGCTCCATGTGAGCCCGAAATGTAAAATAAATTACATATTTGTAATCCCCTCATCCTTCTCTACATTTCTATCTTTCCAAAATTCGAAAAGGATGAGTTTCACCTTCATGGGTTTTCTCCATTTGAAGAGAAAAGCGCACCATTGTGAAGCTTGGAGTCTCCTCTTTCCAACAAGGTAAAAATCTCCATGAAAGACCTCATATTCCTCCATCTCTTTGTAGAGCCGATTTTGCCTCTCTCTCTCTTACCTTGTTTTCCTCTTGTTTTGGAGCTTTGCTTCAACCCTCCAATGGTGGTGAGAGCACCTTCTTGAACCAAGGGCTAAAACCTCTCCTAAAGCACTCCAAAGGTAAACCCTAGAAAATTGTATTTTGAACACTTCAATGAACTAGCATAAATCAAAGGGCTAGTGTATTAATTATGCTTGTTTATTGTGCTTTGGGTGATGGGAATGGAGTTTGGCAACTCCATTCCCCATGTGATCGATTTGTGCAAGAAAGAGGGAAGAAGAAATGGAAAAGAAAGAATGAAGTATAAGCTCAAGGTAAGAGCTCCTTCCTAATGTAAATTATATTGCATTAGAGTAATGGGGAGGGGGTAAAATATTTAAAAGAACCCAAAACCTTGTACTAGTATTGAGAATTGTGAAGTTTGAGTATTTAAGAGCAAGTATGTGGATTGTAGGCCTTAGAGCCAAATAAATGTGTATGAGTATTTGTATGGTGGATTGAGGAAATATTGATGTATTAAGATTGCTCAATATGAGTGCTGGTAGAACCCTTGTGGTTTGGCTAGAATAGGGATGAACTCGATGAGAAGGGATGTGTGTGGATAAGTAAGGAAAGTAGATGAGTTATGGCAAATTTTGGTAAGAATTGTGCATTAAGGAGTGACTTGGTGAATGGGAGAACCAAGGTATGTATTGAGGATAGTAGAGATGTTTAATGACCATTGGAATGGCAATTGTAGTATGAGGAATAGGAAGTGTAAAATCTGTAGCAAAGTGTATAAGAACACATTGGAGGAGTTAAGGGAATTTAATGTGCAAGATTTGATAAGTGGAGAGTTGGACTTGGGTGTAGGTAATGTAATGGCTTGGAAATGTATTTGGGATGCTAGGAGTGACATTGGTAGAGGAGATATTGAATGGTAGGAGTTGTAGAAAAATCTGTAGCATTAGAGAATGAAAAACTGTTGTAGGTGTTGAAAGGAAGTGAGGGAAATTGTGTAAGTTGTTTGGTGGATTTAGTACTGGATTTGGTGGAGGAATTAAGGTGATTTAGAATGTTTAAATGGTGCTAAAACATGTTAGGATGTATGTAGGAAGATTGGGGAAACAATGGGTGAAATTGGGAAGGAAAAACAAAATCTGTAACAAGGTTCTGGAACCGTCCGACCCAGAGTCTGGATCGGACGTGGGTCGGACAGGGCTTAAACAACGAGATGTAAACTTTCTGGAATGGTCCGACCCAGAGCCGTGGATCGGACGTGGGTCGGACAGGCTAAAATTTTCCGTCGTCGAAGTTTCTGACTTCGTCCGACCCAGACGTTGGGTCGGACGTGGGTCGGACGGAGCTTGGACGACAGGACCAAAACCTTCTGGAATGGTCCGACCCAGAGAGTATGGGTCGGACGGAATAGTGCTGGGTCGGACAGGGAGAATTTCTGAGAGGAGAATCTACTGGAACGGTCCGACCCAGGGCTTGGGTCGGACGGTGGGTCGGACGGCCCTAACTTACAAAAAAAAAATATAATATAGTAATCATATGTATGTATGTATGTAGGTCAGTACATGAATAGAGGACCTTAGTAATATACCATTAATGTGATAACAATGGTAAGGAAGTAAGTACTTGAGTAGGAAAACAAGTATGGAAAGTAATTAAGAAATGGAGAGTAAAAGAACATTAAGTACACCGGGATAACGGGAGTAGTAATTATTTGTGTATTGTATGAACATCGTATTAATGACAATGTTGGAAACATTATCAGTGGGAACAAGTATGAACCAAGGAACAAGGGAACACACGGTAAAGCTAACCCGGTGAAAGGTATGATTTCCTCATGCCCCGTATGCTAACCGAGTTACGTTGATTTGTGTGCTGTATGCCGGCTAATCAAGACTAAAGCATGAAAACGGTTTATTGCCTTTCATTATATGTCTTGCTGTATGTTGATTGAGCTAACCTTCTTGAATGATTGTGTGGCTTTACTTAGTGCGTAGACCGACTCATAGATGAGTCTTGTTGTGTATTGACTCGTAGCGAGAGTCATGTGTGTTACTGGAACCGTAGCAACGCACTAAACCAACAAACCAATAAATGGTAACGTAAACCAATGAACTCACTAGAATGTGAGAGAGTGTACGGGAGTAATAACCTCCCGATAACGGTAGGAGAAACGAAATGAATAATCCACAAACGAACAGTAGTGGAAGTATATAAGTAACCTCTATTAGAGGAACTAATCTTGGTGCAAAACATGAACCATGAGAGTAGTAACGAATGATGAGGGATCTCCAAACCCCTTAGTAATTAGTCGACCCATTATGAGAGGACCCGACTGATGTAAGTATGCCCCGAACGAGAGAGTATTCGATATGTTGGGGAAACCCTTAAATCTGAGGATACTAGACGGTGGTAATTCCCTAAGCTAACAGAGGTTATCGAGAGAGATACTTCTAGGCTAACCCATGAGGTTGTATTGTGCTCTGAGAGAAGAGTGTTGGGAATTCGTGTAGTCCGGTAGAACGGACATTTGAGTATTTGAGGAGCTAAGCGTATAGCCCTCGTATTGTAGGTCCGGTGGCGAGTCTTGTATGACTCCGCCCGGTGACCAAGGTAATGAGTATCGAGTAAGAAGCAAGTATGAGTATGTAAAGAGTACCGAGTACTGAGTATGTATGATAAGTATTGAGTGAGTATGTATGAGTAAGTATGAGTAAGTAAGGAGTATTGAGATGAGTATGCATAAGTGTAGTAACGAGTACGGAGTAAGAAACGTGTACGAGTAAAGTATCGAACATGGAGTGTTGAGTATGTAGAGTAAGGAGTAGGTATGAGTGGAGTAGTGAATACCGAATATAGTACGAAGAGTAAGAATAACAAATACGAATGGTTGACCATCGATCTGCCTTCCTTAGTAAGTATTGAATTTGTATGTGCATGTATGTATGGTGTTGTATTGTTGTAGCATGAGTATGTATGTAAGCATGTAAATGAACTCCATGTATATTCGACCCAAAGTAGTCGATGTACCGCGGTTAGCACGCGGTATATGCGGAAGTCATATTCAGCGTAAGCTGACCCCCTCGGGGGACCATTTTTAGTGTGCAGGTACCCGAAGCTGATCCGTTCGAGAGAGTAGGACGGGGACTGCTGCGTAAGCATGGGTAGTTGTATAGTAGGGATTGGTACTCGTATTGTAATGCGAATTTGGAAGTTTAAACTGTATCGGTAATGTCAGGATTGTAGTATACTCGGTATAGTAATGTATTGGAGTTGTAATTGGGTTATGGATGAGTAAATGGAAAGTATTGTATTGTGTAGAGCACTCGGTATTCATAATCATCAGACCGATAGTATGTAGTATTGTAATCCGCCTTGTTAGTCACGTGGGTGACTAACGGCATTGTACACCCGCCGTTGAGTAAGTATATCCGCTGCGAAGGTAAGTATTGTAGTAATGACGGTATTAGCGGTAGGGGTGTTACAAAAAGTGGTATCAGAGCGAAGTATCGCTCTGATGGATGAATACCGAGTTTTAGGTAAAATACGAGTTAGGAAGTAGAGACTTAGGGGTAAGGGTTGAGTGCTATGTGTGAGGACGCTAGTTAGGAACTTTCCAGTTGTATCGGATAACCCTACAACCCATACCCGCCCTCCGCAACCCCTAGTTGTAAAGTTGGAAAGAACGCCAGAGAGATGAAAAGACTCTCACACACGGGTAAAACCCGATCTGGCATTACAAACAGCCTTATTAAGAGAACCTGTCTACGGAAGAGTCCAAGAACTGGAAGTCACGAAGACGGTTCCCGTTTGATGACAAGGACCGCACTTAATGGCGGAGGAAAGAAGATCCTAAACACAAGGATAATGGAATTTATGGCACCATGGGGCGACATGCTTCGCAGTCGCGAGAACCATGTGTAGCCAGCAAGAAGAGAAGCACAATCGTGCAATGAAGCAAGGAAGATGGAGTAACAAGCCAAGACAAGAGAGTCTACGGACTGTAACCTTTGATGATCCAACAACGGTATACAAACCGACTAAGAATTAGTCGAGGTTGGATTAACACCAAACCTACATGCCAAGAGGCTGTAATAACCGAACACATAGTTCAGATAACTATGAAAGAAATCATAACACATACACCTATAGGACCACAACCTGGTTCCTAAGGATAAGTCAAGTCTCGTCAACCACACTGAAGGTGTGAGACACCCGGATGGACGACAATCATGTCAAGTATACTGAGAAGCGACTCAGGAGATCGATCACCAAGATCAAAGATCAAAGAAAGATCTAATAAGACCACCCAATAAGGATGGAAACGATACCGTAACTGGTATACGTTGACTGAAAAACAACCTACCCGCGCACTTGCCTAGGGCAAGTGCAGCAACTACAGGACGGTTGGAATACTTTTACCAACCCGCAAATACTTCCTACAATACCGCTACGACGAATGGAGCAAATATAGGATCACCAATCCTCAGTATCTAAATAATGAAACCTCGGAAAGGCCTAACGGCCCGACCATTGTATTAAGAGTATACCAGTCAGCGAGAAGCTGAACTTGGTCAAGACCTCAGACATGGCAACACCATGAAAATTCTTTTCACACCAAACTGTTATTTCAAAACCCGATTTTTCTTTCAAAATCACCACTTCTCTTTTAAACCTTGGATTTTAACAACCAAACAGACGGAATTACGGTGAGTATCATAGGATGATACAAGAGAGTTGACAATAGAATACTTCACCTAGGCGTGTGACGAACACTACGAGTGTACCCAAATACGGGATGTGGGACGACCGCACTCCGAAGGAGCTTGCGGGCCTGACAGATAGTTAGGTAAGTGGTAACGTGCCAAGACGGTACCCCACGTATGTATACATGTAGTGTACGACACACGGGAAGTAGTCAACTCCGCTCTACGGACCATAAGTAAATTCGAAACGGAACAGCTGGTACCTCAACCGAACAAAGGAAGCTCAGATAACTACAAGCTAAGGAGTCAGGAACTCAATTCAGGAGAACCATTAAGAGTTGAAAGTGCAAGAAGCACTAACAACGGGATAAGACATTGGACATGTCTCGAATATAGTAAAGTACTGGAAGGAATACCCAGTCTAAGCACAGTAAGGCAAACGCCTAACATTAACACAACAGTGTTCAACGAACGGGATAGAATTCCCAGATCAACAACCACAACACACAGGGTGATGTTGTAAGGTACTGGAAATACCATTCATCACCGGAAGGGATATCAAATCCGTTATAACACAAGGAAAAACACCAATGGTCTACCCTAAGAACGGGAGACGTTACAACCCGAAACGGATAACTTAGATCCAGAACCGCAAGGCAGGACAACCAACTGAAAATACTCATACATGCCAGATGCTACCGCATAATCGGTAATACCCAGGAGCAATCCATAAAGGGTAGCAAGTCAACACAGTTGAACGAGATGTCGTGGTAAAAACACCACAATCGGAACGAGCAACCGGTTAGAACACCGACGAGATCCCACTTGATAGGGGATACCCCAAATTAATAAATGGTATCGATCAATACCAAAAACAAAGAGGGTCTCCAACAGACGGAAGCGTGATGTGACGATCTTGTCAGGGAGCCCAGTATAACCTCCAAATCCAGCGATGGGTTATGGGAAATAACCACTTGGAAACAACCTATGATGAGCAGAGCTCTAGGCAACATGGCTAGTAGGCCACACACTGTTACCACACAACCCAACGGTTGCAAAACCAAGGTGAACTATATGGGAAGTGGTCAAGGATGACACCGATAAAAGAGTAACAACCAATGAATGAGGACGCCCCTCATAATGTGAGACCACAAGTGGAGAACACATGGATCCCAAGAAGGGGATACCATCAATACCTGTCGGGAGATATATCCCTTTCAGAACTACTAACGTAGTCAGGCTTGAGCATACAATTATTGCCAAGCAATTTGAAATAAGCTTCAACAGCAATTGATGACAACCAAGGAGTAACCGATTATAAACCAATGATGCTCAGGGAGCTCAGAAAAATAAAGGAATACCAAATTCGGTATTGCCAAATACATGGGAAACCATCGCATGAATGATAGAGATGCATGAGCTGAAGCTAGCAACAACGGATGCCATGTGAACCAACACCGTGAAATCAGTAAGAACATGGTGCGCAACAGGCGACCAACGTATGTGAATAACCACCCAATACTATGGAGTTGTTAATACAAGATGGTAGACAGACCGGGCAACAAGCCAGAAGTCTGCACCAAATGATGAAGCACCACCTGAAAGAGTAACGATCAGTCCTATTGCGACCTCATAAGAGGCTTACTGCCAAGAGTTTACGCCTCTGCACTCTGTATGACTGAGTGTTTTGGTATTGCAGTTGTGCAGTTAATGATCAAGTGAGATAGCTAGGAAGATGGAAAATGTAAATCATGGTAAATCCCTCCTTTCACCAGTAAACATGGCATAAGCCAGTCAAGCAAAAGCTTAGAAACAAACCGTGCGGCCTAAGGCCAAAGAACACGAAGGGTGTGAAACACACCAACAATCACAAGATGTGAATCCCATTGGAATAAAAGCGAAAGGAGACTTAAGAAAGTCACAAGGACCGACGCATTGAAAATGCAAGGTCATACAAGTAAAGAACACTTGTAATGAACCAGAGAAACTGGTATAATTCAAAAGCTACTAACAGTAGAGGAAGCACTACAACCAAGTAGTGACGTAACCTCAACCGACAATAAGTCGGAGGAACCAAGTGAATGATCACTACAAACACAACAGTGTACATACAGATTGCCAGAGAGCTGGTTAGGAATCCAAAACTCATCGAGTTCGAGCACGGTAAGAGAATACCACACTTGGCTAATAACCGTGTTCCCACAACAAGAGGGATAAAAAGGTGATGTGTAACACGTTCAAGATAACAAGAAGGGCGAATAACCCAAGTTATCAGGGTCGCGCAGCAGAAGCTAGTGGACCCAGAATTCTAAGCGAAATACACCTAGTGAATAAAAGGCTAATCACCAATGCCTCAAAGCCATTTAGGCTAGAACCGAATCCGATTAAGAGTTGAATAACTCCGATGGAAATTCTTGATGCAGGGACTAACCGATAGTACGGTTAAGACCCGTTGATCAAGGAACATTGTATAATAGACCGCATGGAAACTGAACCACTCCATGACGGCTGAATGCCTTCGACCAATGTCCAATGTTGACACATGGTAGATTACGTGGGCGTAATCCCTTTAAGGGGGGTAGAGCGAAAACCGCGAAATGTATGTTTTACGTGATAGGTGCGTAAACTACAATGCGCATAGCGCAAGAGAATTCGTTTTGATGGTGGATACTTATGTTACATAAACATTTGTATTCACTCATCGTGTAATTGTGGTAATTTGGGAAGTAAGCATAGGAAAAGGAGTAGAGAAACTCCAGGGTAATGAGAAACCCGATTGGTAATAGTATGAAGAATGAGTATGTATGGGAGACTTGAGGAGTATAAATCGGTACGGAACCGATGTATGTAATGAGTATAAATCGGTATACAACCGACGTATGTAATGAGTATGAATCGGTGTACAACCGATGTATGAGTATAATTGGAGTATAGCAAATTAATGGGATATTATACCATGAATTCTTAAGTATAGCAGTTGGAGGAGATGTAGCAATAATTGATGAAATGATTAGTAAGTAAGTAAGTAAATCATATAAATTGGAAAATGTATGTGTATGATTACGAGTAGCAAGATTAAAAAGATAGAAAACGATATAATGTTTGACAATCTGTCTGTTTGTATTGAGGTGGGAAGTGGAACTTGATTTGCTAGCGATCAAGGGAAGCCGAACACAAATTGGAGTGGAAGGATAATTCAACACCAATGCTGATCACATTGGGGTTGAAGGACTCCGGAAGCTCCCCTAAGTGGTCACAATAATAACACTAGTATTAGGCATGATCATCATAAATTGAAATTGGGAGATGTATGCAAAGTTTTCAAAATGAATTTCCAAAGCTAATTTGGTACAATGTTTTCTTCAAACTTGAGAATGAGGATCGGTTTTAAAACCGCTCCCACGGGCGCTAGTGGATCTTCCATGCCTAGGCACGGGTATCCGGTCGAAACCATAGGAGGTGAAGCTAGTTTTGAGTCTGTGGAAGTGTAGAGTAGTTTGAAACCACTACACCGGGTGTACGGTAACAGTGTGTGTTTTGTATTTTTCCAAGGGCACTGGGGCAGTGTAGTCCCGAGTAAGTATGAGTAAGTATGAGTAAAGTATGAGTAAGTAAGTATGAGTAAGTGCCTGAGGATCTCTATATGTGCAAATGAATTTGATCAGAACCAAAGGACCGTAGAGCCAGAAAGCGTAAGTGCTCAAGTCATGACGGCCGTGAACCAGAAAGCGTAAGTGTTCAAACGTGACCGGTACCTGAGGGATCACTCTCCATTGGGGGAGGATTGTACCTAATTGTCTTCGGATGGACCCCCTTGGAGAGAAGTAAAACGGATATTTTTGATTGCTATGCATGCAGTGACATGCTGTTTGGATGCGTAGTATGCATCATGTCAGACATTTGGAGTTTGACAAGTCATATGTAGAGGTCATAACCTTAGCATAGAGTATTGGTACGAGTAACAGTATTAGATTCACCAACTTTGAGGGCAAAGTTCTTTAAGGGGGGTAGATTGAAATACCCCGAACTTAAATATGGTGATTATATTATTCTAATATATTTTAAGGGCCTAATAGTGCCTAAGTAATTTTGGTAAAGAAAATAAATCCAAAAGGAATGAGAAAAACGCTTAGAAAGCGGAAAACGCTAAAATGGCGTTAAATAACCATAGGAGGTACGAGACCTCGGTTATAGTATCGTAAGGATTCTTAAGGCTTATTCATGCCTAATTAGTATACGGGAACGATTCCCGAAGAAAACGGATCCAAGAAATGTATTAAAACGCTAAAAGCTTTAGCGCACGTTTTTCGAGGAAACCCGAAAGCGTGACTGTAAGTGGTCAAACAGACCCGTAAAAATTATAAACCAAAAATAATAATTATTAAGCATTTATGGAAGCTTAATAACTAATAAAAATAATTAAACGAGAAAATTCCGGAAAACGGGCCCGGTTAACGAATAGCACTAAAACCGGGTAAATAACGAGCGTCTTCTGTAAAAGACGAGAAACTGCTCCAGCTTAACAGTATAGTGGGGGCCGGTTTTTTTGGGTAAACAACCCTCTCACACACATGTAACTAGCTAATAAGTAAAGGGGACCAAAAAGCAAATGGAAAAGTAGAAAAGGTACCTTCTTTTTCTCTCCCCCTCATTTCTCTCTTCTCTCTCTCCCTTCCTTCTCTTCCCCACCGATCTGCTCCCTCTCTCTCTTCTGGTTGGGCGATTTCACAACCCCAAAGGAAGCTCCCATGGCTTCCTCACCTTCTTCCACAAACTCTAGCTCCATGTGAGCCCGAAATGTAAAATAAATTACATATTTGTAATCCCCTCATCCTCCTCTACATTTCTATCTTTCCAAAATTCGAAAAGGATGAGTTTCACCTTCATGGGTTTTCTCCATTTGAAGAGAAAAGCACACCATTGTGAAGCTTGGAGTCTCCTCTTTCCAACAAGGTAAAAATCTCCATGAAAGACCTCATATTCCTCCATCTCTTTGTAGGGCCGATTTTGCCTCTCTCTCTCTTACCTTGTTTTCCTCTTGTTTTGGAGCTTTGCTTCAACCCTCCAATGGTGGTGAGAGCACCTTCTTGAACCAAGGGCTAAAACCCCTCCTAAAGCACTCCAAAGGTAAACCCTAGAAAATTGTATTTTGAACACTTCAATGAACTAGCATAAATCAAAGGGCTAGTGTATTATTATGCTTGTTTATTGTGCTTTGGGTGATGGGAATGGAGTTTGGCAACTCCATTCCCCATGTGATCGATTTGTGCAAGAAAGAGGGAAGAAGAAATGGAAAAGAAAGAATGAAGTATAAGCTCAAGGTAAGAGCTCCTTCCTAATGTAAATTATTGCATTAGAGTAATGGGAATGGGTAAAATATTTAAAAGAACCCAAAACCTTGTACTAGTATTGAGAATTGTGAAGTTTGAGTATTTAAGAGCAAGTATGTGGATTGTAGGCCTTAGAGCCAAATAAATGTGTATGAGTATTTGTATGGTGGATTGAGGAAATATTGATGTATTAAGATTGCTCAATATGAGTGCTGGTAGAACCCTTGTGGTTTGGCTAGAATAGGGATGAACTCGATGAGAAGGGATGTGTGTGGATAAGTAAGGAAAGTATATGAACTATGGCAAATTTTGTAGGAATTGTGTATTAGGATGACTTGGTGATGGGAGAACCAAGGTGTATTGGGATAGTAGAGAGGTTTAGTAGCATGGAATGTAATTGTAGTATGAGAATAAGAGGTGTAAAATCTGTAGCAAAGTGTATAAGAATACATTGGAGAAGTTAAGAATTTAATGTGCAAGATTTTGGTAAGGTGAGTGTTGGAACTTGGGTATAGTAGGTGCAATGGCTTGGAAATGAATGGTATGGAAGGAGAGTGTTTAGATGCTAGGATGGCATTGGTTGAGAGAGTATTGATGGAGAATTGAATTGAAAATCTGTAGCATGAGAATGAAAAACTGTTAGTGTTGAGAAGAAGTAAGAATTGTGTAAGTTGTTTGATGGATTTAGTAATGATTTGGTGGATGAATTAAGGTGATTTAGGATGTTTAAATGGTGCTAAAACATGTTAGGATGTAGGAAGATTGGGGAAACAATGGGTGAAATTGGGAAGGAAAAACAAAATCTGTAACAAGGTTCTGGAACCGTCCGACCCAGAGTCTGGATCGGACGTGGGTCGGACAGGGCTTAAACAACGAGATGTAAACTTTCTGGAATGGTCCGACCCAGAGCCGTGGATCGGACGTGGGTCGGACAGGCTAAAATTTTCCGTCGTCGAAGTTTCTGACTTCGTCCGACCCAGACGTTGGGTCGGACGTGGGTCGGACGGAGCTTGGACGACAGGACCAAAACCTTCTGGAATGGTCCGACCCAGAGAGTATGGGTCGGACGGAATAGTGCTGGGTCGGACAGGGGGAATTTCTGAGAGGAGAATCTACTGGAACGGTCCGACCCAGGGCTTGGGTCGGACGGTGGGTCGGACGGCCCTAACTTACAAAAATATATATATATATATAGTAACATAGTAATCATATGTATGTATGAATGTAGGTCAGTACATGAATAGAGGACCTTAGTAATATACCATTAATGTGACAACAATGGTGAAGAAGTAAGTATGGGAGTAGGAAACAAGTATGAAAAGTAATGAAGTAGGTTGAGAGTATGAGAACATTAAGTATACCGGGATAACGGGGTAAGTACGGGAATAGTAATTATTTGTGTATCGAAAGAGTATAGTATTAATAATCATGTTGAAATATTATCAGTGGTACAAGTACGAACCATGGAACAAGGGAACACATGGTGAATCTAACTCCGGCTAAAGGTATGATTTCCTCATGCCCCGTATGCTAACCGAGTTACGTTGTTTGTGGCTGTATGCCGGCTATCAAGACTAAAGCATGGAAAACGGTTATTGCCTTTCATTATATGTCTTGCTGTATGTTGATTGAGCTAACCTTCTTGATGATTGTGTGGCTTTACTTAGTGCGTAGACCGACTCATAGATGAGTCTTGTTGTGTATTGACTCGTAGCGAGAGTCATGCTGAATTACTGGAACCGTAGCAACGCACTAAACCAACAAACCAATAAATTGTAACGTAAACCAATGAACTCACTAGAATGTGAGAGAGGTACGGGAGTAATAACCTCCCGATAACGGTAGGAGAAACGAAATGAATATCCACAAACGAACAGTAGTGGAAGTATATAAGTAACCTCTATTAGAGGAACTAATCTTGGTGCAAAACATGAACCATGAGAGTAGTAACGAATGATGAGGGATCTCCAAACCCCTTAGTAAATCGTGACCCATTAGAGGACCCGACTGATGTAAGTATGCCCCGAACGAGAGAGTATTCGATATGTTGGGGAAACCCTTAAATCTGAGGATACTAGACGGTGGTAATTCCCTAAGCTAACAGAGGTTATCGAGAGAGATACTTCTAGGCTAACCCATGAGGTTGTATTGTGCTCTGAGAGAAGAGTGTTGGGAATTCGTGTAGTCCGGTAGTACGGACATTTGAGTATTTGAGGAGCTAAGCGTATAGCCCTCGTATTGTAGGTCCGGTGGCGAGTCTTGAGTATGACTCCGCCCAGAGGCCAAAGTAATGAGTATTGCGTATGCACGGGTAAGGTAATGAGTATCGAGTAAGAAGTATGAGTATGTAAAGAGTACCGAGTACTGAGTATGATGAGTAAGTAGAGTATTGAGTATGTATGAGTAAGTGAGTAGTAAGGAGTATTGAGTAATGAGTATGCATAAGTGTAGTAACGAGTACGGAGTAAGAAACGTGTGCGAGTAAGGTATCGAACATGGAGTGTTGAGTATGTAGAAGTAAGGAGTAGGTATGAGTGGAGTAGTGAATACCGAATATAGCACGAAGAGTAATGAAAGAATAACAAATACGAATGGATGACCATCGATCTGCCTTCCTTAGTAAGTATTGAATTTGTATGTGCATGTATGTATGGTTGTTGTATTGTTGTAGCATGAGTATGTATGTAAGCATGTAAATGAACTCCATGTATATTCGACCCAAAATAGTCGATGTACCGCGGTTAGCACGCGGTATATGCGGAAGTCATATTCAGCGTAAGCTGACCCCCTCGGGGGACCATTTTTAGTGTGCAGGTACCCGAAGCTGATCACCGTTCGAGAGAGTAGGACGGGGACTGCTGCGTAAGCATGGGTAGTTGTATGGAAGGGATTGGTACTCGTATTGTAATGCGAATTTGGAAGTTTAAACTGTATCGGTAACTTAAGGATTGTAGTATACTCGGTATAGTAATGTATTGGAGTTGTAAATGGGGTTATGGATGAGTATAAAATGGAAAGCATTGTATTGTGTAGAGTACTCGGTATGTTCATATTCATCAGACCGATAGTATGTAGTATTGTAACTCGCCTTGTTAGTCACGTGGGTGACTAGCGGCATTGTACACCCGCCGTTGTGTAAGGAGTATCCGCTGCGAAGGTAAGTAATTGTACAGTAATGATGGTATTAGCGGTAGGGGTGTTACAATAAGTATGAGATGACAGGCAGAAATATTCTCTCCTATCACATAAGTGACTTACTGTCAAGCGTTTACGCCTCGGCACTCTGTATGACTGAGTGTTTTGGTATTGCACTTGTGCAGCTAATGATCTAATTGGATGCCTAAGGATATGCAGAATGTAAACCGTAGTAAACCCTTCTTTTCACCAACAAACATGGCATAAGCCAGCTAAGGAAGCTTAGCAACAGACCGTGCGGCCTAAGGCCAAAGAAGCACGAAGGGTGTGAAACACCCTAACACTCACAAGATGTGAATTCCAGTGGAATCAAGAGTGAAAAGAGACTTAAGAAAGTCACAAGGACCGACGCATATGAATGCAAGGTCATACAAGTAAAGAACACTTGTACTGAACCAGAAGAACTGGTACGATTCAGAAACTAGTGACACCAGAGGAAGCACTACAACTAAGTAGTGACTTAACCTCGCCCGACAGTAAGTCGGAGGAACTTAATGAATAATCGTGGAAGCACGAATAGCATGTGCAGTAGATTACCAGAGAGCTGGTTACAAATCTTAAACTCATTGAGTTCAAACACGGTAGAAGAATACCGCATTTGCTTAGTAAACCTCATTTCCATAATAGACGGATAAAAGGTGATGTACAACACTTTAAGGATAACAAGAAGGGCGAATAACCCAAGTTATCAGGGTCGCGCAGCAGAAGCTAGTGGGCCCTAGCTAGGAGATTAATATACCTAGTGAGTATAATAGAATGGCTATTAATGCCTTGAAGCCGGTTAGGCTAGAACCGAATTAATTATGAGTTAAATAAACTCATATAGGAATTCTTGGTGCAAAGACTAAACCATTGGTATGGTTAAGACCCCTTTGACCAGAGCATATTGTATAGTATACCGTAGTGAAGCTAAACGCTTCAGATTGCCCAAATTGATTAAACCAATGCTTAATAATAATAACATATGATAGATTACGTGGGCGTAATCCCTTTTAAGGGGGGTAGAGCGAAAACCGCTTAATGTAAGTTTTGCGAATAAAACACATAAACCGTAATGTGCATAGCACAAATGAGAATCAAATTGATGATTGATACTATGTTAAATAAACATAAGTACTCATTCATATTGTAATTATGGTAACTAGGCATTAGACATGCAAATACCATAGGATGAATATACCCATCTTGTAACACCAGTGTAAGAGTATTGGTAAAGAAGAGTAATGAGTAGTGGACGGAGCTCCACAAGTATTGTAGCCTTTGAAGAAGTAGTACGAAATGAATGAGAGTAGTAGATGAATGAAGTCTAGGGGTAGTGTATACCTTGGTAAATGATGGGAAGTAAATTGAGGACAACAAAATTTTACAAGTATGGTAATCCCTAGTTAGAATATTGGAGAGTGATGGATGAAAGCAGTGAAGGTTGAGGAAAGGAGCATTTAGGTATTGAACCACGGGGTAAAGCATTTGGGAAGTAGAGTGAGGATGATCGATGGATTGATTCCATCCTTTGGATATGTATGAATTCGTAATCACGACTAGAAAGGGAAAAAAGATAGAAAATGAAAACAATTAAATTATTTGTTTGTTGAAACTGATGTGGGAAGTGGAACTTGATCCTGATCAGATCAAGGGAAACCGAACATAAATTGGAGTGGAAAGATAGTTCAACACTGGTGCTGATCACATCAGGGTCGAATGATTCTCGAAGCTCCCCTCAAGTGGTCACAAGAATCACACTTAGGATAGAAGGAATGAATATAAATTGGAACTTGGAGTTGTATGCTTTAGGAAGATTCCTAAATAGCTGTTGGGAAGGATTTTCCTTAGACTGAGAATAAAGATTTGGTTAGAAGCTTATACCGGAGAAGATAGTAGTGTAGCATGTTGTATTATTCCAAGGGAAGCGGGACATAGAGGAGTCCTGTGTCTAGATGACCTGAGTGCCTGCGGGATTGTATGTGTATTGCATTGCTTTGGGGATAGCTTTGCACAGTATGTATGTATAAAACTTGTAAGGAGGAACCGGATGGTTGGTAGTAATGCGGAATGAAGTAATTATTGTACGTTGGTATGGCATGGTATGTAGAAACCTTGAGTAATGGATTTGGGAATTAGTAAGGAGGAAGAAGGTATGACTTTTGGTATTAGACAAGTATGAATGAGTAAGTACAGTAATCCATGACCTTGAGCAACTTTGGGGACAAAGTTCTTAAGGGGGGTAGATTGAAATACCCCGACCTTAAATATTGTGATTAAAACCATTCTAATCTGTGTTTAAGATCCTAATAATGCTTAAGAAATATTGGTAAGGAAAAATAAATCCAAAAGAAATAAATAAACGCTTAAAAAGCGTAAAACGCTAAATAAGCGTAAAACGTTAAATAACCATAGGAGGTATGTGACCTCGGTTAACGTATTATATGGATTATAAAGGATTAATAATACCTAAATAATATATGGGAACAACTCCCGAAGAAAACGGATCTAAATAATATATTAAAACGCTAATAGAGCCTTAGCGCACGTTTTTCGAGAAAACCCGAAAACGTGACCTTAAGTGGTCAAACGGACCCGTAAAAATGGTGAATCATTAAATAATAATTATTAAGCATTTATGGAAGCTTAATAACCAATAAAAATAATTAAACGAGAAAATTCCGGAAAACGGGGCCGGTTAGTGAATAGTACCGAAACCGGGTAAAATAACGAGCGTTTTCTGTAAAAGATGAAAAACGCTCCAACTAGTATACTATATGGGGGCCGGTTTTTACTAGTTAAATAATCCCTCACACACACATGTAACTAGTTAATTAAATAAGAGAGCAAAAGCAAAAAGGTGGGAAAGTAAAAAGCATTCACACTCTCTCTCCCCTCTCATTTCTCTCTTCTCTCTCCCATTTATTTCTTCCCCACCGTGCTCTCTCTCTTCCTCCTCCCCTCTGGCTGCGATTTTGAGCTCCCCCAACAACAACAATGGCAACTCTCACTTCTCTCCCATGTTCTACCTTCATTTGAGCTCCAAATGTAAAAATAATTACATATTTGTAATCCCCTCATTCTCATCTACACTTCTCTCTTTTCAAAATCTCAAAATGAGGAAGTTCATCTCCATGGGTTTTCCCCATTCAAAGAGGAAATAGCATCAATGGGTAGCTTGGAGTCTCCTCTCTCCATTAAGGTAAAAATCTACATGAAAAACTCATGTTTTCTCCATCTTTCTTTACAACCGATTTCTACCCCTTGTAATGCCTTGTTTTCTCTCTCTCATTTGAGCTTAATATCAACCTTGCAATGGTGGTGGATTCACCTTCTTGAACCAAGGACTAAAACCCCTTCTAAAACACTCCAAAAGTAAACCTTTGAAATCTTGCTTTAAGCATTTCAATGAACTAGCATTAATTTAAGGGTTAGTGTTTTAATTACACTTGTTTATGTGTGCTTTGGGTGATGGGAATGGAGTTTGGCAACCCCATTCCCCATGTGACCGGATTGTGCAAGGAAAAGAGGAGAAGAAGTGGAAAAGAAAAGAGGAAATAAGAGCTTAAGGTAAGAGCTCTCTCTTGAATGCTACATTTAATGCATTAGAGTAATGGGAATGGGTAAACCAATTTAAAGACCCAAAATATTGTATTGGTATTGTAGTATTGGAATTTTGAGTATTTGTGAATTAGTATGTGGATCGTAGGCCTTAGAGCCAAGAATTGTGTATGTGTATTGATATTGTGTTTGAGGAAGTAATGATGTGTTAAGATTGCTTTGTATTGCTGGTAGGACCCTTGTATGGGTGGGCTAGAATAGGAATGATTTTGGTGATAATGGGTATGTGTGGATAAGTGAGAATTGTAGGAACTATGACAAAATTTTAGTAGGAATATGTACATTTATGGATGACTTGGTGAATGGGAGAACCAGTGTGTATGGGAGATAGTAGAGATGTTTAATGACCATGGAATGGTGATAGTGGTATGTGAATAGGAGAGTATAAAATCTGTAGCAAGAAGTATTGGATTTCATTGGAGGAACTAGGAAGAATTAGAGTACAAGACTTAGTAAAGTGAATGTTGGACTTGGGTATAGAAGTGTAATTGCTTGGAAATGTATTTGGGATGCTAGGAGTGACATTGGTAGATGAAGTATTAAATGGTAGGAGTGGGTTAAAAATCTGTACGTAAGTAAAACAAAAACTGTTACATTTGTGGGAAAAGAAGTGAGGAAATTGTGTAAGTTGATTGATGGATTTAGTAATGGGATTGGTGGATGGATTGAGGTATATTAGGAAGCCTAAATGGCACAAAAACATGTGGGATTAAATGTAGGAAGATTGAGGAAGTAATGGGTAAGAAGAGGGGCTGAAAACAGAAATAAAAATGCAAATACTGGGCCGGACCGACCTTGGGACCGGACTTGCAAGGTCGGTCGAGCCCAGATCTACAAAGAGCGGAACCTTCTGGAATGGACCGACCTTGGGACCGGACATGCAAGGTCGGTCGGCCAGAAGAATTTCCTGCCATGTAACTTACTGGAATGGACCGACCTTGCGACCGGACTTGCAAGGTCGGTCGGGCCAAAATTTCCCGTCGTGTAACTTACTGGAATGGACTGACCTTGGGACCGGACTTGCAAGGTCGGTCGGCCCTGAAATTTTCCCAGCGTATTATCCTACTGACTTCGACTGACCTTGGGACCGACTTGTAAGGTCGGTCGAGTCATACAAAAAAAATTAATTATAACAATATAATATATATATAATATATATTATATACCCACATATAAATATGTCCATATTTATGTAAGTATACCATTGTTAAGTAAGGAAATAAACTTAAGGTAATGAAGAGTAAGTAAGTAATGTGTAAGTGTAAGAAGTGTAAGGACATAGTAAGTACGAGTTAGGAAACGTAATGGGAATACGAGTTAAGTTAATTATAGATAGTTAATCACTCGATTATATGTGTACTATAGGACTTGATTTGTGAACACCGGAGGAACGTCGGATACAAGTACACCGGTGAACGGTATGATTTCTTCATGCCCTGTATCCTAATCTGGTTACCCCGATTTGTGTGCTTATTTGATCACCTAATAAGATAAATGCACGAATCGGACTATACTGCACTTACTTGTGCTTGTTTATGTTGTTCTTGATATTTATCGTCTTGAACACCAGTTTGTATAATTCATGAAACATATGAATGATGATGAAGTGTATTTGTACCCTGCATTGTACTTGTATATTGTATTACATTTCGTATGGAGGTATATATGAGCATGTATTTGTGTATGTGGCTTGAATGAATGACTTCTACTAATTCCTAACTCCCTAACTCCTAACTTAAGTGAGTAAATTGGAATGAGTAGAAGTCTGATATAGCTTCGGTCACGCGTGAGGATGAGGAGACACAAGAGGTTGGATCCGATTCCTGACTCTTAAACTGGTCCGCGGCCCAAACCCCTTAAATGGGTAGCATCCCGGATTGGTGAGTCAAGTAAATCCCGGTGGTGGGACGGAGTAGTCCCCGGGCCGGAGGTCCCGACGACTTAACATGAGTAAGAGTAAGTAAGTAAGTATGTATGAGTATGAGTATGTATGCGTAAGTACTGTGGAACGAGTAAAAGAGTAATCTCCACCCGATTAACCCGGGTGGACCAACATGAGCTAACAGGTATGGTGGATTGTGTATGTATTGCGTATGTACTGTATATGTATTGTGTATTGCGGATTTCGGAAAGGTAAGTATGTATCTGATGGCTTGTATGATTTACCATGTATGTATTGAAAAGTATGCATTGAAGTGTATGTATGTATTCATTGTGTAATGTATTGTAACATTATGTATAAGAGCATGTATGCATGTATGTTTGAATGAAATCAATCGCATGTATTCGACCAAGTGGTCGGTGTACCCTCACTAGTACGTGGGGTATGCGGTTATCATGCTCAGCGAAAGCTGACCCCCTCGGGGGAACATTTTTAGTGTGCAGGTACCCGAAGAGGATATGGTCAAGGCACGAGACCGGTGACTACATTTGGATAGTAGTAGTAGAATGTAGAGGTGTACTAGTTGGCACACCCCTTGTACTTAGGAAGTAAGTAGTGGTGAGGAATGGGTAGTGGTTAGACTCCTAGTGAGTATGTATGAGTTTGGAAGAGGCAATATTCCTGTATAAGGATCCTAGTAAACTCGGTGAATGATATTGTACTGTATTGAACTTGTGGATTGTATGGAATGGGAATTGTAGTATTTGATTGGCAATTGTAGTGAAGATTGTATTTGTGTAGCACTCGGATATTCCGGTCCATCAGACCGATGCTGTATGTAGAAGTAGTAGCCTTGTTAGTCACGTGGGTGACTAACGACATTATATCACCCACTGTATGTAAGTACTAAGTATGTATCCGCTGCGTGACTCGGAAAGCACGGGGAGATCGGACGGTAATGATTGTATTAATGGTAGGGGTGTTACAAAAAGAATGAACCTTATTCATTAACAAAATGAATCTTACCCCAAACACTCTAAAAACCACCATAGACGACATTTTTATGGTTGTAGTGCAAGGTTTAAGGTTTACTTTCAATAAATGAAAGGTTTATACTGTTCTCGCATAGTTTGTGGTAATATTAACTTTCACTAGTATTAAACAAATTATTCACTTTTCTTAAACCTTTGATTCACTTTTCTTAAACCTCTGATTCACTTTTCTTAAACCTCTTATTCACTTTAGTAAAACAATCTCTATTTACAAGAATAACTTTTCTTAAATCTTTGATTCACTTTTCTTAAACGCATGATTCACTTATACAAACCTCTAATTCACATTTTTTAAACCTCTTAATCACTTTAGTTTTGTAAAAAACTTGTGATTCACTTTTTAACAACCTTTGATTCATTTTTCTAAAACCTCTAATTCACACTAGTCAAACAATCAGAATCACTTTAGTTAAACAATTTTTATCTATGAGATGTGCTTTTTTCAAACATCTTATTCACTTTTACGCAACTGTCTGATTCACTTTTTAATAACCTTCGATTCACTTTTTAACAACCTTTGATTCACTTTTCTTAAACTTAAGATTCATAATGAATCTTAAAAAGATATATACATACAAAAAATAAATAAAATAAAATTTATCAAAACATATCCATGTTTGGTCTTATTTTGAAGAGCACAAAAAATGATGTACAATGGTATAATTTGTTTTATTTTTGCACTTATATTTTGTAAGTTATGACATTTTGAAAGAAAAAAAATTCTCTCTCCTCCCTCTCTCTCCTCCTCGTGTGTGCGTGTGTACCCTGTTAACAAACCTTTTTTTTTCTTTATTTCCTTCCAATAAAGTGTTGACATATGACAAAGTGAAAAGGACAAATATACCCATCTCCATATTAGAACCTGGCAAGGAGCTAGATTCGAAATCGTGTTACAAAAATAATATCTATTTTCATAATTGGTACAAATTTTTATTACTAAGTAAAATCTTACTATCCATTTAAAAAATTATACTTTTATTTAACAAATTACTCAAATATCTACAATTTTATTCGACAATCCCATTTCATTACAAAACTTCTATCTTTTCACTTAAATATCAACACCTTTATTTAACAATTATACACTTTCATTTTATATATTACACTTTCATTTCAAAATTATATCACATACTTTAAGCATTATTTTCCCACCTATTTTTTTAAAAAAATTTAAAAGTCCATAGTTGTGTACTCATGTTTTTTTCTAAATACATCATACATATTGATAATTGTGGATTCATCTTAGGACAATTATTAGAAATTTCAACGTAAATTATAATTACGAAAGTTTATAATATCATTTTATAGTTATCCAATTTTTTTTATTTTTGTAAATTTTTGATTTAAAAAGTTATTAACTAATAAGATTAATTATTAAAAAACTATTATAATCTAACTGATTTTTATTTGGGCCCGAGTACGATCCTCTCTTCGGCCCAACACCACACAGGGCTACTCTTTTTTGAGGGGGGTTTTTTCGAGCGGCTACTCTTAGTCGAACAAAATACATTCCAAAAGTTCGCGGCAATGTAAAATTTGGAAGATAAGGAAGTCCCAAAAAACAAATATTTCAGGCACTACGTTTCTCGCTCCAAAGTCGATTCCCGAAGCCATAGCAAAGACGATACATCATCTCCCGCCAAATGAAAACCAAAAGAACCGCACCCGGCAACCTTTTCTACTTCCATGGCCGAAGCCAGTCAGTATATTATCTCGCGCCACAACTCACCTCTCCCCCAGCTCTCTCTCCCGCTTTTCGTCAGTTAGTATCTGAACAAGACTCTTCCACTCGCCCCTTCCATCGGGATTGAGATCAGGTAGGAAATGTTCGTCCTCACATTGATTCCCTGTTGACAATTTGATTTCACTAGCCTAGATTTATACTTTGTATCTATGCAAGTTACCTACATTTTCAAATTCCAAATATCCTTGTACATTGTTGTAGTCCGGTGTATGGATCTCCGAGACTTGAATAGTCCGTCTAGAGAGTAATCCGGCTCTGGTTGATAATGTCATTGCCGGATCAAACCCTATTTTAGACGTGGAGAGGCATTGCGGATGAATCTCCCTCACCAAGACTTTAATTTTGCGCTGATTTATTGGTGAGATGTTTAATTGAAGTTGTTGTGGATTGCAGAAAGAGTTGAGCTGAGATGAGCTACTCGAAGCAGCAAAAAGAGGTACAAAAACCTCCAAGGAAACAATGTGCAAGTAGGAACCAAACTGGTTTCAAGAAATCAACAAATTCCGCCAGGGGGCGACGTGTGCTAGGTAAGTTTTTTCTATCTTGATTTGATCATAAGCCCGAGATACGTGTGATATGCTTTCATCATATGATTGGTACTTGAGTGATTCTTGGATGATGATAGCTGGTGGATGTGATGTTACTAATGGACTTTAAAGATTGAAGTATTTGAAGTTCAATTCGCAAGTGCTTTGGGAATTTTAGGAGTCACTAGTCATTTAATCACACATAGGCCAAATCAAAGTAACACTTATGCCCTTTGTCCTTAAGAGAACAGGAGACAATGACACGATTTGGATAATGTAAATTGAGTTCTTCATTGTCTTTGCAGGGTCTTCTGAACATCTTGTGAGTCTGGAATCCATTCTTTCCACAGCGTCTGGCGTCTCTAAGCACCGAGGTTTTGTGGACAAGGAAAATAATTCCTTAACAATAAATGAGTTATCATCAACCAAGCTTAAGCGGATAGTAAAGATACCTCTTGCCCCCAAAAAGTTGAAGTTGCAGCTTTTCCCCTTAGATGAAAGAATCCGTTTTGGTTTGGAGAAGGTAACCGAGGCTGGGAGCATGCATTCATCCTTTTTTCAGATTAAATCTGCAGAGAAGTTATTTTTTTTTTCAATGTTTATTATCTTGTTACTAATTTTTATACCGGTTTAACTTTTAACAGGATGGTCATAACCCACACCTGGAGCTTACTTTGAGTGCCAAGAAGAAGATGTCTTCTGTGTTATTGCACATGAATAACAAGTGGGGTAATTCAAGCGTAGCTCTAGGGGAGCTCATGCTTTTCCCATTCAATATTGTTCCTGAAAATCTAGGGTCTTGTAGAAGGTGGACTATGGATGATAAAGGCGTTAATGCAGGAGATGTTCATGCTGCCATTGGCAGTCCAACCATTTTCAGACTAAGGTGTGTCTTGGTTTCCTTCTACACTGGCACCAATGCTGAACGATAAAGGGACAGGACAAACCTGAACTAAGAATTCAGTTCTTTATTCTGAGCAGAATTATTGGGTTGATGTAATTACTTGGACAGTTTAATTCAATCTTTGAGTATGGTTCAATGGTTTCATAGCAAGTTTTGGTAAAATTAATTTGTAGACATGTAAACTGAAACATTGATACATATATAAGGTTAAGTTCTGTTGTCTAACTCTTAAAACAGTAGGCGGTATGAGTATGCAAGGTGTAATCTTGATTTTTTTTCCCTCTTTTTGAAGGTATAGCTGGTTTCCAGTTCAATCAAACAATCCTGAAGTCCCAGATGCTATCACCCCTTGGTTGATATGCCAAGAGGATTGTAGTGCAGCGTTGGGAAGTCCTACTGATGATATATGGGCTCAACTGATGGATGAAGAATTACATGGAAATTTAAGTGATATCATGGAACTTATCTCAGACACCGATCAATGTAACTTTGAGGTATACACACTATGCAGTGAAAAATATCCCTCCATTATTTCAATACACTTTTATTTTTGTGGTCGTTAATGCAACTGCTTGAACACTTTATAGTTGCAAATCATGTAGTTCTAATAGCGATATAGTGTAATCCTGTAAGGTTTTTGAAGTACTAGATTGCCAATTCCTTTAGAAATATGTAAAAGAACAAGTTACCAAATGGATCATCTTGCAGTTTTCTTTGTTGTACAGCCAGTTTGCTAACTATGTTGTACACACGCTTAGACATTCCATTAAGATCATAACTCACTGTTGAACTGACATGAGTACTGGCAATTCTTGTTCTGACATTGCGCCGTTGTCCAGGAGCACAAAGCGGATGATAGCATTTCACATCTGTCAGTTCTGTTTGCCAGCTCTGAAAGTGACATAAGCTTCGAAGCTCTTCTATCTGAAGTTGAGGAGTTCAATTCACCCGTTGCCGGTTCTCCAGATTGCAATTCAGCATTTCATCCTACACAACTGGTTTCAGATTCATTAGATGCATTTATCAACGATCTACAATCTCAGTCAGAGTCAGGAACATCATTTATCGCCGATTCTGAAAACACGTGTGACTTGTTTGCTGCTGAGGTGCCCTCTGTTTCCGGTCAAGAATTACTTGGTGCGTGCAGCGAAAACCTCTATCAGGAGCGGGCCAGTCAAGATGCTGGAACCAATTCAGAGAATCTACTATATGAAGTTGAGCAAGAATCCAAAACAAACGCTGTCACTTTTCATCATGAAATGTTCAACAGCAAGGGCAGCCTTGTGGTCTCCAGCATAAATTGGGTACGCGGACAACCTTTTTCTTTAACCGGTTTATCCCTACTTCAGTAGCTTGCTATGAATCTCATTAATGTATGTATTTATGAATTGATTTCAGAATGACTCAATGGGTCCATGGGATATTGAACTACCCACTGAACAGAATATCAAGGGAGACAGCTTCAATTTGAGCGAACTTGTTTGGTGACAAAGCTAGAAGAAGATGACACTAAGGGCATCCACAATAACAAGAGTGGATTCTACTCTCAAAATAATAATATTTTATTCTTCTTCTCACACTCTCTCTCTTCTTTTGCTAAGACACTCACTTTTTGGGTTCTTAGTTAAGAAACTCTCACACAGCTTCTCTCCTCCATGTCATCATTTATCTTTTTGTTTTATTAATTTAGGGTGGATTCCACTCCATTGTGGATGCCCTAATGAGACATTCTGGACAGGGGAAACGGGTTGGTTCGGTTGGAGTGAGATACCAGTGCTTGTATGATAGTTGCTTAATATTTCCTGGTCCTTACCTCTCGCCCAGAACTAGAGTCTGTGCTTGTATTGTATGTAGCATAGGCTGCAGGCTGGGTATCATGGCATGGCTACCAAAAGAAAATGCAATTTTCGGAGCTGAAGGACAAACTTTATCTATTTATAGAAGAAGTAGATCTAACGGATAGTCTAGCATGATTTGATTTATTAGAAAAGAAGTATAAGTTGACTGGATCAAATTAAAATAGGAATATTGGGATAGAAAGCACTGGCAAGATGGTAGATTATAGTGTTTCAGATGTTGAAGGCTTGGTCAGCTCCATCATAAATTTTATTAGAAGCGGGATTTTCATGTTCCAACATATATTTCTTCTATTTTTTCTTACGTCAATCATATTGAAGTTGTTGAATGCCCCTTTGCACTGTTTACTTATCAATATTGTCAGGATTGTGATCTTATTGTAGGATTGAAAGTGATCCATAAGATTGGATAGTGGGATTGTATTCTATTCAAAATTATACATATGTTATATGCGACATTCATTTCAAGCATAAATATTTGATTGAATAAGAAATTATAGTATTATTGAATAAATACTTGTATTAAAACAACTACAACTAATAAAGTACACCAATGAAATTAAAACATTGATAAGCAAAAATAATTATGACTTCTTATTATATGGTCTATAAAAAGACAATATGAAATGATATTGGTTAAACATAAATCAAATTCAAAAACTTTTTTTATGTGTATCTTTATTTCTTTCATCATAATGTAATAGGTTACAAGTTGTCTATTTACAAAATTATAGGTTTTCATACCCATGCTCATTTAAAAGATTAACTAAGCAATCGGGTAGTTAAAATGAGTTCTAATAGCTTACTTTTTAAAATGTAAACTTAGAAAGAAAAGAACGATAAGAAAGGTAATCAATCTCTTTTTAATAGTAAATTTGTATTCATTTTTAAGTTATTGTTTTCGTACTACTTAAGAGTTTTATGATTTTGAATTTTCTAATTTTTACAATATTAAAAAAACTTTAAAATCTTGCACAATTTTTTTAACACCCTAGTACACACTCTCAATGACCTTAGTAAAATCAACACATAAAATTTGTTTTCAATAACTTCTTATTGCAATATTCAAAGCTATTGTATTTTCAGGATTATATAGTTTCTACAAAATCATGAGAATTATCTCTTTATGTAGAAGTATTAAGATATGACTCATATTTTGCTAAAAGAAAGAAAGATATGACTCACATTAATATGAAAAAATAAACATAAACCAAAATTAGAATCAGTGGGAATTGTAACATCGTAATATGGATCAAGATCGTAGAATATGATCGTGCAATTGAATCATGACACGGTTCCGATCCAACAAGTAACTGTGAATTTAGATCACATGATCGTAGATTCATGGGATCGATCGAACCACGATATTGTGAACATTGATACTTATGTCGAGGCTTGGTTCATTAAAATGACAATCATATAAGGAGAGATAAAAAAAGGGAGATTTCACGAGATACCCCTAATGTTTAAGCGAATTTTACAAAATATCCCTGAAGTTTCATTTTCATTACGTTATACCCCTAGGGTAGGTTTCATTTTCATTACGAGATACCCCTAAGGTTTCAATTTTATTACGAGATGCTCATTTGTTCAAATTCTGATATATTATATTTTGTCAAATCCCAATTTTACCCTCGCACCATATGCCTCCACAATAATCTCACGGATATATGGTCAAAGTTTTTTAAAATGTTAAAACTTAAATGAAATGCACAAAAAAAAATCATATAAAATTTGAAATCATTTAAAAAAACGAATATAGGTAAATAAACAAAAAAGGAAATTACTAAATATTAAAAATTAAATTATTTTGAAAAATAAAGATAAATTGTTAAAGTGCTACGTAGTGATAACTAAAAATCACCAAAAAGTTATAACAATAGTATTACGAATATTAAAAGATAGTACATAGAAAAACTCATTATTTAAAAATAGTTACATAAATTAGTAAAAAACCATAAAATATGATCATTTTTCTTGTGATTATTGATATCAAATAATATTAATTATAAAATTATTTAATAGTTTCTTATATCTAATATAATCATTATAACTTTTTTACGATTATGTAACCGCTATAATAGTTTTTAAATATGTAACAATATTATCTTTTTAACTAAATTAATGTTTTATTGTTTAGTCATTTCTATTTATTTTTAAAATTTATGATTTTTAATTCTTTTTGTTTTTATGATTTTTTATTCATCTTTAAAATTGAATTGAAATTTTATATGATCTTTAATTTATTTTGTATTTTGTTTATATTTTGAATAAAAAAATTGACCATAAACACTGAGTTTATTGCGGGGCTTATGGTGCAAGCGTAAAACATGAATATGAGAAATATAATATATCAAAATTTGAACGAAGGGGCATCTCGTAGTAAAATTGAAACTTCAGCGGTATCTTGTAATGAAAAATAAACCTTAGGGGTGTTTGGTAAAAAAAATGAAACCTTAGGGTATCTCGTATGAAAATGAAACCTCATATATATTTCGTAAAATACGCTTAAACCTTGGGTATCTCATGATTTTTTTCTAAAAAAAAGGTAAATGGCAAGTTAACATGTAGGCAACATAGTTAGATTCTATAAAACATACAAATGCTGACAATAAGATCCTATATTAATATTAAAATAAGCCAACAAAACATTTGATTATTAATGTAACTCATTGCAATATAAGTGTTCATTTGTGTGCTAGTGTTAGAGAGAGAGATCACCATGGACTTAGTTTGATCAAGTTTCTGTACACGCAGTCCTTAGAAGTGATGGATCCATCATCCATTGACATTCACATAAAGCAGTGTCAACCCTTCTTTTAGATGTTAAATACACCTAAGATAAAAGGACTGCCATTAGTTTGTCAAGGGCATATAGAAAGAAGGAAACAAAAATACAAATCGAAGAGCCAATGTTTTGTCCTTTTATTTTAGAACACTGAGATGACAATGAAGGAACCAGCTTGATAGGCCAACATGAGTGTGTATGATGTCAGAGACATAAACGGACATTCAAATCAATAACTTAATTGACAATTAGCAAGACTGATCGTCAATCCAGCAACATGTTCAGCCAATTCAGCTTCATCTACACACATTCTAAAGTGCACTTTGATATGGCACATAATTAAAGATCCAATACCCAGAGCTGGTAACCTCTTCAACAGGAGGGCGTTGTCAATGACCTGTATTGTTTGGATTTTTGTAATACTCATGTTCCCTAACATGACAATAGTCACTGTTTCAGTTACTATTAAAAGATCTAGAAGCATTTAACAGCTCACCATTTGATGCAACATGAAGAGCTTAGGACGGAAATAAATAGAAGTATCTTCTTTCTGTTAATTCCAATAACCAGATGTACATCAATCTTATAGCAAGTGATCATGAGATATTAGCTTTAGAGGAGTGGCTAACTTTTGGCAATCTAAGATTCAACAATGATACCAAGTAGTCAACAATAAAAATAGTACAGTACTCCCTTCTATTTTAAATGTAAGTCGTTTTAGAGATGAACCTATACTGAAATATAATCTAGATTTATCTCTAAAATTACTTACATTAAAAATAGGAGATAGTAAATAACAACAATCCTATAACAAGTATAATGAGACATTAGCTTTATGGGAATGGGTAACTTTTGGAATATAAGATAAACCAAAAACAGTAAAAAAATAAATAGTACTCCCTCCGTTAATTAATATTTGTCGTTTTAGGATTTGAATATTGTTCAAAAATATAAGACATTCTAGCTTTTTGACAACTTTTCCACTTTTGACCCTACTATTCAATACAAAAGTAATTATTATCTAAATAGAAAAGTAAAAAGTAGAGATACATGTGTCATTTTTCTACTACTTTTCTTAATAAATGTGCAAATTTCTAAAACGAGATATTGTTGAACGAAGGTGTATGAAATAACAACGATCCTCGAACAAGTAAGTGATCATGAGATTTCAGTTTTAGAGGAATGACTATCTTTTGGCAAAATAAGATACAAAAATGATACCAAACACAGTAAAAAATAAATACAAGGACAATCTCATTGTTGTGTTAGGAGAGGCGAAGAAGAATCGAAACAGTGAGCGATGAATTGAGCAAGAGAATATGAGATTGAGAAAGAGCAAGAGAGAGAGAGAGAGTCGAGAGAAGAGAACAGCGGAAGAAAATCGTAATCCGTATTATGACTCGGGAAGAACCCAAACAGGAGAGTTTATACAAGGATATTATGCCGTTGCTTAACGGAACAATAGGTAATTAGTAAAGATATTAAGGAACGGCTAATAGACAAACCAATTAATGAAAGGGAAGGGGTAAATGAGTAAAATGAATCCTAACACCCCCCTCAAACCTAGGAAAAAGAGGTTTTTGCTAGGTTTGAAGTTTTGAGCATGCCCATGTCCATTAATTGACGACGATAATCTTTTCCTGCTAAAACCTTACTAAACATGTCGGCTTTTTGGTGCTGGTTGGAGATGTGAACGACATCAATGAGCCCCGCCTTGATCTGATCATGAACATAATGGACGTCTATTTCAATGTGCTTGGTTCGTTCGTGAAGAACGGGGTTTCGTGCAATATAGACGGCAGATTTGTTGTCACATCTCACAGGTATGGGAGTGATGTTATCGATGCCGAGTTTGTTGAGGAGACGAGAAAGCCAAGCTAATTCCGTCGTGACGCGTCGAAGGGCACGGTATTCGGCTTCAGCGGAGGAGAGGGAAACAGAAGCTTGCTTCTTGGATTTCCAAGAGATAGGTGATCCTCCGAAAAGAATATAATATCCACTCACGGACCTGCAAGAAATGGGGCACAAAGCCCAATCAGAATCGCAGTATGCTAATAAAGAATGATCAATGGTGTTATTCAAGAAAATGCCATAACCGAGCGTCCCTTTGATGTACTGGAGAACATGTATGGCAGCATCCCAATGGTGTTGGCAAGGATGTTGATTGAACTGACTTAAAAGTTGGACGCTAAAATTGATGTCAGGACGAGTGTTGATGAGGTAGTTTAGTTTTCCAATGAGACGGCGATACTTGGTAGCATCAGGAAGAGGGGTGCCGTCTTGAAGTTGAAGCTTGGTGCCAAGAACAAGAGGACTGGCGACTGGGCGCTTGGATGCGATGTCGTAGTCTCTGATGAGATCAGAAGCAAATTTGGTTTGTGTGATGCCGACTCCGTCAGAGGTATGGTGAAACTCAAGCCCAAGAAAGGAGGTAAGAGAGCCCAAGTCTTTGATTTTGAATGATTGATGAAGAATTTCTTTGACTTGAAGGATCTTTGCGTCGTCATTCCCACACAAGATGATGTCGTCGACATAGACGCCAAGGAAGAGAATGGAAGTGTCTTGTTTCCACTTGAAGAGAGAGTGATCGTTATCTGAAAGAACAAAGCCAAGGTTAATGAGTGTAGAAGAAAGCTTAGCATACCATTGACGAGAAGCTTGTTTTAAACCATATAAAGATTTTTGTAATTTGCACACTAAGCCGTTGGAGGTGGTGGTTAAGCCATCGGGAATCTTCATGTAGATTTCTTCGTGAAGGTCGCCATGGATAAAAGCATTGTTGATGTCTAGTTGATGGATTTTCCAATGTCGTTTTATGGCGACGCTCACTAAGACCCAAATCGTTGTCATTTTGACGACGGGAGAGAATGTTTCGTGAAAATCTTCTCCTTCTCGTTGAGTAAATCCACGCACGACCAATCTGGCTTTGTGTCGTTCAATGGTCCCATCGGCTTTGTGTTTAGTGCGATACACCCATCGACATGTGATGCATCTTTTCCCTTTTGGGAGTTTGACAAGGGTCCAAGTGTGATTCTCTTCAAGGGCTTGGAGTTCGGAATTCATAGCGGCTCTCCATTCGGGATGTCGCATGGCTTCTTGGTATGAAGACGGCTCAAGAGGGCACTGATTTCGGACATGAGAACATATAATGCGAGATGGGATAAAATCGGTAATGGAGTTTAATTGGGGTAAAAGTTTGGATGTATGTTGTTCAAGACGGGTTGAAAGAATTTGAGTGAAAACGTCGTGGCCAGCTTGGTAGCATTCATAATCTACTAACTTGCGGGGTATCTGTTTCCTTCTTGTCGATCGCCGAGGGTTTTCCAGCCCAACAGGAATATTTGAGTTATCCATATCGTCAGAAGTAGTATTGGGCTGAACGTTGTCGATGAAAAAATCCGGACTCTCCCGATTGTTATTGGTTTCACCGTCTTGAGCATTGGAGATGTCGCCCACGTTGATTTGTTTGGGCTTCGAAAGAGACATTGTGTCGCTAATATCTGTTGGATTGGGCTCCGATGTTTGACGCATGGTGGGGTCATCCAAAATATCGGTGGACTCAGAAACATTGGGAGAAGTGGCGTCTGATTTGGACTTGCTGGATTGTGGGCTTGGTCGGTCATCTTGATCATCATCGATGATGATAGGAAAGGGAGAGAAATTGGGCTCATCAACTGGGTCCTTCTTGGTGGGTTGTTCCTGCAAAGGAAAAACATCTTCGAAGAAGGTTAAGTCCCGGCTTGTTATAATTTTGTTTTCCTTAATAAGGAGAATTCGATGGCCTTTCTTACAAATGCCCGGCCCAAGATAGACGCCACGATGCCCTCTGTCATCAAACTTTGTCTTGTGAATAGTTGGTCCTGTGTGATATACTAAAGAACCCAATGTTTTTAATATTGTTCAATTAGGAGGAGACCCATATAAGCATTCATAAGGAGACAATCCATTTAATGTAGATGATGACAATCTATTGATAAGAAAAGTAGCCATGAGAATGCTTTCACCCCAATAAGTAATATCAAGACCGGACTGAAAAAATAAAGCACGAGCTGTCTCAAGCAAATACCGATGCTTTCTTTCGACAATTCTGTTTTGTTGAGGGGTATACACGCATGTGGTTTGATGGATGATGCCGTTTTTAGGAAAACAATCTTGTAAAACTTTGGATGTTCCCAATTCATATGCATTATCGGAGCGCACAATTTTAACAAGTTTGTTGAATTGCCGTTCAACCATGTTAATAAAATTTTGTATATGTTGGGAAGCATCAGATTTAGACTTCATAAGAATAACCCAAGTACACCTACTAGCATCGTCTACAATTGAAAATATCGACAACCATCATGATTACTAGTAGAGCAAGGACCCCAAGTATCAATGTGAATGAGATCAAAACAGTATTTGGATTTATTCTTAGAATGAGAGAAGGATAATCGATGACCTTTAGCTCTAAAGCAAACATCACAAACAAACTTATCAGAAACATCATGTTTATCAACAATACCCATCCGAATCATTTTTTCTACAGGAGGATGTCCCATTCTCCTATGCCATCTCCAAAGATTCGCACTACAAGTATTACTAGAAGCAGAACAAGAATCATTATTCTCACAACCACTAAAAACATTACGCAACAGATCAGCATCTAAAAAGTATAAACCGTCAAGTTGATACCCAATCTTCTGCTTACTCCTCCAAGTAAGGTCCTGCAGATAACAAAAGTCAGAATCAAAGGAAACAATGCATTTATTTTGTTGAGTTAATCTGCAAACAGAAGCGAGAGAAAGCCTGAAACTGGGAACATGAAGAACATTTTCAAGACATAAATTATCAGCCAATTTGACGGACCCCATTGTATTGATGGTTTCAACCTGTCCATTAGGCATGGTAACATGACAGATACTGGAAAAACGTTTCTGATTACTAAACAACAAAGGATTACCGGTGAGATGTTCACTAGCACCAGAATCTATTAGCCATTGTTGATTAAAAGATCTATGATAAGAACTATTGCATTTAGGAAGGATATTACATGCGAAATTCGAATCGTTTCTGATAGAGGAAACATTGCTGCTTGAGGCAGTTTTCTCAGGAATTCTTTCGGTTTGCTCAAGAAGGCTGCAGAGTCTTTTCAGCTTGTCGTTGTTCAAGCCAGGCAGACCTTTAATACCCTCCATCTCTTTATCAGCAAAATTGACAGAAACATTATTCTTGGGACCTTTCCACCAATCTGGAAATCCGTATATCTCAAAACACCCGGTCTTCAGATGACCGGTTTTGCCGCAGTGTGAACAAAGCAAGGAATTCTTTTTGCTGGTTCCGTCCTTATCTCTCTTAGCTTTGCCATACTTACCTCCTGTTTTACTGGTGTTATTCGCGAAAGAGACATCTGGGGTTTCTCTGGAATTTCTCCCATTGATTCGTTGCCTCTCCTCTTGGAGTATTATCGCATAGGCCGAATCAAGATTTGGGAGAGGCTTCTTCATAAGAAGATTGCCCCTAACATTCACAAATTCCTCACGCAATCCCAGCAGAAATTGAAATAATTTTTGATTTTCAACTTGTTTCGCAATTTTCTCGCTATAACCACAGACACAAGAAGTAATGTTTGACATAGCAGAGATATCGTCCCACAGACTCGTAAGTTTAATGAAATACTCAGCAACACTAGATTTTCCTTGTTTAAGCCTAGATAAATCGCGATTGAGTTCAAAAAGTTTCGTACCGTCAACTTGATCGAACCTCCTGATGAGGCGCTTCCACATCATGCGAAGTTGAGCAAGAAACTAGGCTATCACCAATTGTGGTTTCAACAGAGGCGACAATCCAAGATCTTACCAGGCCGTCGCACCTATCCCAGGTGTCGCGTCGGTTCTTTGGAATTTTGGATCTCCTCAAGGTGCCGTCCACTAGCTTGATTTTGTTTTTGGCTAACAGAGAATTTCCACCTTTTTCTTCCAATTTTGAAAGCCTTTCTTGCCATCGAACTTGACGGTAGTGAGTTGCGCCCCAGGAGTTTCAGAATTCGAAACGAAGAGCGGATCAGATTCAAAGCGTCTCCTATTTTTCCTCTTGTTGGCGGAGAAATCTTCTTCTTCGGTTTCGGATGACTCTTCCTCATCTTCAGAAGACTCATCTTCTTCTTCGCTGGGCTGTGTCGACATAGCGGCGATGGTGAGCGACCGTCACTGCTCTGGTACCATGTTAGGAGAGGCGAAGAAGAATCGAAACAGTGAGCAATGAATTAAGCAAGAGAATATGAGATTGAGAAAGAGCGATGGAGAGAGAGAGTCGAGAGAAGAGAACAACGGAAGAAAATCGTAATCTGTATTATGACTCGGGAAGAACCCAAATAGGAGAGTTTATACAAGGATATTATGCCGTTGCTTAACGGAACTGTAACACCCCTACCGGTAATCACACCATTATCCTCTGACCTGTCTCATATATCAACAACAACGCAGCGGTAGTTCCAACTCAACCGGGGGTGAAACAATGCCGTTAGTCACCCACGTGACTAACTAAGCCAATCCAAACTCAATCACAACAACAACTACAATATCGGTCTGATGGGTCTTATACCGAGTACACTGTACAAACGACACTTCCTTTACTTAAACAATTCTCAAGTCAATACAACCTTTAACACCACAATATACAATACAATAACCATTCTATACTATACCGAGTATCTACCATTCCCAAGTTTATCAATGACCCTTCGGTCTTACAAATCCACAATACATAAATACAATTCCCTTAACAACTACCCATATCAATAACAACCCCTCCTACTCTCGAACGGTGTCCGGCTTAGCTGTCGGTCTCCTACAGTGATCATATTCTCTTCGGGTACCTGCACACTAAAAACATTCCCCCTAGGGGGTCAGCTTACGCTGAATATGACTTCCGCATACCCCGCGTACTAGCGAGGGTACGCCGACTAATTGGTCGAGAGCATGCGGTTCATTTTATCACAACAACATGCATACAACATACATTATATATGTGCATTCACAATCAAGTTCAACATTGAACACAAGCACTAACACACATCAAGGGTTGGTTCAATATGTTCTATAATTAGGCTTGAGGGTTTCTACCTCACCATGCCTTACTCAACTACTCATGTACTACCCACTCCCTTGGGTACTCTTACTCACAATCTCAACAAGGTCTACAACACTCAACTCAATTCCCCACTCAACTCAAATTCTCAAGTCCCACAAGTCACAACTCAATTCTCAATACTCACATACTCGATTCCATACTCAATACTCAAGGTACATGTTAAGTCGATCTCACGACCTCCGGGTAGGGTCATACACAAGACCCACCACCGGGCTCAAATACAAATAGGGCTATACAGTTAGCTCCTCAAATACTCAAATGTCCGGTTCACTACCGGACTACTCAAATTCCCACAACTCCACTCTCGGAGTCAATTCACAATCTCAAGGATTAGCCTAGAAGTATCTCTCTCGATAGCATCTAATGGCTTAGGGAATTCCTCAATGTTTAGTATTCTAACATTTAAGGTTTCAACCCACTTATTGAATACTCTCATGTTCAGGACATTGCTCATGTTAGTCGGTTCCTCTCATTGGGGTTCGACTATATTTCTCAGGGGTTCGGTGATCCCTTACCATTCATTACTTTACTCAAGGTTCGAATTTAGAACAACTTTCCAATCCTCCCGTTAGAGGTTACTCATATACTTCCACTAATATTTATCGTGTGGATTTAGTCGTTTCGGTTCTCTAGCCGTTATCGGGAGGTTGCTACTCCCGTATGTTCTCTCACGATTTAGTGCGTCCATAGGTTTAGGTTACCGCGTAAGGTTTAAATAGTTGTAGTGTGTGTCCACCATTTTATTAGTTCGCACTTGACTCCTTCTACGAGTCTCTACTCACACAATACTCAACTATGAGTCGCACTACCAAACACAATCACAATCAAGCAATTCATTCTCAATCCACATTTCATGAATTATACAAACTTTAATTAATGGAATACAATCCAACCACAAACGATACAATGCAAACACAAGAGAGTACACACAATCCGATTCGTGCATTTATCTTGTTAGGTGATCACACAATCAAACAAGCACACAAATCGGGGTAACCAAGTTAGGATACAGAGCATGAGGAAATCATACCTTTCACCGGGGTTTATCTTTACCGGGGGTTCTCATGTTCTTTGGCTCACCTTGTTCCTCGAATCATATTCTTGAACCACTAATTGCATGTCAAATGGTTCAATTATTATTAAGGTGTTACGGTATGTACATTATTGCTACTCCTGTACTTACCCCGTTATCCCGTTATTCCGGTTTAACTTAATGTACTTAAACTCACAACCTTCGCAATCACTTCCAACCTTTGTTTATACTTCTTAGCACCTTTAAATGTCACCAAACAACTCCTAAACATCATCTAAAACCAATACCATTCAATCCCCCACGTTTTAAAGCCTTAAAAACACTTCCTGTTGAATTCTGGGGATGGTCTGGGACCTGGTCCGGACCCTAGGTCCCGGACCAATACACTAGCAAACTCTCGGCTACATTTTACACCCTGGTCCGGGACTTGGTCCTGGACTTAAGTCCCGGACCAATTCCTGCAATACTCGGCATGTTTTAAGGGGTGGTCCGGGACTTGGTGCATATCCTAGGTCCCGGACCCTGCTAAAAACTGCTACAAGGGTGATTTTTCACCCCCTAATCAATCCATAAACCACCCTTAATCTTTTCCTAATCTTCCCACAAGTTTTCTACACATTTTAACACCTCAAAACACTCCTTAAACCACCTCAAATCCTTGGTTAAATCCCTACTCCAATTCTTGTTCAAATTTCAACAATTCAAGTTCTCACATTTTGCATTTTGCACTCTTTTGCATTTCTAACTCCTTCTACTAGTTTTTACATCTTACCAAGCCTACCAAATCACTTAATGACCATACCAATTCATTCCTAGGTATACACCATTCTAAAACCCAAGTCCAACTCTCATTTCCTAAGTCTTGTACACTAATTCGTTTTCTAGTTTTTCTAAAACATTTCCATACTCCATTGCTACAGATTTTCACCTCTCCTCTACTAGTTCTCAAATGCCATTTCAAGGCTACTACTACACTCCAAACAACACTACAAACACCTAGGTTCTCCAATACACTAGGTCATCTTAAAACACTTGTTTTTCTACCAAAATTTTGCCATAACCTCCCCATAACCTTCACATGTCCAAACATCTCTTTTTCACCATTTTCAATCCTAAACTAGCCACACCCATACAAGGGTCCTACCAGCACATAAACTCAATTCAAAATTCACCAAACAACAATATTTCCCAAATCTCAAATACGATGGCACTTAGGCCCTTAGATCAACACAAGTCCACAATCATCCTCTAATTCAATCAACTACATTAATTCACATAGTTTGGGTTCATTATTTTAATTTAACCCTTCCCAATTCCTAAAGCAATTAAAACAAAGTTTAAGGTAGATTTCTTACCTTAACTCAAAAGTTCCTCTTTTGATTCTCCTCTTGTTCCTCATCTTCTCAAAATCGATCAAGAGGGAATGGAGTTGCCAAACTCCATCCCAACACTCAAGAAACACAAAAATGCATTGAATTAATTCTCTAAACCCTTGGGAAACTCTAAATCAATTTAAGGCTTAAACATAAGGTTAGGGTTTACCTTTTGGAGCCTTTTAAGAGGGGTTCTCACCCTTGAATCTGATAAGCCGCAGACTTATCATATTTTATGTGCTAGATTTAGTATTATATTTATCTAAATAAGGTTAAATATATGCTATTTATGCTATACTATGTATAAAGTCTATTATTTGTTCAGATTGATGTTTTTATATGTTTTCCATGCAAGGAATGAATTTCTAATCAAAAGACCAAGTGGTGCCGGGCTTGGTGCCGGCTGTCCAGTTCACGGCACAGTTTGGAGCAAAATAGGAGGTGTGCCGGGTGGCGCGCTGGGTGTCTGGTGTCAGGCGCATTCAAAGTCTGTGAATGTGCCTAGCATCTCATGTCCGGCAGGACATCCGGCACATACTGAAAAGTCGCCCCGGTTCGCCAGAAGATAGCAGTTAATTACCGTTAGCATACCAACCGATGCCGGGTGTAGTGCCGGGCATCCCATGTCCGGCACAAGCGCTTTTCACACGGATTTAGCGGTTTAGTTAACGGTTAGACAACGCATTTTGCACGTGGTGCCGGGTGTGATGCCGGGTCTCCTACCCGGCATATGCACTGTTTCGCGCGGAATTGCGGTTTCGACCGTGAACGGTTGGGCACATTTCCCACGTGTGCCGGCTACTGACGACCCGGCACGACGCCCGGCAAGAGACATTTTGATGCCTATAAATAGGCCGAGAAAGGCTGCAATTTGACACACTTCAACATACCAAATCCACGCCATTCACACTCTATTTCCGCCACATTCCATCTGTTGGTGTCCAAGGAACGTCTGCAAATCCATCCACGCGAGAGAAGAAGAAGACCTTGACGGGTTAAGGCTATTAACATCCCCTTCTCCCCCTTTGTATTCTCTTCTGTAGTGTGTGGATGGTGATGCAGAATCCTTGTTAGATTTTTGGTTAGGGAAGATTTCCTTGTAAAACTCTTATGACCATTTATGGAATTTTCAAGTTTCTTAACCCGAGTTCTAGTCTTCATGCAAAGTAGAATAAAGTAGCTATTTATTCTCTTATCTCTAAGTCCTATTTAAGGCTTTCCCAAGCAAGAATAGGATAGATTAGGATTTTGGTGATCTTTAATATTGTTGTTCTGAAAAGTGGACAACAAATGCTAAGATTTTGGATTAATCTCTAATTTCCCCATTATTCTGGTTGTATTCGCGGCATTAAATATGCACGATGCAAGTATGGATAATGAGTTTCTTTATTCAGACCCGATTCTGGAAGTGTTGTTTACGAAATGTACGATGCCGGATGTGGTGCCGGATAAAAGTTGTCCGGCACATTCAAGGCATTGAATGTGCCGGGTAGCCGAAGCCCGGCATGCCATCCGGCGTATGCATTTTGCGAGACCAAATCCTCTTTGAGACTTGCCACCCTTGATCATTGGTCATATGATACTCTTACATTGACATTCTCCCAAATCAAAGTTAGTTATTTAATTTTCTTAGTTTAGAATCAACCTTTACTTTTCCCCCTTGTTTTAGAATAGGCTTTTGCCCGGATTAGGACTTTTTCTATAAGTCCCTTGGGTTCGATACTCTCGGTCGAATATATTACACTATACTCCGACCGGGTTTTATTTGCTACCCGTAATAGAGTTGTAGGTTTATTTAGGTATAGTTATTTATTTTATTCTTTTTATATATATAGTTTTATCCCTACAAATTCTTGTTTAGCAGAATCAAGAAGGGAATTACTCCACCATTAGAGGGTTGAAATGAAGCTCAAAATCAAGAAGAAAAACAAGGTGTGAGAGAGAGCCAAAATCGGCTACCAAGGGAGGAAGAGCAAACATGCGTTTTTCGATGAAATTTTTACCTTAGAAGAAAGAGGAGACTCCAAGCTACAAGATGATGTGCTTTTCTCTTCAAATGGGGAAAACCCATAAAAATGAAACTCATCCTTTTCGAATTTTGGAAAGAGAGAAGTGTGGAGCTTGATGAGGGGAACACAAATATGTGTTTTGTTTTTGATTTGGAGCATTTATGTGGCTTGAGCATGGGAGAGAAGGTGGAGAAGCCATGGATGTGGGTGGTGAGTTCAAGAACGACAGAAACAAGAGGGAGAGAGGAAAAATCGGTGAGGAAGAAAGAAAGAGAGGAAAGAGAAGAGGAAGGAAGAAATGAGGGAGGAGAGAGAGGGAAGTTACTTTTGTAACTTTTCCCTTTTTGCTTTTCTTCTTCTTTTATTTAACTAGGTAGCTAGTAATAGAGAGGGCTGCTCTCCTTATTAAAACCGGCCCCACTTAAATGTTACAAGCTGGAGCGTTTTTCGTCTTTTACAGAAAACGCTTGTTATTTTACCCGGTTTAGCACTATTCACTAACCGGGCCCGTTTTCCAGAATTTTCTCGTTTCTTTAATTTTAATGGATATTATACTCCCATTTATGTTTATTTATAGTTATTTAATGAACTATAATTTTTTTTACGGGTTCGTTTGACCACTCAAAGTCACGTTTTCGGGTTTTCTCGAAAAAACGTGCGCTAAAGCTTTATTAGCGTTTTTAATTCGTTTTATGGATCCGTTTTCTTCGGGAATTGTTCCCATATATTATTTAGGCATTATTAAGCCTTTTAAATTCATTTAGTATGCTATTTAAGGTTGTATTTCTCCTAGGGTCACTTAACGCTCGTTTTAGCGTTTTTCACTCTTTAAGCGTTTTTATTATTTTTTTTGGATTTATTCTTTTTACCAAAATTCATTAGGCACTAATAGGCCTTCAATATCGTATTAGAGTAATTTAATCACCCTAATTATGTCCGGGGTATTTCAATCTACCCCCCTTAAAGAACTTTGCCCACAAAGTTAGTGAGTCTAAGATTGTTAGTCACCAAGGTACTCAATACTAGGGTTATACTCTCTCAACAACTGTCAGACTCCAATGACTGACTGATTACAAACCACATATCCACTCAACATGTCAAGCATGCATAGCAACCAAAAATATATTTTTCCCAAATCTCTCAATGAGGGTCCATCCGTAGACAATTAGGCACTAAGTCCTCCCCCAAATCGAGTGATCCCTCAGGTACCGGTAACGTTTGAATACTTATGCTCTCTGGTTGACGGCCGTCATGACATTGAGCGCTTACTCTTTCTGGCTCTACGGTCCTTTGGTTATGATCAAAATTCATTTGCACCTCTAGAGAATCCTCAGGTTCCAAAGTGGGTACTCTTCCCTGACCGGACTACTCATATCCGGCGGCCCTTGGACAAATACAAAACACACACTACAAGCGTCCTACAGGTCACTTAGTACCCTTGTTCGTCCGTTGTAGTGGTTTCAAAACTATTCAACACCTCCACTGACTCATAACTAGCTTCACCTCCATGATTCAACCGGATACCCGTGCCTAGCCATGAAAGATCCACTAGCGCCCGTGGAAGTGGTTTTAAAACCCATCCTCATTCTCAAGTTTGAAGAAAATCATTTGCCAAAATCATTTGGAAGTTCATTTTGAAAACTTCAATGCAACTCCAAGTTCCAATTTATGTTAGTTTCACCTATTACTAGCGTGATTACTTGTGGCCACTTATACGGAGCTTCAAGAGTCATTCAACCCCAATGTGATCAGCATTGGTGTTGAACTATCCATCCACCCCACTTTGGTGTTCGATTTCCCTTGATTGCTAGCAAACCAAGTTCCACCTCCCACCTCAATTCACACAATCAAATAGTCAATCATTATTTAATTTTCTATCTTCACAGTCTTTCTAGTCATAATCATACAATCATACATTTACCAATTTCTAGAATCCATTTACTCATTTACTACTCGTCTCATCAATTGTTACTCAATCCTATCTTCAACTATTATACCCAAGAATTTCGAAAGTTAGTTCTCAAATTAGTTCTTCTATCCTCAAATCATTTACAAGTCAAATCAATTCCTATTCTCAAGTTATTCACCAATACAACCAACTCAAATTACCTAGGGGACTCACTTCCCACTAGGTTCAACATCGGTTTCATACCGATTTATACTCCTCAAATCTCCCAACATACTCATCATTTTCCTCAAACATACTCATTTCCCAAATTATTGCCAATCGGGGTTCTCATTCCCCATGGAGTTTCTCTACTCCATTCACCTCAAATCTCTCACAATCAGTACTCCTTTCCACTTCTAATCTCTACAATCAAACTTAATTACATTATGGATGGCTACATATGTTTATGTAACATAAGTACCAATCATCACAACAAATACTTTTGCGCTATGCGCATTGTAGTTTACGCCCTATCACGTAAAACATACATTTCGCGGTTTTCGCTCTACCCCCCTTAAAAAGGGATTACACCCACGTAATCTACCAGGTGTCAATATAGGGCATAGATCGGAGGCATTCAGCCGTCATGGAGTGGTTTAACTTCCATGCGGTCTATTATACAATGTATTCTGGTCAAAGGTTCTTAACCATATTGTTGGTTAGTCCCTACACCAAGAATTCTCATCGGAGTTGTTTAACTCTTAACCGGGTTCAGTTCTAGCCTTAGAAGTTTCAAGGCATTGATAATTATCCATGCATTCACTAGGTGTATTAAACCTTAGAGTTTGGGCCCACTAGCTTCTGCTGCGCGATCCTGATAGCTTAGGGTTTATTTGCCCTTCTCATTATTCTAAATGTGTCATGCATTATCCTTTTATCCCTTCTTATCTTGGGAATAAGGTTTATCAAGCAAGCGTGGTATTCTTTTACCGCACGCGAATTCAATGAACTTCGGGCTCTTTAGAGGTTATTCACTTGATTGCTCCGACTTATTGTCGGTTGCGGTTAAGCCACTACTTAATTGTAGTGCTTCCTCTGTTGTCAGTAGTTTCTGAATTATGACTTTGCACTTTCTATGCTTCGGTCCTTATGACTTCGTACGTTTCCTTCTACCTTTTTCCACAACTGTTATCTTCCCAACTTCCTAGCTATCCCATTTGATCATTACTTCACAAGTGCAATACCAAAACACTCAGTCCTACAGAGTACAGAAGCGTAAACACTTGGCATTAAATCTCTTATGAGATTAGCAATAGGAATGAACATTGTTTCATTGTTTCTTGGTCGGTCTACTATCTTTACTCATGAACTTCGTCTCATTGTATGATCTACTCAGATGTATTGGTCGCTTACAGCGCACCATGCTCGTATTTATTTACGACATTGATTTCCATGGCATCCGCTATTACCTTAGCTTCTGCCCATGTATCTCTACCATTATACAATGGTTCGCCATTTACTTGGCTGATTATGGCATACGATATTCTTTTATATCTCTGAGCTCCTTGAACGTTATGTACTGATACTTCACGTTTCCCACATACCGTGTTTCTTCTGAACTGGTTACTCCTTGGTTGTTAACAATTGCTATAATAGCTTATTTCCACATTGCTTGGCAATACTTGTATGCTCAAGCTTCACTACATTAGTAGTTCCGGAAGAGATGTATTATCGGATATTCGCCGATGGTATTCCCTTCTTGGAATCTATGTGTTTACCGCTCTTGCGGTCTCACATTAACGAGGGGTATCCCTGCTCGTTGGTTATTAAACAATCTTACTGGTGTCGTTCTTGGTAACTTTTCATATGGTTCACAACCGGTTTTGCAACCGTTGAATTTGTATTGTAATGGGTTCCTGGCTTACTAGTCACGTTGCCTAGAGCTTTGCTCATCATAGGCTGATCACAAACATTGCTTCTCCGTATATCATAAAATGGCTTGGAGGTATTATAGGGCCCCTTGATAGGATTAGTGCATCACGCTTCCGTCTATTGGTAGCCCTTTAAGTGTCTAGGTATCGATTGGTACCTTTCAACAATTCAGGGTATCCCCTGGGTAAGTGGGATCCCTTCGGTGTTCTAACCGAGTGTTCGTTATAGCTCTGGTGCTCTTATTACGACAATTCGTTCAACTATGTTGACTTTGATACCCTTTTTGGGTTGCTCCTGGGTGTTGTTGATTATGCCATCACATCCCGCTAACATTTGAGTATGTTCAGTCTTCTCCGCATTGCGGTTCTGATTTCAGATTGTCCCGTTTAGGGTTGTGTGTCTCCCGTCCTTAGGGTAGACCGTTGATACTTTTCTTATGGTTTTAACCGGTTTGGTATTTCCTTTGGTAGTGAGCGGTATCCTCCGGTACCTTAGATGATCACTCTGGGTATTTCACTTGTTCCTTGAATATTGTGTGTTCATGTTAGGCGTTTGTCTTACCGGTTTTAGACCGGTCATTCATTCCAACTATTCCATGTCTTTGTTTCAAATTCTTGAGACACCTCCAATGTCTTTAGTCAATTACTAGTGCTTCTCGCACTTTCTAGCTGTTAATCATCCTCCTGGAGTAAGTTCTTAACTCCTTTAGCTTGTAAGCTCGTCTGGGTTCTTCGATCATTTGAGGTATTCAATTGTTGCGGTTTGCATTTACCTTATGGTCCGTAGAACGGAGCTAACTACTTCCAGTGTTTCGTACTCTACATGTATACATACGTGGGGTACCATATTAGTACGTTGCCACTTACCTGACCGACTCACAAAAGGGTCTATCAGGCCCGTAAGCTCCTTCGGAGTGCGGTTGTCCCACATCCCGTAATTGGGTACACTCGTAGTGCTCGTCACACGCCTAGGTGAAGTATTCTATTGTCAACTCCTCTTGTATCATTCTATGATACTCACCGTGGTTGTCCGGTTTGGTTTTCAAAATATGAGGTTTAAAAAGAAAAGTTTGTAGTTTTTGAAAGAAGGTTTTGTGTTTGAAATGAAATCCTGGGTTTTGGAAAGAAATCTTCATGGCGTTGCCATGTTTGAGGTCTTGACCAAGTCTAGCTCAATGCTGACTGGTTTGTTTGAAAATATACTGTTCGGGCCATTAGGCCTTTCCAAGGTTTGATTCTTCAATTCCTTAGGATTAGCGATCCTTCATTTGCTTCCATTGTCATGGTGGTACTTTAGTAAGTACTTGTTGGTTGTCAAAAGTCTTCCAATTGCCTTGTAGTTGCTGCACTTGACTTGGGCAAGTGCGCGGGTATGTCGGTTTTCAGGTTATCTTATACCGTTTACGGTATTGTTTTCATCTATAATTGGTGTTTTTATTGGATCTTCCTTGATCCTTTGATCTTAGTGATCAATCTCCCGAGTACTTCACAATGCTCTTTACAAAATTGTTATTAACTCGGGTGCTTCCCGATCCTTGTGGTACTCCATGTACCTTGCTCCATAGCTCGTTCCCACATTTGGCGGTGGTTACCGAGGTTTATCGGGTCCTTAGGAACTACGTGGTAGTCCTGTTAGTGTAAGCTTAATGATTACTCTCATAGTTGTCTGAACTATGTTAATTGGTCATTACAGCCTTTTTGGCGTTGTAGGTTCGGAGTCTATCCGAACTCGACTAGTTCCTTAGTCGGTTCGTACACCGTTAGTGGTATCATCATACGTTTGCAATCCGTAGACTCTATTGTCTCGGGTTTTGTTACTTTGCTTTTCTGCTCATTGCGTAGTTGCGCTTTCCTTCTTGTTGGCTGCGCATGGTTCTCGCGACTGCGAAGCATGTCGCCCCATGGTGCCGCAAATTTCATTGTCTTATATTTAGGATTTTCAATCTTCTGCCGGTTTGTACGATTATTGTCGTTCATACGGGAACCGTCTTCGGGATTTCCAACTCTTGGAATCTACCGTATGACAGGTTCTTACTCTTTACAAAGTTTGTTTACAACTGCCAGATCGGGTTAATCCGAGTGTGAGAGGTCTTTCCATCTCTCCGGCGTTCTTTTCCCCAACTTATAACGGGGTTGCGGAGGGCGGGAGTGGTTATGTAGGTATCTAGATCACACTGGAAGTTCCTAACTAGTGTACCTCTCACGCTAACACTCACCCATAGCCCTAATTCTCTAATTCCTAACTCGGTATTTTCCTAAACTCGGTATTCAGACCATCAGAGCGATACTTCGCTCTGATACCCCTTTTTGTAACACCCCTACCGGTAATCACACCATTATCCTCTGCAAACAAGAAATTTGACCTACTAAAAGCTAAGAAATAAACCTAGAAATTAATAAATCAAAAAGTCTTCGGGTTGCAAATAATCCCGGTCACTGCAGTATAGAAAACGTAGCAACCAGGTATCGAATCCGCGGGACTTGAAGAAAGTAAGTCTAGTCCTAAGAAAACTGGAAATTCAGAGGGTTGTTCTTGTTTTGGGAATCAAATAAGAAAGAAGAAAATAAAACAAAATAAAACTGATAAAGTTATATGGATGAGTGGAACTCCGGGTTCAAGTTATTTTTTCACTAGTCGGATTATGCGAACTTCTACAAATCGATAAGAGATATGGATTGGCTAATTCTTCAATATCTTTCCAGAATTAAATCATAATCTCTGAAAAGCTCATCTAGTAGAACACACAAGGTCTAATCCAGAACCTAGCGAAACACACATAGATGGATGAAGCTTAAAGAATTACGACGCACCTGAGGGAAAATATAATCAATCCGATCTAATTTTCCACAGGCTAACAGATTAATTTGACCTTCTTGTTAATCACGATCTGATCATAACAAGATTCGTAAGGCTTTTTAAGAAATTCGCGAGATTAATTAAAAAGCACAACATTTGCATTAATCTGAAACAATCCGAAAATAAAATCTCAAATCATAATTGTAGATGTACATGTAAAACGAACTAGCTACAAATAACCAGCACCCGGAGCAAATCCTTCCTAGCCTAGCATTTTACAAAGAGAGTATAGAGAGATAGAGAAGAATTAATCTGGTGTAGAAGATTCCTCCGTTTGTCTCGCTATCCAGATCTGCAATTTACTAGGCTGGAGGTTGAAGATGATGGTGGAGGAGAAGAACTCTCGCGGCTGCTTGCGTTCTTCTCGGCGTGAGAAAAAGAAATAAAAACTAAACCTAAAGCTAAAAATAGAACTGAAGTGATGTTGTGTGGATGATGGATCTCTCCAAAGTCTTCCATATTTATAAGTCTAATTGAAGACTCTTTGTTTGCTCCTTGATGACTCATTTTAATTTCCTTCGGTTTCGCGAAGTAAATGGAGGCCCTTCAGTTGATTCAGAATTTAAGTAACTCTTTTCAATTTACTTCCGTCATCAATAAGTTATGGAAAACTCTAGAGTTACTAACTTCAACTAACTCCCTTCATCAATAACCTTTGGAGTTACTTTCTTTTATGTTTCCAATCTTCCCCCTTCTTCTTCTCAATCCTTTCACGGCAGTCTCGTAAATATATATAAATATATCACACCGGACACAACTTTGACAGGGTCCAAATTCTTCGTATGAGCTCCGATTTGTTCCCCGTTTGCGGCGTTGGAAAGCTCGTGAGGAGAACTATGCATTTTCACCATCATTTTCTGCTTTAAACATATAAATTGGCATCAGTTCTTGCCCAAAGTAAGAGTCATGAAAAGCATAGGATAAGTGTGAAAAAGCACATAAAAAGGTTGCATAAATAAGAATTTAGCACCAATAAAACCATATCAATTTCACACTTATCAAATCACCCCACACTTAGCCTTTTGCTTGTCCCCAAGCAAAACTCTCAAGCACAAGTAAAACCGAGCTAATGGAACTCAACAGGAAAGGAAGAGCACAGAAGAAAGGAATTGCTAGCTTAACCATTAAAGGGGGCAATTCAAATTATTCAAAACAATTTATTCTTTCCAAAAACATGAAGTCATTCGAAGCTAACAAATGAGAAACGAAACCATAAGAGTCTTGCCTTTAACCTTGAGCCAATCCACCTTTTTCCTTCACAAACCATAGAAACGACAAGGGACATGAAGTAAGATCATATTCCATCATACCTTTCAATGTCACATACTCTTGATCCATAAGAGAAATTAATCTGTACTTAGCTTAGCATTTACATAAATATTTCAATTAAAGCGCTTTCAATTTCTTTCACCACAGACTTTTCTCTCCACCCATGTAGCGGCTTTGGGTCAACTATCCCAGATCACAAGGACCTTAGGTAGCTAGGTGATAAAGCACCCTAAAAGACTTAATAACCAAGTGGACGAGGCCTGATTTGGATCAGAATTAAAATTAGCATGCTTAGGATCAGCGGAGTACCTTGCCTTGTTCTTTTCCAACCATTTCAATCCAGTTCATTCCAAGGCTCAAAGCTAAAAGCAAGGTTCAGATGGAGAATATTCTCGTTTGTTTTAGCATTTTCAGAACAAAGACTTCAATTCAGCAATTAAAAACTAGAAAAATTTCAAAATTTTGCACCCCAAGATCAGCTAACCAACTAAACTTCCTCTATGGCTTCCTTCCAAGTTGAGCAACCACAACTTAATTTTAACAAATGCAAGAGAAAAGAGCTCAGAGACGCAAAAAAACAAGCGCCGAAGGAGCTTACCCCACCCCATACTTAGAGTGAAGCAATGTCCTCATTGCGTAGGAAGAATTAACATTGTGCAAGCAATCCAACAGGGAAACAAAATCACACAAGCAGTTCAGAGGGGAGCGTGTAAAACATAAAAGAGTAGAAAAGTAAAGAATACTCCCCAGAGTCCGCTCAGGGTGTGCAGCAAGGCCAACCCCACACTTGAGTTCAGCTAAGCAACAAAGTAAGCAAGCTGAGAAATATAATCGGCAAAGCCAGGAGAACTCAAGTGGAACCAGACAAAACCATCAGTAGAAAAATAAGAGCCAAGGCTCTTGCAATAAGCATAACATCAGTGAACACACCACAAACTTAAAAGAAAAGAGCAAAATAAACACCTAAACTAAGAAAGGGAAAAGAGATACAAACCGGTGGGTTGCCTCCCACCAAGCTGCCCGGAGTTAGAGTCTCTGGCTAGACTTTCACTTCGTCATCCCGGGTCAAAAATAAAAGTTGACAATAGCGTCAACGAGAGAAAGAAGTGGACAACAATCAGTAGTAAACCACCTGGATCAAAACAAAATGTTACCTCGACAGATAAAGGATAAAAATAAATACTCCACAAAACCTGGTGTTTGAGAAAGTATTGACAGTAACGGATCTCAAGCAGAAGACCAGGTGATGATTGTTGTTTTTCCTCAAATTGAAGGATGTAAACATCCTCCTTCTGTGGGTGAGGCTCAAAGAGACCGTGGTAATGGCAAAGTGGTGGTGGCTCGCCCCTTTCAAATTTAAGGATGTCAACATCCTTTTCGTTTAGGACCAAGGGTGGTGAGGGAGGGTGACTTGATATTTCAACATGTTGCTCCACTACATTGTTCAAGATTGAATCCTGCTGTCGAAGAGTGATTTTGTGTAGGTAGTCTGGTTGATCCTCTAACCACAATTGATATTGTACTTCGAGACAGTCATCGAACTCGTGAGGTCCCCCACAATTTGAGCAATATATATCCTGTGAATAGGATGATTCGTTTCGAATTGCTCCTCAATTCGCCTCATTTCTTCAATTTCGGGGCAATCTTCGAACTCATGATTTCCCCCACATTGCGAGCAACACAAATCAGAGGAAAACAGATCAAAAGAACCAGAAGACTCTTGCTCCACTGCCCAAACATGAGTCTGTTCCATAGACTGCTCCATCCTTTTGTTGGCTAACTGTCTATAAAGTTCAGATGTCTTATCGTACGATCTTTTCAGTTCAACCAACAACTTGTACAACTCACTTGCCATTGCTTCATCGATTCCCATGTTTTCCATTGCTAGAAATAACTAAGAACAATAAAGTAATAAAAAATAGAACAAAAAAAAATACTTTAAACCAGGAATATAATAAAATAGAATAGAATTAAAAAAACAAAGAACAAAATAAACTAAAGATAAAATAGACTAGATGAAAATAAAGAAAACAAAAACAAAAAAAATAACTAAAATTAATTAAATAAAAACAAAACAAGGTAAACTATCAAAGGAAATAATAACAAAATAAACTGAGCATGAAATAGCATAAAATTAAAGAAAACAGCTAAAACAAAATTTGATAAAATAAATTAAATATAAACAAAAGTAAGAAACACAAGTAAAATTAGAACTAAGATAAAAATAAGAAAGAAATAAACTATATAAAAAACAAAATAACTAAAACAAAAAAGTAAATAAATTAAAAATATAAACAAAACAAAAATTTAAATTATAACAAGAAAAAAGTAAATTACCAAAAAAAAGTTATATTGCTAAAAATAAAATAAACTAAAGGTAAATAACGAAATAACTAAAAATAAAATAAAACTAAGAGATAACAAAAACAAATAGAAATAAAACAAAGCAAAAAAAAAAATAGATGACCACCAAAGTTAAGACTAGACAAATGTCAAGTCCCCGGCAACGGCGCCAATTTGCAAACAAGAAATTTGACCTACTAAAAGCTAAGAAATAAACCTAGAAATTAATAAATCAAAAAGTCTTCGGGTTGCAAATAATCCCGGTCACTGCAGTATAGAAAACGTAGCAACCAGGTATCGAATCCGCGGGACTTGAAGAAAGTAAGTCTAGTCCTAAGAAAACTGGAAATTCAGAGGGTTGTTCTTGTTTTGGGAATCAAATAAGAAAGAAGAAAATAAAACAAAATAAAACTGATAAAGTTATATGGATGAGTGGAACTCCGGGTTCAAGTTATTTTTTCACTAGTCGGATTATGCGAACTTCTACAAATCGATAAGAGATATGGATTGGCTAATTCTTCAATATCTTTCCAGAATTAAATCATAATCTCTGAAAAGCTCATCTAGTAGAACACACAAGGTCTAATCCAGAACCTAGCGAAACACACATAGATGGATGAAGCTTAAAGAATTACGACGCACCTGAGGGAAAATATAATCAATCCGATCTAATTTTCCACAGGCTAACAGATTAATTTGACCTTCTTGTTAATCACTGATCTGATCATAACAAGATTCGTAAGGCTTTTTAAGAAATTCGCGAGATTAATTAAAAAGCACAACATTTGCATTAATCTGAAACAATCCGAAAATAAAATCTCAAATCATAATTGTAGATGTACATGTAAAACGAACTAGCTACAAATAACCAGCACCCGGAGCAAATCCTTCCTAGCCTAGCATTTTACAAAGAGAGTATAGAGAGATAGAGAAGAATTAATCTGGTGTAGAAGATTCCTCCGTTTGTCTCGCTATCCAGATCTGCAATTTACTAGGCTGGAGGTTGAAGATGATGGTGGAGGAGAAGAACTCTCGCGGCTGCTTGCGTTCTTCTCGGCGTGAGAAAAAGAAATAAAAACTAAACCTAAAGCTAAAAATAGAACTGAAGTGATGTTGTGGATGATGAATGGATCTCTCCAAAGTCTTCCATATTTATAAGTCTAATTGAAGACTCTTTGTTTGCTCCTTGATGACTCATTTTAATTTCCTTCGGTTTCGCGAAGTAAATGGAGGCCCTTCAGTTGATTCAGAATTTAAGTAACTCTTTTCAATTTACTTCCGTCATCAATAAGTTATGGAAAACTCTAGAGTTACTAACTTCAACTAACTCCCTTCATCAATAACCTTTGGAGTTACTTTCTTTTATGTTTCCAATCTTCCCCCTTCTTCTTCTCAATCCTTTCACGGCAGTCTCGTAAATATATATAAATATATCACACCGGACACAACTTTGACAGGGTCCAAATTCTTCGTATGAGCTCCGATTTGTTCCCCGTTTGCGGCGTTGGAAAGCTCGTGAGGAGAACTATGCATTTTCACCATCATTTTCTGCTTTAAACATATAAATTGGCATCAGTTCTTGCCCAAAGTAAGAGTCATGAAAAGCATAGGATAAGTGTGAAAAAGCACATAAAAAGGTTGCATAAATAAGAATTTAGCACCAATAAAACCATATCAATTTCACACTTATCAACGCCTAGGTGAAGTATTCTGTTTGTCAAACTCCTATATTGTCCCGGAACAATATTCATTCCGTGCTTCCCGAACTTAATCGAGGGAAAGTTTATCCATGTGTATCTTTATCATCTGCCTTGGTTTTGGTTTTACGGGTTTGGTTAGGTTTAGAAGAAGGTTAGAAAGAAAGTATTGGTTTGAAAGAAAATCTGGTTTTGAAAGAAAAGAGTTCAAAGTTCGAAAGAAAATTTCTCATGGTTTCACAACGTTTTCTTGCCTTAACAAGTCTAGCTTCCTGCTGACTGGTGTACTTCCATTACAGAGGTTAGGCTAACAAGCCCTCCATGGTCATAATGATCTCATTTAACTTCATGGTACTTTACTAAGTACTTTGTATTTGTTAAAACTTCCCCGAATAGCCCTGTTATAGCAGCACTTGCCATGGCGAGTGCGCCATGCTAACTGGCCATCGGTTAATCACACACACCGGTTGCGGTATTGTTCTTACCCGCACTATTATCAGTGGCCTTGTTGGCCCTTACTCGACCTTACAGTATTGAAATAACCCTCTGGGTAACTTCTCACTGTATTCACATGATAATTATTAACTGGGGTGTCTCCCATTCTTGGAGACCCCTTTTTACTTAGTATTGTTTCCTCTTCGTAGCCCGTTCCACGCATTTGTCGTGGTCACTCAGACTGTCTCTTGTTTGGGCACTACGTTGTAGTTCCCTTGTCGGTTGGTATACTGTTGGTGTATCATTTAACAACTGTGGTTCCGTAGACACTCGTCTCGGGTTTCATCAATCCATTTCTTGCCTGTTGCACGGTCGGTGCGTTGCAAGCTGGTTATTCTTGACTGCTCGGCATGTCGACCCAGGTTGTGGGAAATTCTATTCTTCTATACACTGATTCTTCACTCTTCGCTATGAAATGCAGTTAACATTGTTTAGATGGGAGCCGTCTCCGGGATTCCCAGTTTTCGGGATCTACCATATGACAGGTTCTCCGTACCTTTAGAGGTATTTAATAACAGCCAGATCGGGTATTCCCGAGTATGAGAGGACTTTCATCTCTCCGGTGTTGTTTCCCAAGTTATAAAACAGGGATTGTGGAGGGCGGGATGGATACTGTAGGTTTCCAGTACACACTGGTTACTCCTAACTAGCGTATCTCTCGTGCTATCACTCAACCCTTAACCCAAAGTACTAAAATCCTAACTCGGTACTTCCTAAGCTCTGTAATTCAGTCATCAGAGCGATACTTCGCTCTGATACCACTTTATGTAACACCCCATCTAACATTAACACACTTACAAAAACTGCAGCGGAAAAACAAACTTTATCACATTACTTAACTCGTTGGTGTTACACGCCGTTAACCACCCACGTGGCTAACAAGGCTATCACATATACATTGTACCGGTTTGATGGACTAGATTCCCGAGCGACTACACATTACTGACCCTTCCATTAACAATAGAAACAACATACACCTTCCAACTGTACCGAGTATTCACAAACTAATGCCGATAACAATTTCGGTCTTACTACACCTACTGTATACATACAACTTAAATGATTGCCCATGTACAACGACTACCCCGTCCTACTCTCGAACGGCTTCCAGTTCTTGTACCTGAAATAGGAAGAGAAAAGAAAGGGTGGCCCCCGAGGGGCTCAGCACCTTTGCTGGTATGGTAGTCCCGCAGCCCACATGCTACCGGGCCACGCACAACTAATTGTCGTCTTAGCATGCGGTTGATTATATTTAAATCATGCATGCAACTATAAACACACAACACATATCATTCCGCCTCAATGGGCTCAACAACAGATAACACCTCCTTACTTTATAAGTCACTCATGGTATTCATTACCCTAGAGTGTTTCTCCTCTAATGGAGCTACTTCCTTAATAGACAGCACTTACCTATTAGTCGGGTTATCCTTAAACGCCTCTTATCATAAACTGGGATTCATATCCATGATCCACATACTCCACACTTTACAACATATAACATACATCGCATAACAACACTTTTCACGTTTCAACGTGCACATAATAACATCGCAATAGAAATTGCATTACATCAACAACACATAACATAACGGGAGCGGTTCTCTTAGGAGCCAACCCAAACATTGTTAATTCACTGGTGAGCCTAGAGAATGATGTCACCCTCATGATAAGCTCGTTATACAACACTCATTACCGTCCTAATAGTCGGACGAGTAACTTAAGTTAAGATGGTTCGGGTTTGGTGGCCCGAACACACCACACAAACACATGTTCCCCCTAAACCGATCGTAAGTCAGAATAGCTAAGCTTTGGAGTAAGCTAATGGGAGATCATAACCCGTGAGGGAAACAACCATAACATAACAGAGAGGAGGGTAAGGCTAAAAAGGATACCCACTCCCAAACAACGCGCGACCGGCCTAACCGGATTCCTCACCACTGTTAGTACATATTTACTTGTAGTAGATAAATTGTTAGAGCCCCACTATGGAGTCTATCACATACACACATATACAACATTACTACTGGGTTAAACATACGAGAGAGGTCCTTACATACACACACACAAATATCAGATAATAACACACGCATAGCCGTGGTTAGAACGTCCCATGGTTCGGGTCGTTTAATCCGAATACCGAACTCCCATATGACCCTAGACTCAGTAACTAAGGTTAACACTTCGAGGTTAAACGGTATCGGAACTAGACACGTCACATATATGAATTACTGTAAACTCATTACATGTTTATCTTACAACGTGGCAAACATACAGAAAAACACATTGGAATACAAGTCAGTGTAATCCGGTAGGACACAGGTTGCAAGAAAACCATACCTGTCACCGGAGTCCACTTTATCAAGTCCACTTATGTTTCTCGAGCAATTCTCGAACAACTATAACATTACACGTACTTTTATTAACTTCGGGGTAACATGGTTGTTTAAAGTCTAATGCTTATAACTTATCCCCGTTAACTTAGTTAAATAACTTCACATTTTAACTTATTTTACCTTTACATTTTAATACAACTTTTCCCCCACTAAATTGTCATTATTACTCACTCAACATGTCCTTAACAATCTTATAACATCATTACTTAATAATCCCCATCATCCTATAACCTTAAACAGTGTTTTGTTTTTTTTTACATATTTGGGCCGTCCGACCCACCGTCTGACCCACAACTGGGTCGGACCGTTCCAGAAACTTTTCCCGTCTTTTAAATACACCTGTCCGGCCCATGTCCGACCCAAGACCTCTGGGTCGGACCATTCCAGAAACTCCAACGGTTGCATTAATAGAGCTGTCCGACCCACCCTGGGTCGGACCACTAGGTCGGACAACACCAGAATTTGTCCAAAACTTGTCAAACTTTCTCCAAACTTTTCCCCAAGCCTCCTAATATGTTCTAACATCATTTGGCACATCATACACACCTTTAGCCATGTACTAAACTCTTTAAATCACACACCAAAACCATCTTATCATTCACAAATTTCCTACAAATTCCTAGCACTTGGAATGTTTTCTCCTTAAGATTTTCTAAGTGGTGTTTCACCTATAATGACCACTATACCAAGGTGTTTCCTCTACACCTTAACATCATCTCTCAAACTTCTTTTCTTACTAACTAAAACTTCTTTTTCACATCTTACCTAAACATCATTTCTTCCTTGTACATCAACATTCCTAAACTTTAAACAAACTTCTCCAAGACTTTAATACATTCTCAAAAACACACATTGAATTCCTAGAACTTTCAAGGTAATACCTAAATCCTTGTACCACTCTAAATCACCTTAATACATGCTTTCTTCCCTAGTAAAAACACTTGTTCACCTTTAACACTTCCTAGTTCACCAAAACTTATGTTAAACACTTAGAACTTCATATACATTTTCCAAATTTTGCCATAGCTTCTCTTGTATATTCTCACATCCAAACACTTAGGTTTTTACCTTATTCATTCAAGAACACCTAAATCCACCAAGAACTTTCTCACACACAAAACTTCACCAAATTTACACTACATCACAATATAGTGCATAATCAAATTGCTTGGCACTTAGGCCCTTAAATAACATGGCTTTTAGGCCCTTAAATTCCATAAACCTTAAACACTAAATTTCCACATAATATATTGCCTTTAACCTGCAAATACACTCAACATCACATATGCCCCTTAATAGTTTCATTGAGAGCATTTTACTAGGTCATTCACCATTGGCTCCTTAGGTATTTATTAAGCAAATCAAGCTCATTTTTCCTAATGCATTTAAACTACATTGAGATAGTTTGTTTACCTCTTTTCCTCTCAAACTTCTTTCTTGTTTCCTTGAACCGAAAATCAGCAAGGAGTTTATTCACTTGTCAACTTTCTAATCAATATACATATAAGGGTAATGAGCTTAAGAATTCACACTTAAACTCATATACAAACCCTAGTTTAACATAAGAGTTTTAATACACTAAAATGATATTTACCTTTGAATTTGAAAGAGAACTTGAAGATGTAACAAGAGAGGACTCCTCCTTGTCCTTTGAAGATTGAATTAAGCTAAGAGGAGAGCAAGACAAAACACCATTGTGAGGTGAATTTTCGGACATGTACCAAAATGAGAGGAAACATGGTTTTTCTTTGATTTTCCTTACCTTGAAGCAAAGGAGAATGTCAAGGCATGAAAAGGTGAGCTCAAGCTCCTTCAATGGAGAATCTTCATGGCACCAAAATGGAGTCTTGAAGATTTGAAAAGAGAGAAGTGTAGAGCTTGACCTAACTAAGACAAATATGGTCTTGGAATTTGATTTGGTGCATGGAGCTAGAAGTTACAAGCATTCAAAGATGGAGAATGGTATATGGCTGTAGCAAACCGATGGAGAGAGGAGGAAGAAGATGGCTAACCGTGGGAAATGGAAAGGGAAAGAAGAGAATGAGGTGAGAGAGTTTACTTTGTTAAGATATTTATGTATAAAAGCAAAATAGTACTTTACTTTATAAGTTTTACTTTTCTTATTAAACTAACAAGGGGGATGACTCATCCCTTGCAAAAAACCATCCCCCATTTAATACTAAGGGGTGTTTTTTCTCTTTGTTGACCAATAACATAACTTATAATAACATATGTTACAAACTAGCTTATAATAGTTACTATTCACTAAAACAAGGCACATAGATGTGAAATTTTTGATTTCTCATTGATATAGACTTCCAAATGTGGTACTAAGTAGTACACATATTAATTAAAGAGTAATGATGGACATTTAGCCATTCAAAACTCATTTACAAGACAATTTTTCAAAAATGTGCTTTAAGGCTCCTTAAAGCACATTTTGTGTTTTAACTTGTTTTCAAGCTTGGTTTTCTTTGGTAATTGGTTTTATATGTTCATTAACATATTTATAAGGTATAGGTATGACCTTTAGGTCTTATACAAATTTATCCCAAGCTTAGAACACATTTTGCCCATATTGGCTTTAAGGTATTTATTTGTTTTGTTTGGTTTGTTTAATTGTCTACCAAGGTTTCCTAAGGACTTAATTAGCCTTATTAAATCATAATTGAATATTATTAAGTCTTGGTAGGCTCTTTGGGTCCTAACCAAGTTCACTCCAAGCTTATAGCATTTTTTGCTCAAACTGTATCTTAGTGCTTTATTGCATATTACTATGGTTTAAATTGTTCACTGAGTTTTCTAAGGCACTTTTTAGCCTTTACATACCATATTTTAAATGTTTAACAACATATCAAGGTTTGGGGTATTTCAACTGAAATCACTGAAAATCGAGCAGAAGGGAGTTAGACGATTCTAAAATCCCGGCTGCAACTAGGAAGGTCGTTACTTCCCTAGCACCCCGCCTTGTAAAAATCTAGGCTGCAATTAGGGGATGTTTGTCACCCTAATGCCCCGCCTAAAGAGATCCAGACTGCGATAAAGGAGATTACGACCCCAGCGCCCCGCCTCGGATTTTTATTTTGGAAGGAGAGACAAGTGATGCTCTAACCAGGAAGGAGGAAGGAAATGTTTGAAGGGTCAAACATTTCTTGTTCCCCGAAAACGGTTTATTTGAGTTGAAAACCAAGTTAGAACACTTTAAAAGTTGTTCGGAATTCTCGATGAAGAAACATTGATTTGGGAAATGTGTTTTAGGAGAAAACTTTTTGTATATGTGAGAAGAACTTTCTGCATTTTGAGAAGAGTTTTTTTTTACGATGTGAGAAGAGTTTTTCCTTTAAAATTCCACAAAATGGTTTCTTTTTGAAAAAGTTGATGGTTTAAAATTCTTTTTTGGTTTTTTGAATTTTGAAAGGAATTTACAAGTTGAGTGTGAGTTGAAAGGAATCGGGTTTGAAAAATGAGTTGGGTTTGATTTGATTTTGGCTTGACTTGTATTGGAAGATGAGCCGGGTCAAAGTTCGGTTGAGGTGGGGTTGGTCAATGATTGGGTCAATATTTTGGTTACGGTCAACGTTTTGGGTCAAGGTCAATGTTTTTGGTCAAGGTCAACATTTTCTGGTCAAGGTCAATATTTTCTAGTCAAGGTCAATGTTTTCTGGTCAAGATTTGACATTTGTGGACTTGGTTTGCCTTTTGTGAGTTTGGTTTAACTTGTGTGGACTTGTACCGAATTTGGGCTTGGGTTTGGGCCGAATTTGGGCATGGGTTTGGGCCGAATTTGGGCTTGGGTCTGGGCCGAATATGGGTATTTGGGCTGGATTGGGCTGGTGGTCCAAGTGTGGGCTAATGGGCCAAGTGTGGGCTAATGGGCCAAGTGTGGGCTAATGGGCCGAGTATGGCTATTTGGGCCGAGTATGGGCTAATGGGCCGAGTATGGGTATTTGGGCTGAGTATGGGTATTTGGGCCGGATTGGGCTAGTTGGCCAAGTTTGGGCTGATGGGCCAAGTTTAGAAGTGGGTCAATTTTGGGCTTTTATTTACAAATGAGAAAAACTGTGTTCAAAATAAATTGAGATTTCTTTTTGAAATGAAACATCAATTAAAAGTGAGAAACAATTTAATTTGGAGGAGTTGAAGAATTGGTGGGATTTGGAATGAGAAACCTTAAGCTATAAGCACTATTCTGAATTCCTTTCCTTTCTTTTCCATTTTTTTTTTGGTAAAGTTTTTTAGTGAAATTAAGGGGTGGTTTGGGATAGGCTTTAAAAGGTTTTGAAGGTATTGTTCCCCACCAAGCAAATAAAAATGAGCTAGTTGTGGGGTACCCTCAAAGGCTTAAAAAGATTTTCAAAGTTTGGATGGTATTGTTCCCCACCAAGCAAATAGAAATGAGCTAGTTGTGGGGTACCTTCCAAGACTTTGTTCAAAAAAGAAAAAAAGGGGTGACCTAAGGGGCCATCTAGGGTTTACATAATAAAATATGTACAAGTACAGAGTAATGAATTAAAGAATGTGATGAAACTGTAACACACCAAACATATGTACATATAGTAGCAAAGAAGGGAAGAATATAATCAGACAGAAGATCGAAAGATGGATAATAGGTTAAAAGCAACCAAAAAAAAGGCAAACAGAATTTCAACAGAATCGGACCAGTTTTAGTGTTATTTGTAAACAGGTGAACTCTAAACTAGAATAGCAAAGATTGGAGCCAAGTGTTACTAACTTTAAGCGTGAACAGGTTTTTATGCCGGGTCATTAAACACTAAAGTTGCTAAAAAAAAATTGATTTCTTACCAAACAAAATACAAAGATCTCCCTCATTTTTATCTCATCATCCTGATTCTCTCTTACTAAGCAACAGATTGTACCGAGTGCTCACATTACCAACCAATCAGACGTGAATCAGATCATCAACCACCTTTTCTATCTATCCTTGCTCATAAAGTCAGATTATACAGAATGGGGTAATGAGTAAAACGTAACTGGAAAATAAGCAGATGAACTGAATGCCACAGGTCAAATCAATCTGTTTTCTTTTTACTCACTTACTTCTTGAACATCAGCAATGGAAGTTGCACACAAAATTAACTCCAGGGAATCATGTTAGTAGAGCACGCAAACTCATTTCGGGAATAGCAAACAGAAACATGCCCAAATGTTGTGGCTACCAAGCAAAACACTAGATCATGTAACAAGAGTTTAAGGCTAATATCAGAATAGGGATTAATACCAGAGATGGAGACAATAGAAATCTCCTGCAAAACCAATATCAAAACATGGAGACGACACAAACAAAATCGGTGGTTAGCTCATATGGGTCACAAAAATAACTCCAAAGGCATCAAAGAAAGTTTAGAGATACAAACTCTTGCCGGTGCGCGTACAGGTTACCGGTTACACATTTTCAGGAATCATTCTGACTATATTGAATCCATACTTACGAATCAACAAACCCCCGTAGGTTGCGAGTTACAGAATGTACCGAGGCTCAACAAAAATAACATCCAGTGAGGGTAATGAAATCTACTGATCAGATCACTTAAACAAGAGTGAGAAGATTCTCATCAATAATCAAAGATAAATGAACAGTTTAAGGGACCAAGCTGGGCAATTCCCTTTTACCTCGAATCGACTCCTAGTAGGCCATAAGGAACATGAAAGAACCAGGAGAACATAAGTAAACCCAATGTTGCATCAGAATTAGGATAATCTTTCAATATATGAAGTTCACACCCAGATTCACTCATCGGGGCTCGATTCAAGCCAAAATCAAATAGGATCAATTAAACGCTAAAATGAGTGGGATCACAATAAAAATGGTTTGACAGAAACTCAGCCACGGTTGCGACAATAAAACCTCAAAGAGCCCTCAATAAGGGCTAAAAATAACTAGAAAGACATTTTAAACAGAGGCTAAACAGAAGGACATTTGGTAAAAGAGGCCTTCATCCTGTGCCCATTTTTGGCTAATGCTTACACTTTGAACCTGTAAACCCATAGTGAGCTCGGCGTTCATGAGTGTTCGTATGTACTTGAATTAAACGGGGAAGAAGAAATCCAGAACAAGTAGGGGCAAATGTACAACAGAAGTGCAGCGAAAGAAAGAATAAATCAGAAACAGGTTATGTGGGGAAGAAGAAGAAGTATGACACCGGCATCTGACAATCTCCGACGAAGTCACACGTTAACCTTCACCCTTTGTAGGGTTCATTGGCAAGCAGTAGTCGAGAGAAACAAACAAAAAAAGAAGAGAAAACGAGAATCGAAGAAGTTCTCAAACAGTATATTCACAGTTGATTCTCTGAGAAAGGGAGAAGAGACAAATATAAAGAGGAAGCAATGAGATACTCCTTACACTTTTCTGAATGAGATGTCGAGTGGCTTAGCGTTGCTGGTGGAAGTTCGATGGTGGGGTAATCGCAAGATCGGGGTTGGTTTCCGGAACAAAACGAAGAAAATAAGTGAGGTCGGGGTGGAAGTTCAAGAAGTGAGTGGTTACGAGGTTGGTGGTGGTTTTCTGGCGCTTGTTGTTCTTCACGGTGATTTAGTGGCTCTAGGAAGAAATCGCGTATGAAGAAAGTTCCATGGTTCAGAGCTTGAAGGAGGATTAAGATAGGGGTTTCAGAATTTTCGATGTTGCATGTCGATAGTCGAGGTCGAGGGGTTCAGAGGGTGATGATTGACGTAAAAGAATTAAAGTAATCCAGACGGTAGTGGGTGAGGGCGGAGGTGATTATTCGAAGGTGGAAGGCGATCTCGCAATGGCCATTCCCTCCTCCGAAGGATGAAGGCGAGATCGGGTTATTAATCGAGTTCACAACCTTCAAAATGTCTTGGTTTGAAGTACCGAGGAAACATGCAGTGGAATTTAGGGGGGGGGGGGGGGGGGGGGGAATAATCGGTTCTCTCAAGAATAAACCCATGCTGTAGTGTTTGTCATCGGCCTTTCAACAAACATGTCCATAGTGTAGTGTTCTTTTTTGGGGGGAGTTCTATAATGGGGGTAGACAGATGGCATACTAGGGTCTTGCTAGATGGTTATGGGCTTTATGTGGCATTCAAATAAAAAAGAAATGGGATATTTGGATAAGTGTGGACCGAAATGAGCTATTTGGACATCTGTGGACCGAATTGGACAGGGCCCTATTTGGATACTAGCTGGCGAAATAAAGGAGGTCACAAAACACTACCGAGTTTCGAACTCGATACCTCACCCTCCTTTCCTGCATGTTCTACCAATTGAGCTGCGATCGATTTCAATAGATGGTAGTGGAGAAATAAAATAAAAGTCATGTCGCGTGCTGAAATAATAAAGAAAACGCCTCCATCCTATGCCAAGAATCGAACCCGAGATCTACGGGTTGCATGATGCACTAGTGGAAAAAATGTTTTTAACCACGGTTATTTTGCTTATATACCACGGTTAGGAACCATGGTTTATGCTCCCGCCACATATAGAAAATTGTCTATTTACCACGGTGATAACCGTGGTATAAAAGTATACTATATACCACGGTTTGCTAAGACCGTCATTTAAGACCGTTTTGGACGCGGTCCTCAACGATTTTAAACCACGGTTAAGGAGAGAACCGTGGTATAAAGTCCTTTTATATGACGGTTAAAGGTCAAAACCGTGGTTTATTATCTATAAAATCAACGAATAAACCACGGTTATACATATAACCGTGGTTTATAGTCTATGAAATTTTTTCAAAATCGCCGGCGATTTAGAAGCGCCGCTTCGCAGATATCAAACATAGCACAGAAGAGAATGAAGAGGCTAGAACATGTGTGTTCCTTGTTTGCGATTTATGGTTGCAAAATAATGAGTGAAGAATGGCGTAGTATGTTCCTTGTTCGCGGTGGGTTGCGAAATTACCGTGAAGTTGGAGAGAATGAAGAACGGAGGCGTAGGTCATGTACCTTGTTCGCCGGTTATGTTGCGAAATTACAGTGAGAATGAGTGAGTGAGGACGAGCATGTTCCTAGTTCGCAAGTGTAAGCTGCAAAAATTACCGAAAAACAAGAGAATGAGTGAGGAAGAGCATGTTCCTTGTTCGCGATTTAGGATTGTAAAAATTACGTGAGCTAGTTGAAGAGAATGAAGAATAGTTGCAGAGCATGTTCGTCGGTTTGGGTTCCAAAATTATCGTGAGGTTGAAGAGAATGAAGAAGAGTTGCAGAGCTCGTCGGTTTGGGTTCCAAAATTACCGTGACATTGAAGAGAATGAAGAAGAAGTCGACATATATAGAGAATAGAGAGAAAGCGCCGCGTTAAATTTCGGGCCGAAAATTAAAATCCCGCCTCGATTATATACCACGGTTGATCAAAAAACCGTGGTTTAATATAGCAAGATGTGCAATATAAATGACAGTTGCCTAGGAACCGTGGTATATAGGTACCCTATATACGACGGTTCTTGAAGAACCGTGGTATATTCACTCCGGCATGTACTATATACCACGGTTCCCCTGAAAACCGTGGTATATAACTAACCTATATACGACGGTTCCGGAAAAACCGTGGTATATGCGCTCTGGTATGCACCTTAAACGACGGTTTCTATTAAACCGTGGTTTATAAACTTTAAACCACGGTTTTTCCATTTAACCGTGGTTTAAACGCCGTCATTAAAAACATTTTTTCTACTAATGATGGGTACCTTAACCAGTTACGCCAGGTCAGATTTCAATATGTTCATGGGAGAAATAATATAGAGCTCTAAGTTCGACTGGATAACTTTGTTTTTCAAGAGTTACGAATCCAAAAGAAAGTATATACAATAAAAAGAGATGAATAATCTAATGTATGAAATTATGGAATCTAAAGAGGTTCAAAACATAACGAGGTATAAATAAATAGAAGAGCACATGCATATGAAGCAATAAAATAATGTTCACGAAATGATGATGCGAACGCATAAATAAAGTAAACACAAAAATAATGATGGAAATGATGATGATAAAAATAATGAGAAAATCAACCGGAAATGCAAGGTAATAACAAAAAGGTGAAATATTTTTAAAACGAAAGCAATAAAATAAGTATACAAAATGAGTAATTTTAAAAAACAGATTACAATAAAATAAATAAAAATAAAATAAAAAATATAAAAAAAGGCTCGTGCTCCTTTTCCATAGGAATGTGAGATTTTAAATGTCGAAGAAGAAAAGAAATTCCTTTGGTTAAAAACGGGGATGACCACCCTGTTTCTAGAAGCATGTTTATTCTTGTATTTTGGTTTCGGTACAAAACAGGTGAGAATTTTGGTGTCTACAGGGTGTGCAAAAAAGATGGAACCAAGTCTTGGAGTATCACCTAACATGTGGAAGATGACGAGAATCATGTTATATCAAGTTAACATTTCATTAGAAAAAATTATCTACTAAAAGAATGGCATACAACATGAGGTATCTTACTTGGCTCGGTCGTGTAGTCGAGTAAGTAATATTTGTTTCTGACTAGATCGGCCAACAGAGTTTGCACCTTTGAACGACCATTTTTCTTGTCGTGCTTTATTTTTTGTATCTTATTGAAAATGTCTTTCCTGGTTGCGGGTGTTCCAGGGTTGAATGTCGTAAATAAAAAAGATGATTAATTATAGAAGGTGGCAGACCAACCCAGGTTCTCTGATCAATGATCATCAACTCCTCCTCGGTAAGTTGCTTACCTAAAAAATGCCCCTCTATCCACTTCGTAAGTTCGTGATTATGCCACCCACTGTGCATATGTAGCATACACCTATTTTGTGTATAGTATCCCTTAATTCTAAAAGGGCAACCACATGTTTCGATCCGGATGCCCTGCGTCGAACGATAGTACCTAGTTGGCCTTGGATACGTGGTTTCCCATACCTCTCGCACGCGAAGTGGAAATCTACAGTAGTTCGAGAACTTTAAATTATGGTGTAGACGTGGTTGGGCATGACCAACACTGTCTACCCAATCCTTTGCAGCATTTTATCAGCAAAGGTTTGATCTGTGTAGAACATATGCCATGTGTCGGTCACATTGGTCTGTTAAAGTTTCATTGTATGAACTCATCCGTTTGTGCATGTATGCCCTGAAATTCTTCATCAAAACCATCCCAGTTGTCATATGTGGTTTCATCACTTTCCTATAAGAAACATTAAGAAAATGTTAAAGAAACACAATATCAACAATGGTACGATAGTGTTTTATCGTAGAAATACATACACGTTGGATGCTGGACCCTTATAATCAGATTCGGAACTGGAATCCATGCCGCACTAGTTAAAGGTTTCTTTGAAGATGACAAGAGGGGGTGTTTAGAGAACACAAAGTACACGAAAATAAGTGAAATGAAAATACAGGTAGAAAGGTAGAGGCGTGTGTGCAGGTTATGGGAAGGAGGAACTTCTTATTTAAAGGACAAGGTCCATAGTTAAAAAAGGTTAAAACGATAACTTTTGTATCAGAGGAAGTCATAGTGTACAAAAAAGTAAATGGTAACAGTGACAAGGTACGTCCTACTGATGGGAGTAAAAGTAATTGTGTTATGTTAAAATGGTAACTTTTATACCGGATACAGTCATAGTGTATGAAAAAGTAAATGGTAACAATACGTCCTACTGATGTGAGTAAAAGTAATTGTGTTAGGTTAAAACGGTAACTTTTGTACCGTATACAATCACAGTTTACGGAAAAGTAAATGGTAATAGTGACAAGGTACGTCAACTGATGTGAGTAAAAGTAATTGTGTTAGGAAAAGGACAATAATAGAGGGGTGTTCAGTGTTTAAGTTCTCTACAAAGTTATCTCTAGTTCAATTGTGTCTTTTAGTGATCAAATTTACTTTTACTGCAATGTGGTGTCAATTTAACGGATTTATCAGTCTTGACTTTATCAAGGACAATAATAGAGGGGTGTTCAATGTTTAAGTTCTCTACATGGTTATCTCTAGTTCAATTGTGTCTTTTAGTGATCAAATTTATTTTTACTACAACGTGGTGTCAATTCAACGGATTTATCAGTCTTGACTTTATCAAGGACAATAATTGTAACACCCTGGATTTTACCCCAAATGATAGCTTATGAAAATACGAATCTAACGGCGCAAACAGAATTAAAAACGGACTTCAAATGTGTCTTAAAAAATGCAAATTAGTGGTTGTCCGAACTTGTGTCCGGACATATGATGCTCGGACACAAGCCGAGAAAAATTAACTACACAAAACCATTTGTCCGAACTTGTGTCTGGACATTGACGTTCGGACATAAGTCGAGAGTTGGAAAACTGGGAAGTGACGATGTTCGAACTTGTGTCCGGACATTGACGTTCGGACATAAGTCGAGACTTGAAAAACCAGAAAACAAACACGTCTGAACTTGTGTCCGGACTTCGAAGTTCGGACACAAGTAGAGTTTCAAATCCTGAAAAATCCCTTACGTGGTTCAAACATTGGTTCAAACTTGTAAGTTCGGATGTAAGTCGAGACTTGCAAGTTGGACCCGTCCTCGCATGCTGTCCGAACTTTGATGTTCAGACACAGCCAAACAGCGAACACATTTACAAACTCTCGGCGCCTGTCCGAACATGGATGTCCATACGGACGTTCGGACAGGTCCCTAAATGCAATTTCCACAGTAAAAACAGAGACCAAAAACCATCAAAATACATATGTAATCCATAACAACAAAAAGGAAGACATTTGAGTGAGTAAAGTCAACAATAAATACCTCAAAACAATGCTCAAACTTCATAAGATCAACTCCATAAACTTGTCAAGAATACTATTAGCAAATACCACAACAAATGTAACCTCAAAACAGCAGTGGATTCAACAACGTCCAGGGCATTACCGCCACACCCAAACTCCCTGGGTGCTCAGGCTAATGGACCAAATAAGACAACAAAAATAAATGTTATCTCGAATTCAACTTATGCGGAAGCCAAAATAAATATCCAAAGTGTAAAATCTTAGAAAACAACGTAACATTTCTTAAACATTGTAATTCAAACAATGTCTCAAATATCTCTTAATCTTCTAAGCTAGGTGAGTGCGCAATCCTGGTCCCAAAACTTAGTCATTCATACCTGCGATCATAAATCCATAGACAAAACACGGAAAGGATCGCACAAATCAGATAAACTGAATAAACTCTACCTTAATCTGTAAAATACGTTTTAGAAATTTGTTTGCCATTTATCAATCAGATGAGAATGTTTTATTGAACATTTGATGAATTTTCCAAAAATCATGACAAACACCGAAACCGCAGTAGGGAGCTTTCAACAGGAGTTAATCAAAACATCAATTACGGGATCACCTATGGGATCCAAAATAACCATTCATGGACAGTCACCTATGGGACCGTCAGACAACCACCTTACCCTAAGTCCTTAAGTGTGCACACCCATATGAAACAGCAGTAACATAGAGTAGATCAGAGGGCTTAACTGCATCAATGTGTGCAGCGTAAATAATAATAACTGGGAGCACCTGTGGACTCGCAAACAGAAGAATACATCCTGCGAAAGACTCCCAAAAATCCATAATTGAAACACCACAACACAAACCAATTCCTCTAATTCCAAAACATGGGAAACAATCCCAATTTCCAAACCATAAACTGAGAATCCATAAAACACAACCAAAACCTTTTTCCTCCGATTCGCAAAACATTAGTCAAATATACTTGAGCATAGAATTTACCTGGATAGTCAATTCACTTTAAGACCTCAACTCCATAGAACTATTGATAGCGCCCGTCGACGTAATCTACGTCTAGGTAAGCAATATCAACAATTAGAATCCACCGAACAATGAATAAACCAATTATACTTATCTATATAGAACACATTACTCTACGATTCGCTAACTGGCACCAGGGAATTGACTAGAGCTTGAAGAAGAAAGGGTGTGAATATTTAGTGTAGAGCAATGTGGTGAATTTGGAGAATCTGGAAGAAGAAGAGCGTAACGGCGGTGCAATGAGGATGAAGAATAGTGGAGAAAAGCAGTCTTTTAAATAGAAGTATTTTGTATAATAAAAGGAATATACTAATTAAATATTTATGTCAAAAGAGAGGAATAATTTAAATAATTAAGGAAGAGTTCTAACTATTAGTATTTAAAATATTTGTAAAAGAAGATATCGTTAAGTTAGGAAGATCAATAAAACAAAAATAGTGATGTAATTTAGGAAGGAATAAGTCAGGAATCAAATAATAGTAGAACATGGTTTACAGTTGTAACAAAATAGTGATGAGAACAAAATATCTAGGAAATAATTAAAGATATTGTAAATAAGCTAAAGAGTTTAACAGAAGGGAAAACAATTACATTAGAGGGATAAGTCTAAAAGACTAATAATGAAATTACTGAGAGAAGAATAAGGAGAGTTAGTGAATAATAAATTAAAGTAGTCAAATAGGATTTGAACTCTTGAAATCAAATAAAAGAGAAAGTCAAATTGAATTTGAACTCTATGTATTTAAAATTAATAAGTTTGAAAAGAAAGTTCTAGAATAGTATTTTGAAATTTAAATATGAAATACCCCGAACTTAATTATGGTAATTAAATTCTAATATGGTATTTAAGGGCCTAATAGTGCCTAAAGTATATTGGTGAAGAGAATAAATTCTTAAGAAATGAGAAAACGCTTAAAAAGCGAAAAATGCTAAAATAAGCGTTACATGACCATAGGAGGAATACAACCTCGAAAAGGGTATTGGATGGATTTACAAGGCCTAATAATTCCTAAATAATATACGGGAACAATTCATGAAGAAAACGGATCCAAATAATGAATTAAAACGCTAATAAATCTTTAGCGCACGCTTCTTCGAGAAAACCCGAAACGTGACTTTGAGTGGTCAAATGAACCCCGTAAAAATTATAGTAAACCAAATAACGATAATTAAACATTAAGGAATCTTAGAACCATTAAAGTTAGAGAAACGAGAAAATTCCGGAAACAAACTCAATCGCCCGGTTAGTAATAGTGCAAATCGGGTAAACTTAACGAGCATTTTCTGTAAAAGACTAAAAAAGCTCCAGCTAGTGTATTATAGGGGGCCGGTTTTACTAGTGGTCAGCCTCCTCTCTCACACACACACTAAGTTAGTAAAGAAAGAAGAAAAGAAAAGAAAGAGAAAAGCAAAAAGTAGAAGAAAAGTACAAAATCACTTTAATACTCTCTCTCTCTCTCTCCCATTCCTACCCTCTCACCCACGTATTCCCCCCACCAGAATTCTCCTTCCTCTTTGTTCTGCTGGGGACGCTTTTGAAGCTCCTCAAAAGCTTCCATGGCTTCTCCATCTTTCCAAGCTTGCCCAAGCTTCATTTAAGCCCCAAATCGAAAATAAATTGCATATTCTTCTTCCAAGCTTGCTTTATTAGAAGTTTAATTAAATACTTTTTGTTGTAATTTGGGTGTTGGGATGGAGTTTGGTAACTCCATTGCCCAACTTGACAGAAAAAGAAGAAAAAAGAAGGAAGAGAGCAAAATGGGAACTCATCAGAATTCAAGGTATGAAAATCTACCTTAACTCCTATCTTGATGTTTTAGAATTTTTGGGAATGGGTAGAACCAAAAGAATGAATCCAAAACTGGAATGGAAATGTATTTGAATGAATTAAAGGGAATTTGTAAATTGTTGTGTGAAGTAAGAGCCTTAGAGCCAAGTGAATTGTGTATATATGTTGGTATTGTTGTTGGATGAAATGTTGAGGAATTGAGTGTGCTGGTAGGATCCCTTGTGGATGTGGCTAGATTAGGATTGATTTGGATGAAAATGGATGAGTTTGGATATGTAAATATTGTAGGTAAGTCATGGCAAAATTTTGGTAGAACTTATGGTGTTTTAAGAGATGTTATGAGTAAGGAATGACCAAGGGTAAAGTTGGTGTTTAGAGAGAAACCAATTTGGTTAGTTAACCATCTAGGAGCTACTTTAGAGGTGAGTAAAGTAGAAAGCAAAATCTGTAGCAAAATGGGTTGTGAAGACCTTAGAATTTCAAGAAAAAGATGCAGTGTTTGTAATCTTGGGAATGAAGATTGGACTTGGGTATAGGTAGTGCATTTGTCTAGGATGAAATGGTAATGGCCAATAAGTAATTTGGTAAGGTTGGTAGAAGGTTGTAACTCTTAAGAAGAAGTTAGAAATGCACTAGAGTGCATAATTGCAAAGATGAGTATTGAAGTTTGTAGAAATTTAGCAAGGATTTGAGTAAAGAATTTGAGTAATGATTTGAGGAGGCTTAGAGCATGATTAAGAGTGTTTTAAGGTACTTAAACATGTAGAAAACATGTGGAAATGATTAGGAAAGGATTGGGTAAGAATTGGGGTGAATTTGGAGTTCAAAGTGAGTAGTTAAAATGGGTACTGGGTTCGACCTACCTTGCGACTGACCTTGGCAAGGTAGGTCGGGCTGAAATCTTCAAATCTGGAGCCTTCTGACTTCGACCTACCTTGCGACCAACTTTGGCAAGGTAGGTCGGGTCAAATATAAAAAAAATTCTAACCAGCAACCTTCTGACTTCGACCTACCTTGCGACCGACCTTGGCAAGGTAGGTCGGGCCGAAAAAAAAATGGGCTTAAGCAGTAGACCATGGGGAGAATAATGATGGTAAGAAAAAAACAAAATAAAATAATATGCATATAAGAACCTACGATTAACGGGGTTAAATTACGGGAGTATTGATTGTTACATACCGTAGTACTTGTTATTAATATAAACACTTGAAATGTCATCAGTGAATCAAGTGTGGATCGAGGAACATAGAGTGACGTGGTAAAGTAACCCATGGTGAAAGGTATGATTTTCTCAAGCCCCGTATGCTAACCGTGCTACGTTGATTTGTGTGCTTATGTGCCGGCCAACCAAGATAAAAGCATGAAAATGGCCTATTGCCTTTCATTGTATGTCTTGTTGTATGATGTATGAGCTAACCCTTCTTGAATGATTGTGTGGCCTAACTTAGTGTATAGACCGACTCCTAGATGAGTCTTATTGATTAGTGACTCGTAGTAAGAGTCATGTTACGAATTAACGAAAACGTGGAAACGTACTAAAACTAACGAACCAAGAAACGATAACACAAACCTATGAACTCACTAGAATGTGAGAGAGTGTACGGGATTAGCAAACTCCCGATAACTGTTAAAGAACAAAATCGATTCAATCCACCAAACAATAAATAGTGGAAGTATATAAGTAACCTCTATTAGAGGAATTGATGATGGTGCAAGACATGAATCTTGAGAGTAGTAAAGAATGATAAGGGATCTCCAAACCCCTTAGGAAAATAGTCGACCCAGTATGAGAGGACCCAACTAATGTAAACAATGTCCGAACATGAGAGTATTCGATACATTGGGGGAACCCTTAAATCTGAGACATTGGTAATTCCCTAAGCTAGTAGAGGTTATCGAGAGAGATACTTCTAGGCTAATCCACGAGATTGTAAGATACTCCGAGAGAGGAGTGTTGGGAATTTGAGTAGTCCGGTAAAAACGAACATTTAAGTATTTGAGGAGCTAAGTGTATAGCCCCGCTTGTATTTGTAAGCCCGGTGGCGAGTCTTGTGTATGACTCTGCCGGAAGGCTATGAGTAATGAGTATTGAGTAATGAGTAAGTACGAGTACAGTAATGAGCATTGAGTAATGAGTATGTACGAGTAAAGTAATGAGTATGTACGAGCAAAGTATAGAGTATTGAGTAATGTGTATGTACGAGTAAAGTAATGAGTATTGAGTAGGGAGAAAGTACGAGTAGAGTAATGAGTATTGAGCAAAGCTCAAGTAAAGTAGTGAGTAAGGTAATGAGTAAAGTACTGGCGAAGTATGAGTAAAGCAACAAGTAAGTAAGAACATGGTTGGTGTAAGCCTTATGAACCCGAGCGAGGAGAAAGAGAGCATCCGATTAAACAGGATGAATGAGTAACTAATATGAACGATTGACTGACGAATTATCTTCCCTCGTAGGTATTGAATCTTGTGTAAGTATGTAAGTATTGTTGCTTGTGTATGATGATGTAGTATTAGTATGTATGTATGCATGAAAATGAACTCCATGTACTCGACCAAAGTAGTCGGCGTACCCCGGTTAGCACGCGGGGTATGTGAATTTCATATGTAGAAATTGCTGAGCCCCTAGGGGCACCGTTTTTATTTTTCCAGGTACTTGAAGCTGAACACCGTTCGAGAGTAGGACGGGTTGCTACATAAGCATGGGTAGAAAACTTAGTGCATTTGTATGGATTTGTAGATGTTGAATTGTAAGACCAATTGGTTATTAGTGAACTTGAGGAACTTAGATACTCGGTATAGTATTGTATAGATGTTGCATTGTATAAGGATTCAGTTGAAGTTGTAATTGTACTAAGATTGGATTAAGGAATTAGGATGTATTGTTTGGTATAGTATACTCGGTATATTCAAGTCATCAGACCGATAGTATGTAGTATTGTAACTGGCCTTGTTAGTCACGTGGGTGACTAACGGCATTGTACACCCACCGTTGAGTTTGTAGTATCCGCTGCGAAGGTAAGTAATTGTGAAGTAATGACGGGAGTAGCGGTAGGGGTGTTACAAAATAAGGTAATGAAGTTATAAAGATGAAGTAATATTTAAATGGTATGACAACAGAAATATTGCTAAGGTTAGTAAAGGCACAACGTTATAAATAATCGTAAACATTTTAGGTAGAAGAATTAATTCAGTAAAAGAATGTCATTTAATTCCCTGGGCCACCTTAATACTAGTCTCGGACGTATTATTCATACTATATACTATTTTATTCCTAACTTGCAAATTCGTGGGTATTTCATCTCATCCCCCTTAAAAGAAAGCTTCGCCCTCGAAGCTAAAACTTAATCATAACGCAAAACTGACTACTTGCACTGGCTTAAGTTGTTACCTGATTGAAGAGGGTACCTCTTTTTCATCTCTTCCTCTACTTCCCACGTAGCCTCTTCCGTCCCATGATTACACCATAAGACCTTGACCATGCGAGTGGACTTCGATCGGGTCTCTCTGGTCTTAATATCCATGACTCTGATGGGGTACTCTTCATAGGATAGGTTCTGCTCTAGTTCCAGGACCTCTGGCTGCAACACATGCGAAGGGTCGGGAATGTATCTCTTCAACTGGGACACGTGGAACACGTTGTGAACTTTCTCCAGTTCACAAGGGAGTGCTAATCGATATGCCGCCTTCCTAATCCTTTTTAAGATCTCGTAGGGTCCAACGAACTTGGGACTGAGCTTCCCCTTCTTCCCGAACCTGGTTACCCCTTTCACAGGAGATACCTTCAAGAAGACTCGGTCTCCCACCTCGAACTCTACCGGTCTGCGCTTGAGGTCGGCGTAGGACTTTTGCCTATCCTAAGCTGCCTTCATTCAACTCTGAACCACCCGGACCTGCTCCATGGTCTCCTCTACCAATTGTGGCCCCAAAACAATAGTCTCGCTGATGTCACTCTAGCACAGTGGTGTTCTGCACTTCCTCCCATACAGAGCCTCGTAGGGAGCCATCTTGATGCTGGCATGGTAACTGTTGTTATACTACAATTCCACCAAGTGCAGCATATCTGCCCACGAACCTTGGAAGTCCATCACGCATGCTCAAAGCATGTCCTCCAAGGTCTGGATGGTTCTCTCGGTCTGACCATCAATGGCTAGATTAAACGCTATGCTCAACTTCAGCTTGGTGCCCATCGCCTTTTGGAACTGCTGCCAAAAGTGAGCTAGAAACCTTGAATCTCTATCTGAAATAATGGTCTGAGGTACTCCATGATATCTCACCACGTTCCTGATGTAGGCATCCACCAACTAGCTCATGGACCACGTATTCCTCATGGGTATGAACCGAGCAGACTTAGTGAGTCGGTCCACTATCACCCAAATCTGATTGACTCTTTTTGTAACACCCCATCCAACAACAAACACATAACAACATTCTGCAGCGGAAAATATACTACTTCACATTACTTAACTCGTTGGTGTTACATGCCGTTAAGTAATGTGAAGTAGTATATTTTCCGCTGCAGAATGTTGTTATGTGTTTGTTGTTGGATGGGGTGTTACAAAAAGTGGTATCAGAGCCAAGTATCGCTCTGATGACTGAATTACCGAGCTTAGGAAGTACCAAGTTAGGATTTTAGTACTTGAGGTTAAGGGTTGAGTGATAGCGTGAGAGATACGCCAGTTAGGAGTAACCAGTGTGTACTGGGAACCTACAGTGACCAACCCGCCCTCCACAAACCCTGTTTTATAACTTGGGAAACAACGCCAGAGAGATGGAAGTCCACTCTTACTCGGGAATACCCGATCTGGCTGTTATTAAATACCTTTAGAGTACGGGAGAACCTGTCATACGGAAGATCCCGAAAACTGGGAATCCCGGAGACGGTTTCCATCTGAGCAATGTTAACCGCATTTCATAGCGAAGAATGAAGAATTTTGTGCATAAGGGAATAGAATTTCCGGCAACCTGGGTCGACATGCTGAGCAGTCGAGGATAACCAGCTTGCAACGCACTGACCGTGCAACAGGCAAGAAATGGATTAATGAAACCCGAGACAAGTGTCTACGGAACCACAGTTGATAAATAATACACCAACGGTATACCAACCGACAAAGGAACTACAACGTAGTGCCCAAACAAGAGACAAGTCTCAGTTACCACGACAAATACGTGGAACGGGCTACGAAGAGGAAACAATACAGAAGGAAAGGGGGTCTCCCATGGGAAACACCCTAGTTGATGATTATCATGTGAAGACAGTGAGAAGTCACCTAGGGGGGGTTATTACCAAGACAGTAAGATCAGTGAGGGCCAACACGGCCACTGTTGACAGTGTAGGTAACACAATACCGCAACCGGTATGTGTTGAACCGATAGCCAGTTAGCATGGCGCACTTGCCATGGCAAGTGCTGCTATAACAGGGCTATTCGGGAAATTTAATAATAAACATAAAGTACTTAGTAAAGTACTATGAAGTTAAGTGAGATCATCATAACCGCGGAAGGGCTTAACAGCCTAACCAATGTATGTGGGAATAAACCAGTCTGCAAGAAGCTAGACTTGGATAAGGCAAGAAGGCATTGTAATACCATAGGGATTTTTCTTTCAAGTCGGATTTGTTTCAAACTCTTTTCTTTTCAAAACCAGATTTTCTTTCAAACCAATACTTCTTTCAAACCTTCTTCTAAACCAAACCAGTAAAACCAAGGGCAGTTGATAAGAATTCAACAGTGGATAAACTTTCCCTCGATTAAGTTCGGGAAGCATGGAATTAATATTGTCACGGGACAATATAAGGGAGTGGACAACAGAATACTTCACCTAGGCGTGTGACGGACACTACAAGTGTACCAACTGTAATGTGGGACGACCGCACTCCGATAGGAGCTTGTGGGCCTGACATACCTACTTATGGGTTAGTTGGGTAAGTAGTAATGTATCAGCATGGTACCCCACACATGTATACGAGTAGAGTCCGAAACACGGGAAGTAGTGGACTCCGTACTACGGTCAGCAGTATAAGTCAAACAAGAGCTAAGGATTACAATGAATGGTTGAAGTAAAGGAACTCAGTTAAGTTGACGAGACTAAAGGAATTAGTGAATTTCTTTCAAGGAAATGTTTAAGAGTCAGGAGGTGCGAAGTGCACTAACTGTAATGTAAAGACATTGTATATGTCTTAAGGATCCTCAGGGATAAACATGATAGCTGGAATGGTGACCCAGCCTGTACATGGCAAGGCAGATGCCTAGTGTGGACATATTAATGTGCAATGAATGGGATGAAACTCCCAGAATGAGTACCTACACTATCAGGAAATGTTGATCTTCACAGAAGAAGATAATAAGCCAGTTAAGAACGCAAACAGCGTGGCTAACTGAATATACCAATAAGTGTGAGCCAGATGTAATGGCACAACTTAGTAACACCCAGGAGCAATCCTTGAAGGGTGTTCGCATCAACAATTGTTGAACGAAATGCATGACAGAAACACAAGGGTTGAAACTAACACCCAGTTTAGACACAAGTTGTCAGGAGACGGACTGACAATCCTAAGGGGCATCCCATGAAAGGAAACGGAATGCAACGACCTTGTCATGGAGCTCAATATGACATCCAAACCATGTAATGTTGTACAGAGAAATAAGTGTGTGTGAACCGTCCATAATAGACGGAGCTCGAAGCAGTAAGGCTCATAAGCCACAAATAAAATGTGTTATGTAAATTTGATCAATTGCAAAAGTTTGTGTTGTACAAGTGAATAGAGTGGTAAACGAACCACTACATTAAGAATGGGGATCCCTCTCAATATATTGTGAGACCGCAAGAGCGGTAGTTGTGTGAATCAAGTCCAAGAAATATGTTAAGGATGGACGATATTGTTATTGAAAGAGAGCAGTTAGCTTAGTAACATGTGTGTATAAAGTGAAGCACCAAGCTGAATAACGCCGGTTTGTGACTCGAGTGATCAACGCTCAAAGAGTATTCAGTAGTCATCCAAAAGAATGACAAACCATAATACGAGTGATGTAAGTATATGTGTGGAGGTTAATGTGACAGTAAATACCATGTAAGTTAGTGTTATACAATAAGCACGGTGCGCAGTAAGCGACCGTTGTATAAGTGTTGTTGAATAATAATGTGGCAGATAAGACCAGTTATGAGCTAAACTCAGTGGAGATGCAAGGTAAGCGATGTTAAACAGACTGGGCAATAAGCCAGTGGTAGGTACTATGTGATGTGGAACTCAGTGTGAATTCCATGGCGAATCGCATAAGGGATTTACTGTCAAGAGTTTACGCCTCTGCACTCTGTATGACTGAGTGTTTTGGTATTTCACTTGCGCAGTAATGGTCGAGTGGGATATCTAGGAATTGGAAACATGTTAATTGTGGAGGAATAATGTTATAATGGCCGATGCATAGGAAATGCAAGACCGCACCAATAAAAGAGTGAAATACCCCAAATCTAAATAATATTATTTAATCATTATTTATTGGAATATAATCCAAATATAAATCATTTCACGTACGCATGCAAACCCATGCATGAAAACGTTACGTAAAAACAGTCGTTTCACCATAAACGCTAAAACGCCTTAGAAGCAATGGTCAAATGACCTTGTATGACCCTCTAATATTCAAACTAAATGGTCATACAATTATTATATGAATATACAAATATATTCCCTAAGCTATATTCAGTCAAATACGCAAAATGCTCGGGAGTGCTCACACCCGCTCCTTAAAGCACGAAAAGTCCGGAGGAGTGCCGAGGTGGCACGAACTCCTATAAAATTAATTCCTAGAGTTCCTAACATCATTATTTATCATTCTAAAGAGAACCCACGAAGTGGTTTCTCAAAATTCAGCAAAAACCAAAGGAAGATTTCTTAGCGCTCCTTTTGGCCCGGGAGTGTCCCGATGGCCCGTAATTTATGTCACGGGTTGATATAACCCCATATAACTCAATGTAACAGCTTAGTATATGTTTATTTACTATAATAAGTGTTTACAAACACTTGGAACTCATAAGAACAATTGGTTTCCCAAAATTTCCTTAGAGCACAAAAACACACCTTCGGGTGTCACGAAAATGCGTTTTACGCAATTACCTTGTGGTTTTTGACATGCCACGAATTGGTAATCTTAAAAAGGGTTAAAATGACCTTCTAAATCAGTTGGTGTGACTAGTCAACAAGGCTCTCTATAGGGGCCGATTTTAAGGGCAAAAACTAGTAAAATTTGCTTTAAAAATTTATAAAAGGCTTAAAATATGATGACTCATCATCCCATGTGTTATATTACTTAATGTCTAAGTATGTAGGCCTCATTTGACCAGAGAGCTGTCGAAATTAGGTCATTGAGCAAGCACATGTGAGCTAGGAAGAAAACAAATGCAAAAAGGCAAAAGTAGATCTAAGATTCCTTCTTTTTGCTTTTCTTACAAACTAAGCTATCTTCCATGTTCTTCCTTGGCTCTTCATGGCCGGTTTTTGAGCTCCATTCAGACCTTAAATTCGTGACCTACATGAAGGAGAAGACAAGCCATGTGACATCGAAAAATCAAAGAATAAACTCACCTTTTCTCACCTTGTCTTCTAGCCAAAAGTATTGTCTTTCCAACTCTTGCTTAGTCACACCTCATGGCCGGTTTTTAAGCTGGAAAGGAGACATTTATTGAGCCAATCAACCATGAAATAAACTAAGAAAAAGTATTGTCAAATGACATTAAAAATTTGACAAAAACAAAATCAATTTCCAAATGCCTATTGCATTTACGTGAGCTAAGTCTCATTTTCTTCCTTGCCCTCTTCATCCACGGTTTAGGTAAGCTCCCTCCTCTCTCTTCTAGCTTCATCTTCTTCCTTTGAAGCTCTTAAGTCCATTAATGGAGTTTTAACTTCTATCTTCATCTTAAGGTAATTTCCTAGCATTTCTTGGCAAGTCTTGAAGCAAAACTCTTCCTAGCATATCAAGTTGGGTTCGGCCACATTTAATTCTCCAAGAAGGTTGTCCAAACCAACATTAAATCAAGGAGCATCTCAAGGTTATCTTAAGGTAGTTTTCAAAGCTTGAAAATCCTTAAAGCACATTTTTATGTGTAACCAAGTTCTACTTCTTCTAAGTCTCTTTTCTTCTTCATTTTGTTGAAGGAAAACTTGCTCTTCATCTACCTTTGGGTGAGCCGAAATTATAAGAGAAAGTTCTAAGGTAAAGTCTTGTAAAACTACTTCCAAATCTACTTAAGATCTTTGTTGGAGATCTAACTCCTAAACATCCTTCATCTCTTGCATAAAACCGAAAAGGAGCAACAAAAATTACCTTGGAGAAAGCTTGGAGATTCAAGAAGAAGTTCAAGCACTTAACCACCTTGTTAAGAAGTAAGTTTACTATATAAACCTTTATATTATAAGCTTTGTTAAGCTTCTAAAAATTGTACAAAAATTATGTACACCTCTTAAGTAAAGTAATACCGAACCTACATGGTTTTATTTGCCAAAAATATAATCTATAACATATATAGAAAATATTTACCTTAAGACACATTTTTGTGTCACAAAAATTACCTATGTTACAAATTAAATTAGGCCGAATTGTCTTGGGCAAAAATGCTCTATTTTGAGCTAAGAATTTATATAAGACATTACAATAATTTATACATGAGTTATATGACTCCTATGAATTTATCTATAATTATTTAGACATATAAATCCACTTCTATATAACATATGGTCTCATTTAAATTATGGCCGAAAGCTTTATGTGTTAAATGGATTTTAATGAGCTACTTAGGTATATAAATTTATATCATAAAGTTTGGTGAGTTAAAAATATTCTATTAGTGTTTAAATGACTAATTAATTTAGTTATATGGCTTAAATGTAATTTCTACAAAATTTAGTGTATATATATTGTGAAGGCCGAGAACTAAAGGGCTGTTTGGTGTAAATATAAAATAATATAAGGTTAGGAATTAAGTTTATGAATTTTAGATAATTTAAACAAGCTCTAAAATAACTTTTTATAAAGTTTTGGGCTATTATGTAATTTATGAAAGTTGTTATTAAAGTTTGGAGTTGAATATGGGCGAATTCATAATTAAGAGAATTATTGGGGTTACTTTCGAAATTTGGAAGAATTAAATTTTAAACTTTAGTTTATAAGTTATTAAGTGACTATTATAAGTTTTGGGGTGAAAATGTAATTAAAGGAAAATTCTAGGCTAAAGCCGAGTTAGTTGGGTTAGTTTGGTAATTTAAGAATTTATATATATATTTAGCATTTTTGGAGAATTAAAATTTAAACTAAAATTTTTAAGGTGTTATGTAAAGATTATAAGATTTTGTGGTTAAAAGGTAATTATGGGAAATTAATCATTAAGGCCGAAAGTTTGAGGGGCCAAAATGTAATTTTTGAAAGTTATAACATTTATAAGTTATGTCCAAAAATATTAGTGGTAGTTTTGTAATTTAATTAAATAAGGAATTAAAACTATGTTATATTAAGAGATTAGGATTTAAAAGTAAGGTTTATGATTTTATGTGGTTGTTTTGTAAATAACCGAAATATAAGGGTAAAAGTTTAGATTAAAATAAATATAGGTCCTACATGGATTTTTGGAGGAATTAGAAAGAAAGAATTTTGATTAAAGGAGTTATGATGTTTAAACTATGACTTATATAGTTATAAGGAATTTAAAGGTAACCGATGATTATTACTTTTGGTTAAAGGAGGAATAATGAAAACTATAAGAATTTTATGTCCATGTATGACATATAAATATAGATAAGAAATTATAAGTTGTTATGTCACCTAGACAAATAAAATAAACAACAAATGCAATGAACACATAGATGTGCATTAAAGGATTTGTGAATAAATCAAAAGGAATAACAAATAAGTTATACATAAAATCATGAGGTAATTAAAAGGAATAAAACCTCACATGAAATAACAAATATGAGATTTGTTAAAAGATCCAATAGAGTTATTATATAAGGGTAACATAAATTAACCCTTTCAGTTAAATCCTATTCTAGGACTTTGTTTGACCAGACGTTGACCGGGAACTAAACAGTACAGTCTACGGTGAACGGTATGGGATTCTTGCAACCTGTTTTCTAACGGATTACATTGGCTTGTGTGCTATCTGTTGTTTGAAATAACGACCAAGATAATTAATGTAAACTGTTGTTTTACTCTTGCACACTGTGGTATTATTTTATGTGCGTGAATGTTGCTGACTGCAATGTGTATGTCCCACGCATACAACACTACTATACCAGTGGATTAAATACCTGCGTTTCAGTATATCGAGGACTTGTACTCAAGTCTCTCACTAACTTCACTTTATAACAAACGTCATTATCCTAAACGTGATAATTGACATTATACATTGGGTTCTTGTCAACATCTTTATATGACACCTAACAACTCTATACTATGAGAATGAGGAGCCCAGTTGGATCTGGCCATGCATGCTACAGGAGCTGTACCTGTCTCAGGTCGTCTCCTATCTACGTCGCGACGGAAAATTCAGTTGGGAGGAAGACTCTATTCCACCCGGGACTTCGTGTGCCCTTCAGTTCGAGGAAGACTTTATTCCTCAGTGGGTTCTTATTTCCCACGCCATTCAGTTCAGGGTTTGACTACGTCATCTCCTGGGGTTTTTATACCCAACCTTTCTCTATAACGAGGTCACTATACCTCCACTATTTCAGATATTCAGTTATACCTGTCAGTCCCATTGTGTGGACCGACTATCAGTAATGAATTTCAGTTCAGCTAACTCGACCTTCTGTGTCTTGTTCTATGTGACATTATTATCCTTGTATGGATACTTGTTATTATCAGACTATGCTTGTTTACAGCTTTATAAAAATGAACTGCATGTATTCGACAAAGTAGTTGGTGTGGCCCGGTAGACGATGGGCTGCACGTTTTCCATACCAGCATTGTTTGCTGAGCCCCTTTGGGGGCACCCCCATTTTTCAGGTACCTGAAGTTGAGGAGATCACCGCACTGAGTGTAGGTGGGGTAGACCAAGCTTTGGGAGTCTACTATTAGTTAATCATTTTATTTCAGTATTGTACTTTCAGTTTAATTCCTAGATCTCAGGTTGTATCTGTATTCCAGACCGTGACATTTGAGGATTGTACTTGGACTTAGCCTTGTCGGTCACAAGGGTGGCCAACGGCATTGTAATACCGCCCGGTTGTTGTATTTATTTCCGCTGCAGTTGTATTTTATTTGGGAGTGATCGCCGTTCAGTTTATTGGATTTCGGGTTGGGGTATTACAAAGAGTACTTGCACAAAACCAAATGTGGAGACATGATTAACAGTAAGTGACTACAGTAGCACTAACTGCCAAATATCGGTATGGAATATACCCCAAATGTTGTAAATAGCTGAGAGAGCACTACACACTAGGTAGTAGCTCAATCTCAACCGACAGTCAGTCGGAAGGGAACAAGTCAATCATTGTGAAATACATAGCTGTATACACAGTAAATTGTTATGGAAGTGGATAGAAAGTTTATAACTCACCGAATTCGCTAACGGTAAGAGATACCACGCGTCGGTTGAGAAACCATTGTTACCAAGATGAAGGTGACAATTGGGGATGTACAATACAGTAAGAATAACAAATGAGGCAATTAAGCTCTACAGTTACTAGGGTTTCGCAGCAGAAACTAGTGAGCCAGTGATTCAAGTGTTGAATGTACATGAGGAACATGAGTGAATGGCTAATTATTAACGCCTAGAAGCCTAACAGGCCAGAATCGAAACCAACTAAGAGTTTAAACAAACTCCAATGAGAATTCTTGGTTTAGGAACTAAACCGCCAATATGGTTAAGATCCTCTAATCAGAATCCATTGTGTAATAGACCGCGTGGAAGTTAAAACACTTCACGACGGCAGAACATTTTAAGCCAATGTTTAGCGATTGATTACATGGGCGTAATCCCTTTTAAGGGGGGTAGAGCGCAAGACCACTTAGTGTGTATTACCGTACAAGTGTACATGATTTATGTTGTGCATAGCACAAAATAATTTGTTTTGATGATTAGTGTGTGTTATGTAAACATACGCATTCATTCATGGTAAATTGTGGTAATTGCGCACAGAAGATGCGAATACCATTGTGATAAGTGTGTGTATTTGTTAACAAGTGTGTGTGATAGTACAAGTGTGGGAGTAGAGAAACTCTCGGGGGAACAAACCCTGACAGTGTATAAATGTGAAACTGTGTGTGGTATTTTGATAAAATATATGTGTATATATATACTATATAGTGATTCATGGAAGGGTATGAAACCGACATGGAACCTAGTGAGAATAAGATCCCCTAGGTAACAACATTAAAGTGAATGGAAATAACTGATAGATGGAGTTCTATCCCTTGGAGATGTTATGATCATGATTAGAATGATTAAAAAAGATAGAAAATTGGAAGTGAGTGATTTATTTGATGCTTGAAATTAAAGTGGGAAGTGGAACTTGATTTGCATGTGATCAAGGGAAGCCGAACACAAATTGGGTGGAAGGATAGTTCAACACTGATGCTGATCACATCAGGGTTGGATGACTCTTGAAGCTCCCTATAAGTGGTCACAAATAACCACACTAAGAAAAGAAGCAAAGAGTATAAGTTGGACTTGGAGTTGTATGTGTTTTCAAAAGGATTTTGAATTGGTATTTATAAAACGTCGATAGATACTTTACATAATTAAAGTTCTCTTACTTAACCTCACAAGGAAAATTTCAAATTTAAGTGATTGTTTTGATCTCCCAAAGGCACGGGGACGGAAGGTGTCCATCACGACCGTGTTCTGCGGGATCATAGTGTATATCAAAGATATTTTTGATTGTATACATGCTATGACATGTTGTGTGGTATGTGTAATAAATATTATTTTGACCTTGCGTTCCTAAAGTGTATGCTATTAAGACCTATGAGTCTAAATGTGTTGTGTTACATAGACCTATGTGTCTAAAAGTTGTTATGTTATCAAGACCTATGTGTCTAAATGTTGTTATGTTACCCAAGACCAGAGAGTCTAAGGGTTGTTATGTATGTGCAAATATTGTTAAGATACCCGGACCATTGAGTCCGAGGTTATCATGTAAGTATGTTATGTTATGTTATGTTATGTATGGATGTGAATGTGTTACCCGGACCATTAAGTCCGAGGTTGTGATGTAAAGTGTGTTTGGTTATGGAAGTTTTATCTCTATAAGTAATACCCGTATTCTAATCCAACATGTGTGGGAAGTGTAAACTTCGAGGACGAAGTTCTTTTAAGGGGGGTAGATTGAAATACCCCAAACCATGATATATTGTTTAAATACTAAACTATGGTATGTAAAGGCTAAAAAGTGCCTTAGAAACATCAGTGAACAATTTAAACCATAGTAAAATGCAATAAAGCACTAAGATACAGTTTGAGCAAAAACATGCTCTAAGCTAGGAGTGAACTTGGTTAGGACCCAAAGAGCCTACCAAGACTTAATAATATTCAATTATGATTTAATAAGGCTAATTAAGTCCTTAGGAAACTTTGGTAGACAGTTAAACCAAACAAAACATAAGGAAATACCTTAAAGTCAATAAGAGCAAAAATGTGCTCTAAGCTTGGGATAAATTTGTATAAGACCTAATGGTCATACCTATACCTTATAAATATGTTAATGAACATATTAAATCAATTACCAAAGAAAACCAGCTTGAAAACAAGTTAAAACACAAAAAGTGCTTTAAGGAGTCTTAAAGCACGTTTTTGAAAAATTGTCTTGTAAATGAGTTTTGAATGGCTAAATGTCCATCATTACTCTTTAATTAAAATGTGTACTATATAGTATCACATTTGGAAGTCTATATCAATGGGAAATCAAAAATTTCACATCAATGTGCCTTATTTTGGTGAATAGTAACTATTATAAGCTAGTTTGTAACATATGTTATTATAAGTAAGTTAATTGGTCAACAAAGACCAAAACACCCTTCTTATTAAATGGCGGCCGGTTTTATCAAGGTGAGTTACCACCTTGTTAGTTGATAAGTAAACAAGTAATGAAAAAGAAAGTAAGTACTATTTGCTTTATATGTAAAATATCTTAACAAAGTGAACTCTCTTACCTCATTCTCTTCTTTCCTTCCATTTCCCAGGGTGGCCATCTTCTTCCTCCTCTCTCCATCGGTTTCCAACAGCACCATCTCATTCTTCATCTTCCTTCACTTGTAACTTATGATTCCACGTTCCAAAATCAATTTCAAGACTACCTTTGTCTTAGTTAGATCAAGCTTTTCATTTCCCTCTTTTCAAATCTTCAAGAACTCAATTTTGGTGCCATGGAGATTCACCATTGAAGGAGCTTGAGCTAATATTTTCACACCTTGTTGTTCTCCTTTGCTTCAAGGTAAGGAAACTCAAAGAAAAATGATGTTTCCTTCATGTTTTGTGTTGTCCGAAAATTCACCTCACAATGGTGTTTTTACCTTGCTTGTTTTAGCTTCATTTGAATCTTCCAAGGGCTAGGAGGAGTCCTCTCTTGATACTTATTCAAGCTCTCTTCCAATTCCAAAGGTAAAACAATTACCTTAATGTGTTAAGATAATATATGTAACTAGGGTTTACAATGAGATGAAGCTTAAAGCTTGTATACTCATTATATTATTTGTATAATGTTTAGAAGTTGACAAGCAACTAAAAGCCTTGCCAATTTAGTCAAGGAAACAAGAAAGAAGTTTGTGAGGAAAAGAGGTAAATATGCTATCTTAATGTAGTTTAATGCCATAGGAAAATGAGCTTGATTTGCTTAATAAAATACCTAAGGAGCCAATGGTAAATGAGCTAGTGAAATGCTCTCGAGGAGTTTATTAAAGGGCATATGTGTTGTTGTATGTAATTGCAGGTTAAAGGCAATATATATGTGGGAGATTCAGTGTTTATGTTTAATGTATTTAAGGGCCTAAGAGCCATGTTATTTAAGGGCCTAAGTGCCAAGCAATTTAAGTTTATGCACTATATTGTGATGTAGTGTAAAATTTGGTGAAGTTTTGTGTGTGAGGAAGTTATTGATGGATCTTAGGTGTTCTTGAGTGAAATAAGGTAAAAACCTAAGTGTTTGGATGTGGGAATATACAAGAGAAGCTATGGCAAAATTTGGAAAATGTATAAGAAGTTCTAAGTGATTTAAACAAGTTTTGGTGAACTAGGAAGTGTTAAAGGTGAACAAGTGTTTTACTAGGGAAGAAACATGTATTAAGGTGATTTAGAGTGATACAAGGATTTAGGTATTATCTTGGAAGTTCTAGGAATTCAATGTGTGTTTTAGGAATGTTGATGTACAAGGAAGAAATGATGTTTAGGTAAGATGTGAAAAAGGAGATTTAGTTAGTAAGAAAAGAAGTTTGAGAGATGATGTTAAGGTGTAGAGGAAACACCTTGGTATAGTGGTCATTATTGGTGAAATATCACTTAGAAATCTTAAGGAGAAACCATTCCAAGTGCTAGGAATTTTGTAAGGAATTTGTGAATGATAAGATGGTTTTGGTGTGTGATTTAAAGAGTTTAGTACATGGCTAAAGATGTGTTTGATGTGCCAAATGATGTTAGAACACATTAGGAGGCTTGAGGAAAAGTTTGGAGAAAGTTTGACAAGTTTTGGACAACTTCTGGTGTTGTCCGACCCAGTGGTCCGACCCAGGGTGGGTCGGACAGCTCTGTTAAATGCAACCGTTGGAGTTTCTGGAACGGTCCGACCCAGTTGTGGGTCGGACGGTGGGTCGGACAGGTGTATTTCAAAGACGGGAAGAGTCTCTGGAACGGTCCGACCTAGTTGTGGGTCAGACGGTGGGTCGGACGGCCCAAAATATGTAAAAAAAAACGAAACATTGTTTAAGGTTATAGGAAGATGGGGATTATTAAGTAATGATGTTATAAGATTGTTAAGGACATGTTAAATGAGTTATAATGACAATTTAGTGGGGGAAAAGTCGTATTAAAATGTAAAGGTAAAATAAGTTAAAATGTGAAGTTATTTAACTAAGTTAACGGGGATAAGTTATAAGCATTAGACTTTAAACAAACATGTTACCCCGATGTTAATAAAAGTACATGTAATGTTATCAGTTGTCCGAGAATTGCTCAAGGAACATAAGTGGACATGATAAAGTGGACTCCGGTGACAGGTATGGTTTTCTTGCAACCTGTGTCCTACCGGATTACACCGGCTTGTATGCCAATGTGTTTTCTGTTTGTTTGCCACGTTGTAAGATAAAACATGTAATGAGTTTACAGTAATTCATTTATGTGGCGTGTTCAACTCCGATACCCTTTAACCTCGGAAGTGTTAACCTTGGTTAACTGAGTCTAGGATCACATGAGAGTTCGGTATTCGGAGTAAACGACCCGAACCATGGGATGTTCTAACCACGGCTATGCGTGTGTTAATTGTGTAATATGTGTATGTGAATGTAGGGATCTCCCTTGTGTACATGTTTAACCCAGTTGTAATACTGTATGGTGTGTAGATGTGATAGACTCCATAGTGGGGTTCTAACTAATATCTAAAAGTAAGTATGTACTAACAGTGGTAGGGAATCCGGTTTGGCCGGTCGCGCGTTGTTTGGGAGTGGGTATCCTTCTTAGCCTTACCCTTCTCTCTGTTATGGTTGTTTCCCTCACGGGTTATGATCTCCCATTAGCTTACTCCAAAGCTTAGCTATTCTGAATTATGATCGGTTTAGGGGGAACATGTGTTTGTGTGGTGTGTTCGGGCCAAAAAACCCGAACCATCTTAACTTAAGTTACTCGTCCGACTATTAGGACGGTAATGAGTGTTGTTGTAGTATAACGAGCTTACCATGGGGGTGACATCATTCTCTAGGCTCACCTGTGATTAACCATGTTTGGGTCGGCTCCTAAGAGAACCGCACCCGGTATGTTATGTGTTGTTGATGTAATGCAATTTTTATTACAATGTTATTATGTGCACGTTGAAACGTGAAAAGTGTTGTTATGTAGTGTATGTGATGTGTTGCAAAATGTGGAGTATGTGGATCATGGATATGAATCCCAGTTTGTGGTAAGAGGCGCTTAAGGATAACCCGATTAATGGGTAGTTGTCGTCTATTAAGGAAGTAGCTCCATTGGAGGAGAAACACTCTAGGGGTAATGAATACCATGAGTGACTTATCAAATGAGGATGTGTTATCTGTTTGTTGAGCCCCTCGAGGCGAAATGTTATGTGTTGTGTGTTTACAGTTGCATGCACGATTTAAATATAATCAACCGCATGCTAAGACGACAATTAGTTGTGCGTGGCCCGGTAGCATGTGGGCTGCAGGATTACCATACCAGCAAAGGTGCTGAGCCCCTTGGGGGCCACCCTTTCTCTTCTTTTCCTATTTCAGGTACAAAGAGCTGGAAGCCGTTCGAGAGTAGGACGGGGTAGTCGTTGTACATGGGTAATCATGTAAGTTGTATATATACAGTAGGTGTAGTAAGTCCAAAGTTGTTATCGGCGTCAGTTTGTAAATACTCGGTACAGTTGGAAGGTATGTGTATGTTTTGTTGTTAATGGAAAGGGATAATACTGTGTAGTCGCTCGGGAATCTAGTCCATCAGACCGGTACAATGTTTATGTAATAGCATTGTTAGCCACGTGGGTGGTTAACGGCGTGTAACACCAACGAGTTAAGTAAGGTGAAGTAGTATATTTTCCGCTGCAGAATGTTGTTATGTGTTTGCTGTTGGATGGGGTGTTACACTTCCCCTCACCGGTGGTAAACCCATCACGAAGTCCATGAAGATGGAGTCCCACTTCCACTTCGGGACATCCAGAGGCTGCAACAAACCTCTCATCCTCTTATGTTCGAATTTGACCTTCTGACAGGTAACGCACTTTGACATGAACTCTACCACTTCCCTCTTCATCTTAGGCCACCAAAACATCTTCTTCAGGTCCTTATACAATTTATCACCACCAGGATGAATTGAATAGGGAGTATTATGAGCCTCCCTCATCAGTTTCTCCTTTACCTCCGCGCACTCTTGAGGCACACACCATCGGCCTCTGAATCCCAGGCTGCCATCGCTATGGATTTCAAAGCCCTCTGCTTTACCTTCCTTCATCTTCTCTTTGATGCGCTCCAGGTTCACATCCCCTAGCTGCCCCTTGAGTATCTCTCCATAAATGTAGGAAGAGACACTCATGTGGTACAACCTCACCTCGCGCTCCACCCTTCTAGACTCCATCACCTCCAAGTTCAGCTTCTGGAAGTCACGAACCAACTCGTCTGGGAGAACCCACATCGAGTTCAATGAATGGCTCTTCTTCCTGCTCAGTGCATCGGCCACCAGATTAGACTTCCCTTCATGGTATAGAATTTCCAAATCATAATCCTTGATCAGCTTCAACCATCTCCTCTGTCTCATGTTAAGCTCCTTCCGCGTGAAGATGTACTTAAGGATCTTGTGATCAGTATAGATCTTGCGAGAGACTCCATAGAGGTAGTTCCTCTAGATCTTGAGGGCAAACACTACTGCTGCCAGCTCCAAGTCATGTGTCGGGTATCTAGTCTCGTACTTCTTCAGATGTCTGGACGCGTAGGCAATTACTTCACCCTTCTGCATTAGAACACATCCCAGACCATACTTAAAGGCGTCGATGAATACCTCAAACCCTTCGGTCCCTGAAGGTAGGGTTAACACTGGAGCTGTAGTTAACCTTTCCTTCAGTGTCTGGAAAGCTGTCTCACACTCTTCGCTCCACTGGAACTTGGTCACCTTCTTCATCAGGTTAGTGAGAGGTCTAGCAATCTTCGAAAAGTCTTTCACGAACCTCCTGTAGTATCCCGCCAATCCTAGGAAACTATGAACCTCTGTCAGGTTGCTTGGTCTCGGCCACTCCTTTACTGCTTGGATCTTGGCCGGATCCACTGAAATTTTCTTTTTGGTGACGATGTGGCCTAGGAACGCCACCCGGTCCAACCAAAAGTCACACTTAGACTATTTGGCACACAGCTGCTGCTCTCTCAGGATCTGCAGGACTAATCTCAGGTGCTCCTCATGCTCTTCCTCATCCTTGGAGTAGATGAGGATATCGTCTATAAATACCACCACAAACCGGTCTAGATATGGATTAAAGATCCATTTTATGAGGTCCATGAAGACTGCCGGCACATTCGTTAGTCCAAAGGGCATCACCAGGAATTCAAAATGCCCATATCTGGTCCTGAAGGCTGTCTTTGGGATGTCCTTCTCTGCAACTCGAAGCTGATGGTATCCCGACCTCAGGTCTATCTTAGAGATGACTCCTGCACCCTGAAGCTGACCGAAAAGGTCATCGATTCTTGGCAAAGGATACCGGTTCTCCACGGTAATCTGGTTAAGCTCCCTGTAGTCGATACACAGCCGCATACTCCCGTCCGTCTTCTTCACAAACAGGACTGGGGCTCCCCATGAAGATACACTCGAACGAATTTATCCCTTTTCCAATAACTCCTCTAACTGAGCTTTTAGTTCCTTCTGTTTGGATGGCGCCATGCGGTATGAGGCCTTATAGATCGGTGCTGCTCCTGGCACGAGATCGACGCTGAACTCCACCTCTCTGTCTGGCGGCATGCCAGGAATCTTATCTAGGAAGACGTCTAGGAATTCATCTACCACTTGGATCTCCTCTAATTTGCTTGGCTCTCAGCTCAGGTCTTGGATGTAACAAAGGTACGCCTGCTGCCCCTTCCTCACCTAGAAGAGGATTGACATTGTTGAGACGATCTTTACCCCGGGATTCTTCTCCACGCTCCGATAGAATATCCTCTGCCCTGACGGTCCTCTCAGGATAATCTTCTGCTCGCCACAATCAATTTTCCCCTAGTACTTGCTCAGCCAGTCCATCCCCAAGATGATATCAAAGTCGGGGAGGACAAATTGAATTAAGTGTATTACAAAAGTTTCTCCCTTTATGTCAACCCCACATCTTTCAACATATTTACAAGAGATTACCCCCCCCGAGGGTATAGATACTGCTACAGACGGGGTCTTACTAGTCACTAACCCAAGTTTCTCCCAAAAATTCTTAGAAATAAATGAGTATGACGCCCCAGTATCAAACAAAATATGAGCAGGAGTACCATGAAAAGAAAAGGTTCCTGTTAACACCTCTGCTTCGGCCTCAGCTTCGGCCCAGCTCATGACATTGGTCTTTCCCGGAATCTATTGTTGCCTCAGTTCTCTCCTTGGCCCCTGTTGTTGTTGCCCTCACCACCACGCTGAGGAGCGTCCCCGCGCTGGTTCTGGCCCTGGTACTGCTCTCTGCCTCTAGGATGGGAGTCTTTCTGTCTGTAGGTCCGATCTCCGCCATTTCCCCTTTACTGAGTGCCACCCTGAGGATTCTGGTAGCTCTCGAAAGCTCTATGGCCCTTCTTGCCACACCGGAAGCACGCCACCAGGTTCCCTTCATAGTCTTTCCCCGGGTGGTCCTTGTGGCATCTCCTGCACTGGAAGTGCCTGTCTCGCTCAGTATCTCCCCTCTGGACCTGCCCCTGGGGTCGGTCGTTCCTCCTCTAGTCATATCTCCGGTCTTCATCTGGCCTCCGTCTGTCATCTGAGTTGGGCCTCCACCTCTTCTCTTGGTTGGGCCTCTACTGTCAGTCATTACGACTCCGGGATTCCTCCCGTCCTCCATCTTCCTCTTCTGGCCCGCCTGGACCTCCCTCCTCTTATGCACCCTATACATTAGAACTTTTCCATATGTGTCCTGGAGAGTAGGTATCGTCAGCAGGCTCAAGGCCTCCTGGAGACTCCAATTGAGTCCTCCCAAATCTCTGCACCTTGGATGCTTCGTCAAGGACCATCGTTGGTGCGAACCTTGCCAGCTCTAAAAATTTAGAGTGATACTCCTTCACACTCCGGCTTACTGCTTGAGTTCCAAGAAATCTAGGTATTTCTGCATCCGGACATGCTCGGGGTAGAACTTCCTTTGCATGGCCTCCTTCAATGCTTCCCATCCAAAATCGGGACCTGCCAGAAGAGCGTCCTTGTTGGCAGACCACCAGATGTCAGCCTCGCTCTTGAAGTAGTATATAGTGGCATTGACTCGCCTGTCAGCAGGGCAGTGACTGCCTCAAAGATTTTGTCGAACTCGTGTAGCCAATCCTCTAGCAATACTGGGTCCCCTCCCCCATGAATGTGTCGGCTTAAGATGGGCGATCTTTTCGTGTAATCCTCTGGCACATTGTCTCGCTGGGCATGGCGCTGCACAATCTGGCCTAGGTTTAGTGCAAGCTCCTGAAGTTGCCTCACGGGGTCGTTGGCTACCATGTTGTTTCTTCGACTTCGACTTCTAGTATTTAAGAAAAAATCAGTCGGTCTGCCAGTCTACTTGATTGAACTCAAGATGACTCCTGGTTATGAGTCACAATTTAAAGGTTCTTAATCCCCTATAATGATCTCCCCAAATTATACTACATTCCCATTACCCCCAATCCTCTAGTAGACGATTCAGATATATATATTTATACAAACAAGTATAGATGCCAACATATAATACAAACATATATGTAATTAGTACACATATTCCCTCTGTAATCTACCAACACCACACAGAGATATCCCATATAACTCAAGAGATCTCAATATACATCATAATCCAACATAACTTCCCTAAATGGCTTATACCCAAGTTTTTAATCCGGTTTACTCAATTATTAAATTATTTTGAAAACCTTGCTCTGATACCACCTAGTAACACCCTGATTTTTCCCCAAATGATATTTGAAAATACAAATCTAACGGCGCAGACGGAATTAAAAACACTTCAATGTGTCCTAAAAATGCAAATTAGTGGTTGCCCGAACTTGTGTCTGGACATATGAAGCTCGAACACAAGCTGAGGAAAATTAACTGCGCAAAACCATTAGTCTAAACTTGTGTCTAGACATTGACGTTTGGACACAAGTCGAGAGTTGGAAAATGGGAAGTGACAATGTCCGAACTTGTGTCCGGGCATTGACGTTCGGACACAAGTCGAGACTTGAAAAACCAGAAAACACACACGTCCGAACTTGAGTCCGGACTTCGAAGTTCAGACACAAGTCGAGTTTCAAATCCCAAAAATCCATTACGTGGTTTGACATTGGTCTGAACTTGCAAGTTCGGACGTAAGTCGAGACTTGCAAGTTGGACCCGTCCTCGCATGCTGTCGGAACTTTGATGTTCGGACACAGCCAAATAGCGAAAACATTTACAAACTCTCGGAGCCTGTCCGAACATGGATGTCCAGACGGACGTTCGGACAGGTCCCTAAATACAATTTCCAGTGCAAAAACAGAGACCAAGAACCATCAAAATACATATGTAATGCATAATAACAAGAAGGAAGACATTTGAGTGAGTAAAGTCAACATTAAATACCTCAAAACAATGTTCAAACTTCATAAGATCAACTCCATAAACTTGTCAAGAATACTATTAGCAAATACCACAACAAATGTAACCTCAAAACAGTATCGGATTCAAAACATCCAAGGCATTACCGCCACACCCTAACTCCTTGAGTGCTCAGGCTAATGGACCAAATAAAACAACAAAAATAAATGTTATCTCGAATTCAACTTACGCGGAAGCCAAAATAAATATCCAAAGTGTAAAATCTTAGAAAACAAAGTAACATTTCTTAAACAATCTGATTCAAATATTGTCTAAAATATCTCTTAATCTCCTAAGCTTGGTGAGTGTGCAATCCCGTCCCCAAACTTAGTCATCCATACCTGCGATTATAAAACCACAGACAAAACACAGAAAGGATCGCACAAATCAGATAAACTGAATAAACTCTACCACAATCTGTAAAATACGTTTTAGAAATTTGTTTGCCATTTATCAATCAGATGAGAATGTTTTATTGAACACTTGATGAAGTTTCCAGAAATCATGATAAACATCGAAACCACGGTAGGGAGCTTTTAACAGGAGTTAATCACAACACCAATTACGGGATCACCTATGGGATCCCAAACAACCATTCAAGGACAGTCAGACAACCACCTCACCCTAAGTCCTTAAGTGTGCACACCCCCTATGAAATAGTAATAACATAGATTAGATCAGAAGGCTTAACTACAACAATGTGTGCAGCACAAATAATAATAACGGGAAGCCCCTGTGGCTCCCAAACAGAAGAATACATCCTGCGAAAGACTTCCTAAAATCCACAATTGAAACACCATAACACAAACCAATTCCTCCAGTTCCAAAATATGGGAAACAATCCCAATTTCTAAACCATAAACTGAGAATCCTTAAAACACAACCGAAACCTTTTTCCTCCGATTCGCAAAACATCAGTAAAATATACTTGAGCATAGAATTTACCTGGATAGTCAATTCACTTTAAGACCTCAACTTCACAGAACTATTGATAGCGCCCGTCGACGTAATCGGCGTCTAGGTAAGCAATATCAACATTTAGAATCCACCAAACAATGAATAACACAATTATACTTATCTATATAGAACACATTACCCAACGATTTGCTAACTGGCACCAGGTAATTACTAGAGCTTGAAAAAGAAAGGGTGTGAATATATAGTGTAGAGGAATGGCGTGACTTTGGAGAAGTTGGAAGAAGAAGAGCGTAATGGCGGGGCAATGAGGATGAAGAATAGTGGAGAAAAGCAGTCTTTTAAATAGAAGTATTTTGTATAATAAAAGGAATATACTAATTAAAATTTATGTCAAAAGAGAGGAATAAATTAAATAATTAGGGAAGAGTTCTAACAATTAGTATGTAAAATATTTGTAAAAGATAGATATCGTTAAGTTAGGAAGATCAGTAAAACAAAAATAGTGATGTAATTTAGGAAGGAATAAGTCAAATTAAATAATAGTAGAACGTGGTTTACCGTTGTAACAAAATAATGATGAGACCAAAATATGTAGGAATAATTAAAGATATTGTAAATAAGCTAAAGAGTTTAACAGAAGGGAAAACAATTACGTTAGAGGATAAGTCTAAAAGACTAATAATGGAATTACTGAGAGAAGAATAAGGAGAGTTAGTGAATAATAAATTAAAGTGATCAAATAGGATTTGAACTCTTGAAATCAAATAATTACAAAGAGAAAGTCAAATTGAATTTGAACTCTATGTATTTAAAATTAATAAGTTTGAAAAGAAAGTTCTAGAATCGTATTTTGAAATTTAAATAACGTAATGAAGTTAGAAAGATGAAGTAATATTTAAATGGTATGACAACAGAAATATTATTAAGGTTAGTAAAGGCAAGACTTTATAAATAATAGTAAACATTTTAGGAAGAAGAATTAATTCAGCAAAAGAATGTCATTTAATTCCCTGGGCTAGTAATACTAGTCTCGGTCGTATTATTCATACTATATACTATTTTATTCCTAACTCGCAAATTCGTGGGTACTTCAATAATAGAGGGGTGTTCAGTGTTTAAGTTCTCTACAGATTTATGGCTGAAGCAACTTGGGTAGAGTGAGGTAGATTAATCTCTCTTACATTGAAGAATAGCTATTGAAGGTAGTGTTTAAATAAGGCTTGGTTTGGATGTTAGCTATTAAATGATGACGCCAATTGCAAGTAGTGAATAGCTGAGGCATAATAGCTTGGGAAAAATAGTATATTATAAATGGATGAAATTTTCAAAACGTTTAGTGAATTGATTGAAATAGTTGGAAATTTTTTGCGAAAATGCCGATTTTAGGAAAAAATTACACGTGGTGGTTTTTTTTCCAGAAAATACCGCTGATGTACCAACAAAGCAAAGAAGCACCCTGCTGCACGGCGGTTTGCCAGAAGCCGCCCCGGGCTGAGGCGGTTTCAGGCTTTTTTTGCCAGAAACTACCCTAGGTTGAGGGCAGTTTTAGGTTTTTTTTGCTAGAAACTGCTGTGGACCGAGGCGGCTTGAGAAACCGCTCTACGGCCAGGGAGACTTGTTTCCATATCCGTCCAGATAAAATTCCAATGTTGGGACCGTTGGTGCGATGCTTAAACAGTTTCCGAACTCGATGGAATTTTGTAAGATGATAGTTGAACAATTATACTTTGGACCCATGCCCTTGGTCTAGTGATTCGAAATCATATGGGATCCACATGACTTCATTTAAATGGCACCAGAGAGAGAAATTTCTCAGTTTTCAAAATTTCCAATAAGGTTTTGAGGAGCTTAAACATTCTTCACAATCAATAAAATTTTGTAATATCATAGTCTAACACTTATATTCATGTTCTATGTTATATTCGCAATAGTGAAAACTCATACGGGACCAAGATGACCTCATTGAAATGGCACTACACTTACATTTTTTCTAATGTTTGGTGAGCTTGCCCGATGATTAAATGGTCTACAAATAAATGAATGTATATAAGATGGCAATCAAACACCTATACTTCTGTCCTATGTCTTTTGTGTAGCCGCTTAAACTCACACGAGACCCACACACTACATTAAAATGGCTCCAAAGTCAGCGTTTATATATTCTTTTAAAATGTTTTTTTAGTATTAACCACATAATTTTTTATATTACTGTAATTCATTAAATAAAAGTACGCCTTTATACTTTGGACAAAAAACACACTTCATTCCGCCTTAGGCAAAACATACATTTGTTTTGTGTGCTTGCTAAAGGCACAACCTGTCTATACGGGAACAATATTAATTATGTAACACTAAAAAACAACAACTAGTTGTATCCTCTATTTGGGCAGTTCTTCCTGTTATGACCGGTTTACAAATAATGACGACAACATCTACGTTCTGCTATTAGTTCATTGTTCTCATCCATTTCATTTTGAATCCTTGAAAACTTCGGCCTTCCCCTCAGTACGAATTGCATCGAGTTACGGTACCACTATCTCCCCTGTATATGTTGGTCAGTTGTGTTCATTACCGAGTGGTGTAAAAGGGTCACCACCGTACACCTCAATCATTGTTGCCAAGTTGTACACAAGATGTACGTAATTTTCCCACAACATGCCTGTTCTGCAACTGTAACACCCCTACCGCTAATCCCGTCATTTCCTTACAATTACTTACCTTCACAGTGGATATTACATACACAACGGCGGGTGTACAATGCCGTTAGTCACCCACGTGACTAATAGAGCCAGTTACAATACTACATACTATCGGTCTGATGAACTTGAACATACCGAGTACTCTACACAATACATTACTTTCCATTCCATACTCAAATCATAATCCAAATACAAACTCTAATACAATACTATACCGAGTCTACTACAATCCCCAAACTACCGATAGAATTTGGACTTACAATTTCGCATTACAATACTAATACCGTTCCTATTACTCAACTACTCATGCTTATACTGCAACCCCGTCCTACACTCTCGAACGGTGGGCATCTTCAAAGTACCTGTAAAAATAAAAACGGTGCCCCTAGGGGCTCAGCAAATTACTGCGTATGAAATTCGCATACCCGCGTGATAACCGGGGTCGCCGACTACTTTGGTCGAATACATGGAGTTCGTTTTCATGCATACATACATACTAATACTACAACATCATACATAAGCAACAATACTTACATACATACACAAGATTCAATACCTACGAGGGAAAATAGTTCGTATCAACTGTTCGTATTAGTTACTCATTCATCCGGTTTAATCGGATGCTCTCTTTCTCCTCGCTCAGGTTCATAAGGCTTACACCAATCATGTTCTTACTCACTTGTTGCGTTACTCATACTTCACTCATTACTTCACTCGTTACTTTACTCCTTACTTTACTCGTGCTTTGGTCAATACTCACTACTTTACTAGTACTTACTCATTACTCAATATCATTGCGTTACTCGTACTTACTCATTACTCAATACTCAGTACCTTACTCGTTCTTCTCCTTACTCGATACTCATTACTTTATTCGTACATACTCATTACTCAATACTCATTACTTACTCGTACATACTCATTACTCAATACTCGTTACTTACAGCCTCCGGGCAGAGTCATACACAAGACTCGCCACCGGGCTTACAAATACAAGCGGAGCTATACGCTTAGCTCCTCAAATACTCAAATGTCCATTTCTACCGGACTACTCAAATTCCCAACACTCCTCTCTCGGAGTTATTTTACAATCTCACGGATTAGCCTAGAAGCATCTCTCTCGATAACCTCTACTAGCTTAGGGAATTACCAATGCCTAGTATTCTCAGATTTAAGGGTTCCCCCAACGTATCGAATACTCTCATGTTCGGGACATTGTTTACATTAGTCGGGTCCTCTCATTGTGGGTCGACTAATCTTCTAAGGGGTTTGGAGATACCTCATTATCTTTACTACTCTCAAGATTTATGTCTTGCACCATCATCGATTCCTCTAATAGAGGTTACTTATATACTTCCACTATTTATTGTTTTGTGGATATTTGTTTCGGTTCCTTACTGTTATCGGGAGTTTACTAGTCTGTACACTCTCTCGCATTCTAGGGAGTTCATAGGTTTGCGTTACTGTTTCTTGGTTTGTTAGTTTTAGTGTGGTTCCATGTTTTCACTAATTCGCAACATGACTCTTTCTACGAGTCACTAGACAACAAGACTCGCCTATGAGTCGGTCTACACACTATGTTAGGCCACACAATCATTCAAGAAGGGTTAGATCATACATCATACAGCAAGACATACAATCAAATGCAATGAACCATTTTCATGCTTTTATCTTGATTAACCGGCACACAAGCACACAAATCAACTTAGCTCGGTAAGCATACGGGGCATGAGAAAATCATACGTTACACCTTGGTTTTACTTTTACCGTGGTATCTCACATTGCTCGATTCACATACGATCCTCTGATAATGTTTCAAACATTGTTATTAATGCCATGTTCATACGGTACGTACGCAAATAGTTACTACTCCCGTACATACCCCGTTGTCCCGTTGTACTTAGTTTTATTCATGTCAAATTATGCTCTTACTTCTCACTCATTTCCTACACTTGTTACACTTCTTAGGACCTTTAAAGGTCACCAAACAACTTCTAAACATCATCTAAAACCAATACCAATCATTCCCCCATCTTTAGAATGCATTAAAACACTTTTTGTTCAATTTTTGCCTTGGTACGGGGTTACAAACCCGGACCACACACTGAAATACGATTCTGCCTTGTTTTTGCATAGGTCCGGGTTTGTGTACTGGTTTCCATACCCGGACCAGTCCCTGGGGTAACTTTCTGCCTAATTTTTGGGGTGGTCCGAGTTTGTGTACCAATTTGCAAACCCGGACCAGCCCTGAAACTGTAAATTTTGCAGTTTTCCACCAGTTTTCAACCCCTAATTCACCTCTAATCATTCCCTAATCTTTCCACATGTTTCCTACATGTTTAAACACCCTAAAACACTCCTTAATCATGTTCTAAACCTCCTCAAAACATTGGTTTACTCCTTACTCACATTCTTGCTCAATTTCTACCAATTTCCATCCTTACTGTTACAGTTTGCACACTTGTGCATTTCCAACTTCCCTTTAATGGTTTACTTCTTGTTCTCACCCATTTTGACCATTCCATATTCATCCTAGATAAATGTAATTACCATACCAAAGTCCATCCTCCATTTCTAAGGTTGCGCAACCTAGTTTCTCTTCAAACCCAAGGCACTATATACTAGTTTGCTACAGATTTTATACCCTCTGTAATCCATTCTCCATTTCCCATTCCAAGGTAGTTACTCAACTCAATACGCACCTAGGTTCCTCCATTCACTAAGTCACCTTAAAACACTTAGTTTCTACTGAAATTTCGCCACAGCTTCCCCATAAACCTGACATGTCCAAAATCATCCTTCATCACCAAAATCAAATCTTAATCTAGCCATACCCACAAGGGGTCCTACCACACACACATATTCCTCAAAATTTTCATCAAACACAATCCAACTATATACTCAATTCACTTGACTCCAATGCCTTTAATTCGCACAACCATTCACAAGTTCTCTCAAAGTTCAACCAACTACATCCCTAGTACAAAATTATGGGTTCATTCATTAAGTTACCCATTCCCAATATTCTAAAACAATTTAAATAAGCACCAATAGTTTAATTACCTTAATTCACAAGTTCCACTTCCCATTTTTCCTCTTCTCTTCCTCTTGCCATTCTCAGTCAAGTGGGCAATGGAGTTGCCGAACTCCATTCCTATCATCCAAAGAACAAAATGAGTGTGATTAAAATCCTAAACCCTTGGAATAATACTAATTCATGAAATGCTTAAAACACCAAATCTAGGGTTTTTTACCCTTTGGAGTTTTAGAGGGTGTTTTCACCCTGAATCAAAAGGAGGGTTCCACCACCTTTGGAGAGTTGAACCATGCTCCAAAACAAAAAGAAAATAGGTATCAAAGAGGGGCAAAATCGGCCAGCACAAAGGAGTGGAGAAATGAGTTTTTCTTTGAAATGTTTACCTTAGATGAGAGAGGGGACTCCAAGCTCCATAAAAATGACATTTTCTTCACCAATGTGGTATACCTATGGATATGAACTTCATCATTTTAGAATTTTGAAAAGAGGGAAAGATAGAGCTTGGTGAGAGAAAGAAGAATATGTATTTTTTTTCCATTTTGGAGCTTTAACAAAGCTTGGGCAAGACAAAGAAGGGAGAGAAGCCAAGGTTGCTTCTTCATTTCCGTACTAGAGAAAAGAGGAAGAGAGGCTGGCTTGGAGGGAGGATACGGCAGAGAGAGAGAAGGGCTCAACTGCGAAGGAAAAAGAAATGAGAGAGAAGAAAGGTAAGTGCTTTTACTTTACTTTTGCTTTTTACTTTATTTCTTTCTCTCTTTGTTTCTAGCTAGTTACTACTTGTGAGAGAGAGCTGATTACCCTCTTAAAAACCGGCCCACTATTATAATACAAGCTGGACGTTTTTGTCTTTGACTGAAAACGCTCATTACTTTACCCGTTTAGCACTATTCACTACCCGGCCCATTTTCCAGAATATTCTCGTTTCTTTAATTTTATGGTTCTTAAGCTTCCATTAATGTTTAATTATAGTATTGGGTTGACTATAATTTTTATGGGTTCATTTGACCACTCAAAGTCACATTTTTGGGTTTCTTCTCGAAAAACGTGCGCTAACTTTATTAGCGCTTTAACTCATTATTTGGATCCGTTTTCTTCGGGAATTGTTCCCATCTATTATTTAGGAATTATTAGGCCTCGTAAATCCATCCAATACCCTTTTCGTGGTGTATTCCGCTATGGTCTATAACGCTTATTTTAGCGTTTTTCACTTTTTAAGCGTTTTCTCGTTTCTTTTGATTTTTTTTACCAAGATCTTAGGCACTAATAGGCCTTTAAATACCATATAGAATTATTTATCACCATAATTAAGTTCGGGGTATTTCAGCAACATACGACCATCACGTGAGAGCATGGGTATTTGAATGCTTGCCACTCCCCGCATTCACAGCTCATGTCATCGAAATCAACCATGTACTTTCCCTTGTTTTTTCTCATAGCCACCGAGCCAAAAATTTAACCTCATACTCTTGGTCGACCATAGTGATTTAAATTGTGACTATTGTCTTTTGTTGTTCCTCTATCTTGGAAGTTGCAAGGTCTGTATATAATGTTTGACCCGTTATTTGCTGGCCATAGTTATGTGTCCAGATTGTCATTGAAATAGGTAACCAGCTTGTACAACGTGCTGTTGACGATGGCAGTGATCGGCAGCAATCGGATGCTTTTCAGTTTCCATCTATGCACTCAACCAAGTTTGTTGTCATGTGCCCCCACCTCCTCCTTCATCATATGCCTACAACCACTTCTTGAATGGTAGGTCAATGAAGAAACGTTCTAAGTCGGTATTCTAGGAAAGAAGTTGATTATATCTTCTCTGAACGTGATGCCTTCTGAATTCGTACGCTAAATACGAAATAATAACTCAATGTTACAGAATGAAAACAATAACGTAAATTAGTGAAGTACAGTAATGAATAAATTAGGATACTGTGTTGATCAGGTACTTCTTCAACTTTTTGTTGTGGAATCGTGTGTTAAAGTTCGATGCAATACGTCTTATACAGTAGAAATGGTGACCCATTAGGGGTCTTCAGTAATCATCTGACTCCATAATGCTGATGATAGCGGGTGCACGATATGTAATTATTGAGACATCGGTTCTTTGACCTATGACATGCAACCTTACCTTGTCCAGAAAGTACTTCCAAGATGCCAAATCTTCAGGCTCGACAATTGTGAATGCAATAGGTATAATTTTGTTGTTCCCATCTTGTGTTGCCTCTATCAAAAGCTTACCTTTGAACTTACCACATAGATGCGTCCCATTTAGCAGTAGCATCGGTTCAATATGCTCGAAAGCTGATATGCATGGTTCAAATGCCATAAGCATCGTTAGAAGAATTTGACTTATGTGGTTTGTGTTTCATCCTTATAATCTTGAACGGTTTTTAGATCAACAATTGAACCTAGTATGTTATGCTTTATGGCCATTAATAACCTTGGTAGTTGGGCACATGATTCGACCCGATCTCTGTACATTTTTCCTATGGCTTAGCACCGTGCCAACCAAGCTTTTCGATATGATACAAACCTATTGTATCGCCCACGTACTTGTTCAATGACATCGAGAACACTCATATCTGGGTTACGGCTAAAATGATGAAGAATGACATTTGCAATGAAATGATAGTTCATTTGTTGATGATCTTGTCCATCGGCTTGAGGAGTGCAGGAGTGTGGCCTTTGTCTTGTTATCTTTCATTCGGTCTCACCGGATAATAACACCCTCTTAAGTAAAATGGGCATTCGTTCTCATTGACACATTGGACAACGTACGCCTTGCTTGAGCTCATTACAATACGAAAATCGATATTATTTCGAATGTGAAAGTCCTTAATAGCACTCACCAGACTTTCCTTGTCATCGAACTCTTACTGCAGGTTGAAATCTTTTCCAAACTGCTAGTTTGGAACACCACGCCGTTCAACATCCATATCATTGTGTTGATGACGTTCCAATCCACATGATGATAAAAGGGCATCGGAGTTTGTTGACTATTTCCTTCATCAGCATCTGGTTGAAAAAATTCTTCAGGTATTAGTTGTACTTCATCCGAGATCAGATTCTTCTTCTCCGGGCTCGTAAAGGTCATCATCTTCATCATCATCGCCATCCATTTCCACATGAATCTTCATGTTTTGGGAGATGTCCCAACTACACTTGTATTTTGCAAGCATTGATTGAACGTCTTCATCGGTGTTCAACTGAAGCGCTGAAAATAATGGATTCTTTGAAAACAAATTTGATAAGTCATCCTTGTGAATCGTAACCATATTGCAATTGACGAATGACCCCTATGATAGATTGCTTCGGCATGTTGATGGTGAATTCATTATAACCTGAAGATGAAAGGTTTTGTTGTGTTGGTTCCAACTGAAGTAGATGCTTCCATGTGGATTATAATAAAGCTCAATATTCACGAAGATTAGACAAGGAAATTCCATGTATTTGTTAACGGTTTAAAAAAACAGGGAGTGGTGAGGGCTTAAGGGGTGAAGTCAGGGGAGAAATGAATTTGTATTATGGAAGACTGAGGAGAGCAATAGGGCAAAAAGAGAATATGATGAGATAGGCGCAATTGATGTTTGCCACAACCACTTCTATATATACTGAAAAACTGATATGAGATGCAATTGATGAGTCCCTTACAAAAAAAAGGAATAGTTGAGATTAATTCATAGGATGTGACACCACATGGGGCAGAGATAATAATGATGCCCTAAGGACATAATCTTTGTTAGAAAGCAACCCATGGACAGAGATTTAAATTTAAGCATCTTTTACTTTCCTTCCAAAAAGGAATGACTGATATTAATTCATAGGATGTGACACCACATGAGGCAGAGATAATATGATGCCCACCATAGGACATAAATCTGAGTCCGAAAGTAACCCATGGACAAAAATTTGAATTTAATCATCTTTCACTTTCCTTTCAAAAAGGATTGACTGGGATTAATTCGTAGGATGTGACACCACATGGGGCAGAGATAATAATGATGCTGAAATACCCCAAACTTTTATGTGTTAATTAATTAAGTAATTATGATTTTCTAAGGCTAATTAAGTCCTTAAGCGTTGGTGAAGAAAGAGAAACCAAAAGATAAAGGAAACGCGTAAAAGTCACAAGATGCGAACACGCGTATTTAAATTATCTTAAGAGGTATATAACCTTAAATAGGGTTATAAATATATTTTTATACCCTAATTACACACTAAAACATGTGGGAAAAATTTCTGAAGAAAACGGATCCAAATAATGCATTAAAACGCTAACGGAGTCTTAAAGCGTTTTTCGAGAAAACCCAAAAACGACTTTAAACAGTCAAACGACCCCGTAAAAATTACGGTTGATCATATAACTATTATTGAACATTAATGGGAGCTTAAGAACCATTAAAATTAAAGAAAAGAAAAATCCGGAAAATAGGCCCGGATTAGTGAATAGTGTAAAAACCGGAAATTATGGGGTGTAAATTGTATAAGAATAAAATGCTCTCTAAATTGTAAAATAAAATCTAATTCTCTCATTCTCTCAATCCCCACGTTTTTAACCCCCTCCCTCCTATCTATAACTATTCTATTTAAAGAGAAGTAAAAAGCAACAAAAAGTACAACTTACTTTAATTTCCCTCTCTCCTCACTTCCCTCCTTTCTCTCCTACCTTTCTTCTTCTTCTTCACCGTATTCCTCCCCTCCTCTCTGCTGTGTTGCACAATTTTGAAGCCCTTCAATGGCTTCCTACCTTTCTCCTCTTGCCCAAGCTTCATCCATGTTCCAAATGAAAAACTAATCACATATTCTTCTTCCTCTCATCAAGCTCTACCATTCCCTCTTTTCAAAATCCCAAAATGGTGAAGTTAATCTCCATGGGTATATCCCATTTGAAGAGAAAACTACATATTCTTGAAGCTTGGAGTCCCCTCTTTCTTTTAAGGTAAGAAAAATCCAAAAATACTCATTTTTCCTCCATTTCCTAGCTTGACCGATTTTTCTCAGTTTTTGAGCCTCCATTGTGCCATGCTCCAGCCGGTTTTATCCTCAAAATAGGAGCTGGAGTCTTGATAGGATGATTACCAAATGTTTCATGTAGAAATTGGAAGGTAAGGGCCCTAATTTTGTGCTTTAAAGCACCCTTCCTTGTTTTGGGTTAATTAAGGTCTCTAAGTAATGTTAATTAGTCCCATTCACCATTTGAATGTTGGTCTAAAGGTTTGGGATTTGATTTGCCCTTGGCCGATTTCGAGCCACGAGAAATGAGAGAGAGAAGAGGAGAAGAATTGGAAAAGAGAAAAGGAATTTATGAGCTCAAGGTAAGACATCTACCCTAATGTGTATCCCTTATGTTTTAGAATTCGGGATGGGTTAAATTTAAATAATGAACCCAAAGTATGTGAGAGAATGTGTTGGATGGCTAGGGGAGATAATTATGAATTGTTATTTGAATTAAGGCCTTGGAGCCAAGTGGATTACATTGTGTTCATATTGTGTTTCTTGAGATTTTGGGAGTTATATTGTTGTTTGATGAGTTTGGTGAAGTAATTGTGTGCTGGTATGACCCTTATATGGGTGTGGCTAGTTTAGCATTGTTTTGAGAGAAAATTGGTGAGAATTGATGAATGTGGATATGTTAGGTTTATGGGGAGGTTATGACGAAATTTTGGTAGAAAAATAAGTGTTTACGGATGACTTAGTGAATTGGAGAACCTAGGTGTTAGTAGTGTTGAATAGAGTCTAGTCGTAGCCTTGAATTGGTATTTGGGAAACTAGAAAGAGAAGGATAAAAATCTGTAGCAATTTACATATGAGGAGCTTAGAAATGCTAGAAAAGAGTTAGTGTTATAACTTGTGAAACAAGGAGTGAATGTGGGTTTTAGGAGTGCATTTATGTAGGAATGATTTGTAATGGTCATTGATGGATTTGGTGAGGTTGGTAGGAGGTACAAACTAGCAAGAAGAAGTTAGAAAGGCATTAGTGGGCACAGTGCAAAATGTGGGAATTGATTTTTGTGAATTTGAACAAGAATTGGGTGGTGAATTGGACCAACGTTTAAGGAGTGTTTTAGGGTGTTTAAACATGTAGAAAACATGTGAAAATATTATGGAATGATTAGGTGTGGATTAAGGTTGGTTTAGGGGTTGAAAATGTTGTTTTATCAGCTTTTTAGCAGGGTGCGAGACCTAGCCCTTGTATAAGGTCCCGGACCAAGCTTAAAAATACGCCAAAAGTGAGTTTTACATGTGGTCCGGGACCTAGGTCCAGGACCAAGTCCCAGACCAATGCCAAAAACAAGCCGAGAGTAATTTCCAGAGGTTGTCCGGGACCTTGGGTCCAGACCAAGTCTCGGACCAGAACAAAAATGGTGCAAAATGTGTTTTAAAGGCTTCTAAAGGTGGGGGATTGATGGGTAATGGTTTTGAATGTTGTTAAGGCCTTGTTTGGAGACTTTTAAAGGTCCTAAGAAGTATAAACAAGTGTTGAAAGTGAGTGAGAAGTAAGGACTTGAATTGACAAGAGTAAAACTAAGTATAACGGGGCAACGGGTTATGTACGAGAGTGATAGTAGTTTACATACCGTATAACCATGATGTTAATAAAAACGTTTGAATAATAATACCAGTTGTTCGGAAACTATCTAAGGAGCGTGGAGTGACGCGTTAAGATTAAATCCTCGGGGACACGGTAGAGTAACCCATGGTGTAAGGTATGGTTTTCTTGCAACCTGTGTCCTACCGGGTTACACCAGCTTGTATGCCAACTTGATTTTCTGTATGTTTGCAACTTTGTAAGATAAAGCATGTAATGAGTTTACAGTAATTCATTTTGTGGCGAATTTAGTTCCGATACCGTTTAACCACTAATATGTGTTAAACCGAAACTAACCGACACTAGGGTCACACAAGAGACCGGTGTTCGGACTTAACATCCCAACCTACGGGAACATTCTAACGACGGCTATCAGCGTGTTAATTGTATAATGTGGTTATGTGTGATGTGTGTTTCCCTTTGTTGTATGCCGTTATCTAACGATGGTTGTTGTTCATGTATGACGTATGGTATAATACCTCCCTTGGTTGTTTAACTAAGTTGTAACACATTAGGGTGTCATGTTGTGATAAGTTCCATAAGGGAACTTCTAATTAAAATATATTATGGGGGTGAGGAATCCGGGGTGTCCCGGTCGTGCACGTGTGTTTGGGAGTTGGTATCTATAGCTGAATTAACTCCCTCTCTGTTTTGGTTGTTTTTCCTACTTGGATTACAATCACCCACAAGTCTAATGAGAGACTTTCCTACCTTGATTATTATTTGGGGCTAGGGGGATATGTGTATGATGTGATCGGGCCTATGTTGTGGCCGACAATCTAAGTAAAGTAAATGTGTCCGGTGTGTTTGGACCTATACGTAATCCGACACATCTTAAGTAAAGTGTACGTTCTCTAAGAAGAACGGGGTTATGTTGTGTATATGTTATTACCAGATGTGTGATGTTATGTTTTTTGTACGTCGATTACCGAAATCAACCCGGAGTTTAAATAAAGAAAAAAAGGTAATCAAGTATAACCCGAGTAAATGGGTAAGTGTCGTCTAACAAGGAATAGTTCCATTAAGGTAGAACCCTCAAGGGTCAAGGAACAATAACGTGATTTAACCAATGTGATGTGTTAACCTTATGTTTATATCCTTTTGATTGGATGTGTGTTAATTATAAGCATGATGTGCGTTTAAAGTTTCTATGTATGATATAAAAATAATAAACCGCATGCTGAGAAGACAATTAGTTGTGTGTGGCCCAATAGTATATGGGCTGCACGATTACCATACCAGCAAAGGTGCTGAGCCCCTTTGGGGGCCACCCTTTTTTCTTTCAGGTACATGGAGCTGGCAGCCGTTCAAGAGTAGGACGGGGTAGCTGTTTATGCATGGATAGTTACTTAGTTTGTTTATGTAGTTGTAAGTGGTGTAAGACGGAAGTTTGATATCGGTAACTGAATGTATAGACTCGGTACAGTTTGTAATGTAAATGTGTTTACTCGGTTTAGTTATGAAGTGGAAGTATAATGTATAACGCTCGGGAATCTGGTCCATCAGACCGGTACATTGTGTAAGTAATGGCCTTGTTAGCCACGTGGGTGGCTAACGGCGTGTAACACTCATTGATTTAATCAGTGTTTGTGATGCAATTTCCATTGCGATTAATGGTTAAGTGTGGTGTTATTAGTTGGAGTGTTATAAAAAGTGGTATCAGAGCGAAATATCGCTCTGATGACAGGAAATACCGAGCTTAGGAAGTATCGAGTTAGGAATTTAAGATTTGGGTTTAAGGGCTGAGTAATAGTGTGAGAGATACGCTAGTTAGGTATTCCCCGTGCGTACGGGATACCTACAATATCCATACCCGCCCTTCACAACCCCCGTTTTATAACTCGGGAAGGAACGCTAGAGAGATGGAAAGTCCTCTCATACTCGGGTAGAAAACCCGATCTGGTTGTTATAAACTATTTCGGTATGAACCAAAACCTGTCATACGGTAGATACCGAGAACGGGAAATTTCGGAGACGGTTCTCATTTAATCAACATCACCCGCACTTAATAGCGAAGAATTGAAGAATCCTATCTACAAGAGAATGGAATTTCCGGCAGCATGGGTCGACATGCTTGGCTTGAGAGAATCATGAATAACCATCAAGAAAGAACGCAACCATACAATGAAGCAGAAAGGTGAAGTAATAGAACCCGAGACACATTCTACGGGACCAGAATTGTTAAATAATACCGACAATGGTATAGTAACCTACTAAGGAAACTAGTCAAGGTTGGATGATTCCAAACCTACAGCACAAGAGTTTACAATACCTGATTAACAGGTTCAGACCGTTATGAAGACGTTTATGAAACATACCCCAATAGGACTACAACGTAGTGCCTAAACTAGAGTCAAGTCTCGACAACCACGATAGATGTGTGGGAGCGAGAAATAAGGAAAAGCACAGAGTTAAGTGAATCGGGGCCTCCGAGAGTGGAGAGGCACCCTGACTAATGATCATCATGTTAAGAGAATGAGAAGTGCTCAGAATATTTATTATCAAGACTATAAGATCAAGGAAGGAGCCAATAAGGCTACCAATACAGTGTCGATAAAATAGTACCAAACTAGTATGTGATGAACCGACAACTAGCCAGCATGTCACACTTGCCATGGCAAGTGCTGCTATAACGGAGCTATTCGGGAAAATTTTAATGACTATGAAGTGCGTAGTAAAGTACCATGATAGCGAATGAAGTATTATGGGATCACGAATCCAAGATTTTGAAGCACGAACCTTGGGAGGGCTTAGTGGCCTAACCCTAGTATTTAAGAGTATACCAGTCAGCGAGAAGCTCGGCTCGATCTGAGTGAGAAGACCTTCTAAATACCATGAAGAATTTTCTTTAAACCTAGTTTTCTTCTAAACTCAGATTTATTTCAAAACCGAATTTTCTTCCAAACTCATGTTTATTTCAAGCCTTCTTTTAAACCCAAATTTCTCTCAAACCTCATATTTTCTTTAAAACCAAAACCAAAGACCTACACCGGACTCAGCGGCACACAAAAGGTAAGTTATACCCAGTTCACCTTTGAACAACCTGACAATAATCGAATAACCCGAGGGTATTAGCCCGAGAGAAGGAATCCAGTCCGTACTAGATACAGACAGTGGACAAATTTCCCTTACTATAGTTCGGGAAGCACCAAAGGTGCATTATCATCGGACGATCTAAGAGGAGTTGACAATAGAATACTTCACATAGGCATGTGACGGACACTACGAGTATACAAAAATGAAATGTGGGATGACCACACTCCGATAGGAGCTTGTGGGCCTGACAGACCTACCTATAGGTTAGTCAGGTAAGTAGTAATGTATCAATAGGGTGCCCCACATATGTATACGAGTAGAGTCAGGAACACGGGAAGTAGTCGACTCCGTACTACGGTCAACAGTAAAATACAGATCAGAATAATTGATTACCGAGGATGAAGGAAGTGAAAGGACTCAGTTAAGTCAGCAACCCTAAAAGAATTTAAGAACTCATTCTAGGAAAAATGGAGTAAGAGTCATGAAGTGCAAAGAGCACAAGTTGAGGAGTACAGACAATTGACATATCTCAAGAATTGTAAAGGATACACAAGATAATAGGATGAATACCCGGCTTGAACACAGTAAAGCAAACACCTGATATGAACACGTTAAGGTCCAGTGAACGGGATGAAATTCGTTGAATGATCATCAAGACTACCGGGGAATATCGATCTTCAACGAAGAGGATATTAAACCCAGGCAAGGATGCGAAGAGGCGCATTTAATTAAACATACCCATAAGTACAAGCCAGATGTAATGGCATAATTTAACAACACCCAGGAGTAATCCTTGAAGGGTGTTTGGGTCAACAAAGTTGAATGAAATGTTGTGATAAAAACACAAGAGTTGAAACGAATACTCGGTTTAAGCACTAAAGGGAACCCACTTAACAGTAAAACCCTAGATCACCAAAGAGGCAACCTGACATTCTTACGACCTTGTTAGGGAGCCCAGAACCCCCTCCAAACCATGAGATGGTGTACAAAGAAGTAAAATTTGTGTGCACAGCCTACAATGAGCATAGCTCGAGACAATGAGGCTTATAAGCCCCAAACGAATATGTTATGTAATTTAAATTAATTACAAAACCTAAATAAAATCATAAGGAGTTTTGCCGGAAATGGCACCAGTAAGGGAAAATTTTTGCCGGAAATTATATCGTGTATATAAGTGAATAGAGTGGAGAACAAACAGTACTTTAAGAGTGGGAATACCTCTCAATATTGTGAGACCGCTGAAGCGGTGGTTATGTGAACTGAAACGTTGAAGTTAAGTTTGATTTATGTGTTATTGCCAAGAAATATTGAGTAACAGTAGTAACGATAAATGAAGTTTTATAGCAATTAGGGAAGAGTAGTAGGCTAGCTTAGTAGCAACTACCATAGCTGTATAATGCGAAATGTAGGTTGAACAACGCTCAAGGAGCAAGAAGACTTGAAGAACAGTGTATTCAGTAAATGTTGAACCGCAATATAAGTGGTGGAATATACATGAGCGAGAACTAACACGATAGCGAACGCTATGTAAGTCGATGTTGTAAAATGAGAAAGAACACGGTGCACAGTAAGCAACTGTTGTATGAGTATTGTTAAACGATGATATGGAGGGCAACTGGAAAAAAGAGAGTGCAAACAGAATGAGCAGTAAAGCCAGTAATCTGCACCATGTGATGAAAGACCTCAAGAGAAGGCATTGTTTGTTCCCATTGCAACTACATATAGAACTGGAAGCATATTCCTAGTGGATCTATTGGGTCAAGAATACCCAATTACTAAATAACCAACCCGTACTAGATATGGACGTCGTGTAAACACACCGTGAATATAACGCTGGTCTGTTAAGCGAAGACCTAGAAACGAAACCATTGGACATACCAACCGTCACAATAGGTGAACCCCACCGTTACAATAGCGGAAAGGCAGTTATAATGTTATAAGGAGCAATACATAGAAAATGCAAGTCGTACAATGAAGGAGTAATCGTTCAACACTAAGTGTGAAGGCAGGATTACAGAAAGAATAATTAGGAATCAGTGACTATTGTAGCACTGAATACGAAACATAGATATGGTATATACCTCAAGTGTGGAAACAATAGAGGCACCACATACTTAGTAGTAGCTAGACCTCGACCGACATTAAGTCGGTAAAACAAAGTGAGTGATAATGAAAGACATAACAGTATACACAATAGACTTCCAAAGAACTGGATAGAAAATCTATAACTCGTCGAGTTCGCACACGGTAAGAGATACCATGCATCGATTAAGAAACAGTTATTCCCAGATAGAAGGGATAAATGGGAGATGTACAACACATCAAGAATAACAAAAGGGCTAATTAAGCCCTAAGTTATTAGAGTGGCGCAGCAGAAGCTAGTAGGCTATGATTCAAAGTGAATATACCTGGTGAATACGAGTAAAGGATGAAGTGTCTATGTGAATATACCTAGAAGCCTCACAGGCCAGAACCGAAACCGGTTATGAGTTAGACAAACTCCAATGAGAATTCGGGATTCAGGGACTAAACCGTCAATATGGTCAACGTCCTCTAACCGGAACGCATCGTAAAATACTTTATGAAGACGGAACGTCTTAACCAAATGTTAAGTAATAACATACGGTTGATTACGCGGGCGTAATCCCTTTTTAAGGGGGGTAGAGCGCATAACCACTTAACGTATGTCTACGTACAAGAGTACGTAAATGATGTTGTGCATTGCACAAAATAAGTTGTTCTGATGATTGGTTGAAATACCCCAAACCTTAATATGTTAGTTAATTATGTAATTATGAAATTTTAAGGCTAATTAAGTCCTTAATAACATTAGTGAGGAAATAAAAACCAAAACGAAAAAGAGAACGCGTAAAAGTCACAAAACGCAAAAACGCGTGTTAAATAATTATAGTAAGTATATAACTTATCTAGGCTCCTAAATGGATTCCCAGGACTTATTTAGTCACTAAGAACATGTGGAAAAATTCACGAAGGAAATGGATCCAAATAGTGGATTAAACGCACAAACGAGGCTTTAAAGCACGTTTTTTGAGAAAACCAAAAAACGTGACTTTAAACAGTTTAATCGGACTCGTATAAATTATAGTTGGTTTTGTAACTATAATTATATACTAATTAAAGTCTAAGAATTTTTATATTTCAGAAACCGGACCCGGACTGTTAAAACTGACAGTTCTGGAATTTAAGGGTGTTATCTGCTAAATGACCATGCGCCACCTCATCTCTACTCTTACAAAAAAAAAAAAATTGACTTTCCACTTGTGTGAGGGTGCCTCACGATTTGGCCCCCCCTCTCTTGCTATATTACTCCACTCTATTAGCTAAAGGACAAAAATAATAAAGTACAATGTTACTTTATTTCCCTCTCACACACATATACTCACTTCCCACATTTCTCTCTCCCCCATTCTACTCTCTGCCGATTCTCTTTCCAACTCCCAGCATCTTCTTCTTCATCTTGCTCCTCCATGGTAATTTGTTAAGCTCTCCAAACTCCACTCTTCTCCTTCCTTGATCCTCCACTAAATCAAGTCCAAATCAAAAACAAAATACACCAAAATACTCACCTTGCTTTGGAGATCATTTTCCACCTTTTAAAATCTCAAAACTCCATACTTCATTTCCATGGGTGTACCACATTTTGAAGAGAAAACTTCATATTCTTGAAGCTAATCAACTCCTTGATGGTCTAAGGTAAGAAATAACTCAAAAAATCCATTCATTCCCCCATGTTCTATGGTGGCCGATTTTGGTGTATGCTAAGAACCATTGTTTCACTTCATTCAAGCTTGTTAAATCTTCAAGAGGTGTTGGAGCTAGCCAAATTTCATTGCCAAACACTTCACTTTGAAGTAGAAGGTAATTCCCTCCTATGGTGTTTCAAATAATTACTAAGTTCTAGGGTTAATGGAATAGTGTTCATGCCCTCCATACTCATTGTGATTATCTTGGCATGGTCATTAGTGTAGCAATTAATCCCATTGAATACCGATTGAGGAACAAGAAGTTAAGAGAAAGAGTTTTTGAAAAGAAGACCCAAAGGTAATTAACTTACCTTATACAAATGGTGATCTATGAATGTGTTTATGTTTTAGCAATATAAATGTTGAGTGTAATGCAGGTGTTGCTAATAATATGAGGAAATTCAGTGTTAAAATTGATGTTGTTTAAGGGCCTAAGAGCCAAGCTTTTAAGGGTTATGTATTTTGTGGTGATTGTTGTTAAAATGATGAAATTTAAAGTGGATGAGTGCCTTGGATGAGGTTGAGGTTGGAGTGTTTTGGTGGGCTACATAATGTGGGAAACATGTTAAAATTAGGGGGAGATCATGTCAACATTTGTGTAGAAACTTAATGGTTTAGGTGCATTTCTAGGTGGGAACAAACTAGAGAACTACAAGGTATTTCGAGAGGAAAATTTAGTACAAAATCGGTTGGAAACTAGGTAGATGGAGATGGTAGATGAGTGAACCTTAGGGTGGGAATGTTACATTATTAGTGGACTAGTAAGTGGGTGAGAGTGGTGAGGAAAATCTATAGCATAACACATAACAAAAGTAAGCTTTAGTTCTTGTAAGAGGAGAGTGGAAATTTGGGTGAATTTGATTAAGAATTGGGTATCAAGTTTATATGATGATTTAGACAAGTTTAAATGGGTATATTAGTGTTATAAAATACATTAATACATGTAGGAAGCTTGGGGCAACAAGGGGTGAAGAGAACAAGTAGAACAAGAATTGAAAATGCCACTTTTGAAGGTCTGTAGCAGTGGTCCGGGACTTAGGTTCCATGTTAGGTCTCGGACCATAATGTAAAAATTGGTCGAGAGTATTCAGGCACATTGGTCCGGGACTTGGGGTGAGTATAAAGTCCCGGACCACCCCTATTAAACAGGTCTAGAATTCCAAGCTTGTATTGGTCCGGGACTTAAGTCCCGTATGATGTCCCGGACCACTACATAAAATCCACCCGAGAGTTTGCCATGAATAGGTCCGGGACCTTGGATACTTAATACATCACTTTTAGGCGGACCTTGTGATGTGTTAAGTGATGTTGTTAAATGTAATACCACATATGGTGTAAAGGATGGGTTTATGAATAAAACAGTGATGATTTCTTGAGTAAGCCACCCGTGTTATTACCGTTATACTTATAAAGTTTCTGAAATAAATTAGGCGCTGCACTCGGAACGGAAGGTACGTTGAGTGTGTATACAGAGGCAGAGGCCGGCAGAAGCGGCACTATCCTCACCGGTACCTTCCTAGTGAATGGCGTGGATGCGTCGATCCTGTTCGACTCTAGAGCCTCACATATGTTTGTCTCACTCTCATTTGCGAGGAGACTGGGGTTAGACGCGGAGGAGATGTCTGACTTCCTAGTCACTCTCCCGTCTAAGGAGCAGATCAGATGCACCCGTTATTACCGAGATGCCACCATTCGAATTAAGAACGAAGAGTTCCCGATCGACTTGATAGAGTTCGAGGGACTCAGATTTGATGTGATTGTGGGGATGAATTGGTTGGAGCGGTACAAGGGTCGAATCGTATGTGCCGAGCACCGTCTGCTTCTTCGGAGTCCGTGTGGGGTTACCATTTCATACCGCCAGAGGCCCAGGGAGCCTTCGACACAGATCATCTCCGCCATGGCCATGTATCGTGAAATCAGAAGAAAGAATGATGTATACCTCTACTATGTCCATGACATAGAGAGAGATCCAAAGTTTAGCCCAGATGTGTCGGTTGTGTCGGAGTTTCCTGATGACTTTCCTAAGGAACTCCCAAGCATGCCGCCAACACAGAAGTTGAGTTTGAGATTGATTTGGTACTGGGCACCGGACCGATAGCGAAGGCGCCCTACCGTATGGCTCCAGCTAAGATGACAGAGCTAAAGGAACAGCTGCGAGACCTACTCGACAAGGGATTCATACGCCCGAGCGTATCTCCATTGGGAGCACCAGTCCTTTTTGTGAAGAAAAAGGATGGTAGTCTCCACCTCTACATCGACTACAGAGAGCTGAATGCAGTTACGGTGAAGAACCGTTACCCATTGCCACGTATCGATGATTTAATTGACCAGCTGAAAGGTGCTTTTGTGTTCTCTAAGATCGATCTGCGATCGGGATACCATCAGATTGCTATCAGGGACAGTGACATCAAGAAGACCGCATTCCGAACCAGATATGGACACTATGAATTCACGGTCATGCCGTTCGGTTTATCTAATGCACCGGTGAAGTTTATGGACTTGATGAATCGTTTGTTTCGAGATCAGTTGGACAAGTCAGTGGTTGTCTTCATCGATGACATTCTTATTTATTCTAAGTCCAAGGTTGAGCATGAAGATCACTTGAGGAGTGTATTGCAGACATTGAGAGAGAACCAGCTATATGCGAAGTTCTCGAAGTTTGAATTTTGGCTAGACCAAGTCTCTTTTTTTGGTCATGTTATTTCTGAGGCCGGGATTGCTCTGGGTCCGGCCAAGATTGATGTTGTGCGCACCTGGCCTAAACCGAAGACGGTTACCGACATTCGGAGCTCCCTCGGTCTAGCAGGGTATTATCGAACGTTTGTAAAGAATTTTTCCAGTGTTTCAAAACCGTTGACATCCTTAATGAAGAAGGATGCACCATTTGAGTGGACAGTTGACTGTGAGAGTTCATTTCAGAGTCTCAAGGATGCTTTGACTTCTGCACCAGTTCTGACTATACCAGAAGGTACTGATGGTTTTGAGGTGTACTGCGACGCGTCAGGCAAGGGTATGGGTTGTGTTTTGATGCAGCACGGGAAGGTCGGGGCCTACGCCTCCCGACAGTTGAAGCGACATGAAGAAAACTATCCAACACATGATTTAGAATTGGGTGCCATCATCTTCGCCTTAAAGATATGGCGACACCATTTGTATGGGGTGAATGTGACAATTTATTCAGATCACAAGAGTTTGAAATACCTGTTCACTCAAAAGGAGTTGAACATGAGGCAAAGAAGATGGGTTGAATTCCTTAATGACTATGACATTAACCTTCAGTACAAGGAAGGTAAAGCTAATGTTGTAGCTGATGCACTGAGTCACCGAGCACACTCTCTCCATTCGCTAATCTCTCACTCTAGCTTGGTTAATGGGGTGCGGAGTGCTTAGATGTCCGATCAGTACATGCAAGAGATCATACAGAAGCTTGTTGACGGCACATTCGAGAGCTAGAAGTATGATTTCCAACTTCATGATGATGACTTGATCAGGCTGAATGGCCGACTTTGTATTCCACGAAGTAGCACTGACCTGAAGGAGCGCATACTGAGTGAATCACACTGTTCCTCTACTTCGATTCACCCTGGAGCTTCGAAGATGTACAAGAGTATGAAGAGATATTTCTGGTGAACCGGTATGAAGAAAAATGTGACAGACTATGTTGTTAGGTGTCTCACTTGTCAGAAGGTCAAGTTTGAGCACCGTCGTCCTGGTGGTATGGTACAGCCGATGCCGGTTCCTGAGTGGAAGTTCCATGATATTTCCATGGACTTCGTTGTTGGGCTTCCGCCTACTCGGGGAGGCTTGAATATGATATGGGCCGTTGTTGACCGACTGACCAAGGTGGCTCGATTCATCCCGATGAAGGACACTTGGAAAGTGGCGAAGCTAGCAGAGCTCTTCGACCGTGAGATTATACGGCATCATGGAGTACCGAAGACTATCGTGTCTGATAGGGATACCAGATTCCTCTTGAGGTACTGGAGAACTACACGGGAAGCGCTTGGTACCGAATTGAAGTTCAGTACGGCATTCCACCCACAGACAGATGGACAGAGTGAGCGCACCATACAGACGCTTGAGGATATGTTACGTGCATGTGCACTTGACTTTCAGACCAGTTGGATTGATAAGTTACATCTGATCGAGTTTAGCTACAACAACAGTTACCAAGCTTCGATCAAGATGTCTCCCTTCTAGGCTTTGTACGGTAGACCATGCCGCACGCCATTATGCTGGGATGAGTCGAGTGAGACGGTCATTATAGGACCTGAGTACTTAGAGCAAGTACAAGCAGAAGTACGCCAGATCCGGGCTAACATGAAGGCAGCTCAGGATAGGCAGAAAGCATACGCTGATGTGCGCAGGCGTGACCTGGAGTTCGCCGTAGGCGATCAGTTATTTCTTAAAGTATCCCCCATGAAGGGTGTATTTCGTTTTGGCCAGACAGGCAAGTTGAGCCCGAAATATGTGGGGCCTTATGTTGTGACGGAGCGGATAGGCCCAATAGCTTACAGGCTTGATTTACCTGCTGAGCTGGGTAAGGTACATGATGTATTTCATGTGTCCCAGTTGAAGAAATATATGTCTCATCTGTCTCATGTGCTTCAGCCCGAAAGGCTAACCTTAGAGCCGACCATGCGATCAGTGGAGACTCCCGTGCGGATTCTGGACACCAAGACTCGAGACACTCGCCATAAGTTTGTGAGACTGGTGAAGGTCCTCTGTTCTAACCAGGACGTCGAGGAGGCCACCTGGGAGCTGGAAGATAAGATGAGGGCAAAGTACCCGTCGTTGTTTACTTCTTAGTATTTGTATGTATAGGGTACGGGGCGTACCCCTATTTTAAGGGGGGTAGAGCCGTTTCGGTTATGTATGTACGACATGTATTGAAATACATGTCTATGTTGTTATGTTATAGACCTTTGTGTCTAAGTGATGTTATGTTACCGGGACCTTGAGTCTGATGTTATGGAAAGTACGTGTGTTATGGAAGTGTTGTTTTAGAAATAATCCCCGTGTTCTAATATATAAGTTGCATGGGAAGTGTGAACTTTGGGGACAAAGTTCTTTTAAGGGGGGTAGATTGAAATACCCCAAACCTTAATATGTTAGTTAATTATGTAATTATGACATTTTAAGGCTAATTAAGTCCTTAAGAACATTAGTGAGGAAATAAAAACCAAAACGAAAAAGAAAACGCGTAAAAGTCACAAAACGCAAAAAAGCGTGTTAAATAGTTATAGTAAGTATATAACTTATCTAGGCTCCTAAATGGATTCCCAGGACTTATTTAGTCACTAAGAACATGTGGAAAAATTCCCGAAGGAAACGGATCCAAATAGTGGATTAAAAGCACAAACGAGGCTTTAAAGCATGTTTTTCGAGAAAACTGAAAAACGTGACTTTAAACTGTTAAATCGGACTCGTATAAATTAGAGTTGGTTTTGTAACTATAATTATATACTAATTTAAGTCTAAGAATTTTTAGAATCAAAAAAAAAAATATTCCGGAAACCGGACCCGGACTGTTAAAACTGACAGTTCGGGAATTTACGGGTGCTATCTGCTAAATGACCATGTGCCACCTCATCTCTACTCATACAAAAAAAATTTTGACTTTCCCCTTGTGTGAGGGTGCATCACGATTTGGACCCCCCTCTCTTGCTATATTACTCTACTCTATTAGCTAAAGGACATAAATAATAAAGTACAATGTTACTTTATTTCCCTCTCACACACACATACTCACTTTCCCACATTTCTCTCTCCCCCATTCTACTCTCTGCCGATTCTCTCTCCAACTCCCAGCATCTTCTTCATCTTGCTCCTCCATGGCGATTTGTTAAGCTCTTCAAACTCCGCTCTTCTCCTTCCTTCTTCCTCCACTAAATCAAGTCCAAATCAAAAACAAAATACACCAAAATATTCACCTTGCTTTGGAGATCATTTTCCACCTTTTAAAATCTCAAAACTCCATACTTCATTTCCATGGGTGTACCACATTTTGAAGAGGAAACTTCATATTCTTGAAGCCAATCAACTCCTTGATGGTCTAAGGTAAGAAATAACTCAAAAATCCATTCATTCCCCCATGTTCTATGGTGGCTGATTTTGGTGTATGCTAAGCACCATTGTTTCTCTTCATTCAATCTTGTGAAATCTTCAAGAGGTGTTGGAGCTAGCCAAATTTCAATGCCAAACACTTCACTTTGAAGTAGAAGGTAATTCCCTCCTATGGTGTTTCAAATAATTACTAAGTTCTAGGGTTAATGGAATAGTGTTCATGAACCCTTCATACTCATTGTGATTATCTTGGCATGGTCATTAGTGTAGCAATTAATTACGTTGAATACCGATTGAGGAACAAGAAGTTAAGAGAAAGAGTTTTTGAAAAGAAGACCCAAAGGTAATTAACTTACCTTAAACTAATGGTGATCTATGAATGTGTTTATGTTTGAGCAATATAAATGTTGAGTGTAATGCAGGTGTAGCTAATAATATGAGGAAATTAAGTGCTAAAATTGATGCTGTTTAAGGGCCTAAGAGCCAAGCTTTTAAGGGTTATGTATTTTGTGGTGATTGTTGTTAAAATGATGAAATTTAAGTGTGGATGAGTGCCTTGGATGAGGTTGAGGTTGGAGTGTTTTGGTGGGCTACATAATGTGTGGAAACATGTTAAAATTAGGGGGAGATCATGTCAACATTTGTGTAGAAATTTAATGGTTTAGGTGCATTTCTAGGTGGGAACAAACTAGAGAACTACAAGGTATTTCGAGAGGAAAATTTAGTACAAAAATCGGTTGGAAACTAGGTAGATGGAGATGGTAGATGAGTGAACCTTAGGGTGGGAATGTTACATTATTAGTGGACTAGTAAGTGGGTGAGAGTGGTGAGGAAAATCTATAGCATACCATATAACAAAACTAAGCTTTAGTTCGTGTAAGAGGAGAGTGGAAATTTGGGTGAATTTGATTAAGAATTGGGTATCAAGTTTATATGATGATTTAGACAAGTTTAAATGGGTATATTAGTGTTATAAAATACATTAATACATGTAGGAAGCTTGGGGCAACAAGGGGTGAAGAGAACAAGTAGAACAAGAATTGAAAATGCCACTTTTGAAGGTCTGTAGCAGTGGTCCGGGACTTAGGTTCCATGTTAAGTCTCGGACCATAATGTAAAAATTGGTCGAGAGTATTCAGGCACATTGGTCCGGGACTTGGGGTGCGTATAAAGTCCCATACCACCCCTATTAAACAGGTCGAGAATTGCAAGCTTGTATTGGTCCGGGACTTAAGTCCTGTATGAAGTCCCGGACCACTACATAAAATCCACTCGAGAGTTTGACATGAATAGGTCCGGAACCTTGGATAAGGACTAAGTCCCGGACCACTTAAAATTTTTTGTTTAAGGTTAGAAAATGATGTCTAATGATGGTGATTAGTTAGTAATGATGTTATAAGGTTGTTTAAGACATGTTAGGTGGGTTATAATGACAATTAAAAGTGTGAAAAGTGATAACGAAGTGTGAAAGTAAAATAAATTAGAAACGTGAAGTAATAAGTCAATAATGGCCTAGTACATTAATTAACTAACGTTACTAAATGTGTATAGGGTTCTCCCACGGTGGAACACAATCACAGCAGGGACCAAGGTATGGTTTTCTTGCAGTCTATTGCCTACCGGTTTACACCGGCTTATGTGTTGTTTGTTTTTCTGTGTGTTTATGACCTTGTAAGATTAAATCATGGAATGAGTTTACAGCAATTATTATTATTGTGACGAATGTGTGCCAGTACCGTTAACCTCAAATACGTACTAACCCATTAGTTGACCAAGCTAGGATACGTAAGAGAGCGGTACCCGGTTTTAACGTTTCAACTTAAGGAACGTTCTAACCCCGGCTATGTATGAGCTAGTTGTGGTGAGTGTCGTTAATGTGTATCCCATTTCCCTTGTGTGTCTAACCGGACTTAAATACTTATGTGTGACTTATTGTGTTAAGTTCCTACAATGGGGCTTCTAACAAGTGCTAACCGGGGAGTGAGGAATCCGGTCGTTTCGGTCACGCGTATATGTACGGGGGTCAATATCTGAATCAGATTCGGCTCTCTCCTTATGTTAGGGTTGTTTTCCTTTTTGGACTTCAACCTCCCACTAGCTTAGCCAAAGCTTACCTACCTGACTTCCATTTGGGCTAGGGGGAAATATGTACGGTGTGCTCGGGTCACTATATTCGACTCATCTTTTATGTTAAGTTACTCGTTCGACTAACAGAACGGTAACGAGTTGTGTGATAAGCTTAACATGAGGATGAAATCATTCTCTAGGCTTACTATGTTGACTAACTATGTTGGTTGTTTCCTAAAGTGAAATGTTCTCACTGTGTATGTGTTGCTATTGCTATACAATGTTCTTGTTATGTAATATGTATGTTGTATGTGAAAAAAAATCAATCGCACGTTAACCATGCCAGCCAAGGGTTGCTGACCCCCTTTGGGACTCCATTTTTTATTTGCAGGATGAGGATCGAGGAAGCAGATTGGCTTTAGATCCTAGGATGTTGAATACTTTTGTTATTTTGGATATTGAACCCGAGTAGTGCGTGTACACTTGAGGTCGTATATATGGTGAATGTAGGTTTAGATGGGTGATTTTTGTACATTAACACTCGGTATATTGTGATTCTTTTGGGTAAGTAATTTTTGGAAGGTTGTAATTATGCGGGATTGTAATCAGACCGATACATTGTATGTAACTGCCTTGTTAGCCACTTGGGTGGCTAACGGCGTGTAACACCGCCCTTTTTGCTAAATGGTTAAGTTATGTTTTCCGCTGCGATTGTTGGTTAAGTGTGGAGATTACGGTTGGGGTGTTACATGCATACATTGTATGAACATACGTATCCATTCATGGTTTAATTGTGGTTGTTGCTCACTGAAGATGCGAATTCCATTGTTATAAGTGGTGTGAATACAAGTGTATGGGAGTAGAGAAACTCCCGGGGAACTAAATCCCCGATAGTGTATGTTATTTGAGACAAATATAGTATAGTGTATTGTGATTTGAAATATATATATATATATATATATATATATAATATTGTGATGTATGAATGATGTGAAATAGATATAAAATCTAGTGAGAATTAAATTCCCTAGGTAAGTTGATTAAAGGCACATTGAAAATAATTGATGGGCAAAGTTCCATCCCTTGGAGATGTATTGCTTTGTGATAATGATTAGAATGATTAAAGAGATATAAAATGGTAAATGTCTGAATTAGTTGCTGGTTGAAATTGAAGTGGGAGGTGAAACTTAATTCCCGGGGATCAAGGGAAACCAACCACAAATTGGGGAGGAGAGATAGTTCAACACTGATGCTGATCACATCAGGATCGGATGACTCTTGAAACTCCCTGTAAGTGGTCACAAATAATCACATTAAGAATAAGATACAGTTAGCATAAATCGGACTTGGAGTTGTATTGCGTTTTCAAAAAAAAATGGTATTTTCAAGACTTCAATTAATATTTCCAAGATTCTCAAATGATATTTTCAAAGGAAGGATTTCTTTTACTAAACCTTGTAAAAAGGATTTTCAATTAGTACTTTTCAAATAAAGGATTTCGTTCTACTTAACCCCATAAAGAATATTTTTGTACTACTTTCTCACGAGTTGAGGACGTATGAGCCTTTGTCTTCGGACTGGTGACATGAGAAGTATATGTTAAAAATGTATGTGATGGTTTTGAATCTTCCAAAGGACCGGGGACCAGGAAGTGTCCATCGCGACCGATACCTGCGGGATCACAGTATATGTACTCGACATGGGACTCGAGGACTGTGATGTCCTATATAGTCTTTAGACCGAGCCCATGAAGAGATGTAAAAGGTATTTTTGATTATTATACAAGCTAAGACGTGTTGTGTGATATGTGTGGTATATGTTATCCAGACCTATGAGTCTGAAGGTTGTTATGTTATCCAGAACTATGAATCTGAAGGTTGATGTGTCATCCAGACCTTGAGTCTGAATGTTATGCCAAGTGTAATTAATATGTGAGATTTGTGTTGTAAAAGTAAACCCGGTATTCTAATTAAAGAATGCATGAGAAGTTGTGAACTTTGAGGACAAAGTTCTTTTAAGGGGGGTAGATTGAAATACCCTAAACCTTTATGTGTTATATAATTAAGTAATTATGATTTTCTAAGGCTAATTACGTCCTTAAGAGTGTTGGTGAAGAAAGAGAAACCAAAAGATAAAGGAAACTCGTAAAAGTCACAAGATGCGAACACGCGTATTTAAATTATCTTAAGAGGTATATAAACTTAAATAGGGTTATAAATATATTTTTATACCCTAATTACACACTAAAACATGTGGGAAAATTCCTGAAGAAAACGGATCCAAATTATGCGTTAAACCGCTAACAGAGTCTTAAAGCGCGTTTTTCGAGAAAACCCGAAACCGTGACTTTAAATAGTCAAACGACCCCGTAAAAATTACGGTTGATCATATAACTATTATTAAACAATAATGGGAGCTTAAGAACCATTAAAATTAAAGAAACGAGAAAAATCCGGAAAACGGGCCCGGATTAGTGAATAGTGTAAAAACCGGAAACTTATGGGGTGTAAATTGTAATAAGAGTAAAATTCTCTCTAAATTGTAAAATAAAATCTAATTCTCTCATTCTCTCAATGCCCACATGTTTTTAACCCCCTCCCTCCTATCTATAACTATTCTATTTAAAAGAGAAAAGTAAAAAGCAACAAAAAGTACAACTTACTTTAATTTTCCTCTTCTCCTCACTTCCCTTCTCTCTGTCCTACCTTTCCTCTTCTTCTTCACCATATTCCTCCCTTCCTCTCTGCTGTGTTGGACGATTTTGAAGCCCTTCAATGGCTTCCCACCTTTCTCCTCTTGCCCAAGCTTCATTCATGCCCCAAATGAAAAACTAATCACATATTCTTCTTCCTCTCATCAAGCTCTATCATTACCTCTTTTAAAAATCCGAAAATGGTGAAGTTCATCTCCATGGGTATATCCCATTTGAAGAGAAACCTACATATTCTTGAAGCTTGGAGTCCCCTCTTTCTTTCAAGGTAAGAAAAATCCAAAAATACTCATCACTAGTACAAAAAATGCCTATTTCGGAGCCCTATTTCGGCGGTTTTATCTACAACCGCCGAAATAGGTTCATTTCCCGGGATTTGTTTCCAAAATTTTCAAAAGGCCACCTAAATTGTAGTCTATTTCGGTGGTTGTTAGTTACAACCTCCGAAATAGACTTTATTTTATTATATATTTGCTCACCGACCTAATCTCTTCATCTTCTTCTCTCTAATTTCGTATCCCTAACTGGCGAACATGGTCTGCGCCTCTCTTCTTCACTTGCTCTTATGGTGATTTCGCAACCAAAACCGGTGGCTCAAACTTCATCCCGTTCTCTCACGGTAAATTCGCAACCCTAACTGGCAAACAAACGTGCTCTGCACACCTTTCTTCATCCTCTAATCTCACGGTAATTTTGCAGGCGAACTTACATGCTCTGCGCCTGTGTTCTTCTTCCTTGTGGTAATATACGCGAACTTATCTTATTCTCTCCGGGAACCAGTAATATACTCGAACTTACATGCTCTGCGCCTGTACGTGTTCATTTTCTTCTCTCGTGGCGAACTTACATGCTCTGCGCCTTCATTGTCATGGCTGCGCCTCTTGAAAATCGCCAGAACTGCTGCTGTGAGGTTAAAGACGACGCGAAAATCATTTTTTATAAAAAAAAGGACCTATTTCGGTGGTTGTTAGCTAGGAACCGCCAAAATAGGTCCTTTTTTTTAATTTTAAAACGCGCCTATCTCGGCGGTTTTTAGCTAACAACCGCCGGAATAGATGACCTATTTCGGCGGTTGTACAACCGCCGAGATAGATGACCTATTTCGGCGGTTGTACAACCGCCGAGATAAGATTGTACACCTATCTCGGCGCACTCCATTTCGGCGGTTCACAACTGCCGAAATAGGCTATTTGGAACCGCCGAAATATACTGTTTTTGTAGTAGTGCATCTTTCCTCCATTTCCTAGCTTAACCGATTTTTCCCAGTTTTTGAGCCTCCATTGTTGCCATGCTCCAGCCGGTTTTATCCTCAAAATAGGAGCTGGAGTCTTGCTAGGATGATTGCAAAATTTTCCATGTAGAAATTGGAAGGTAAGGGCCCTAATTTTGTGCTTTAAAGCACCCTTCCTTGTTTTGGGTTAATTAATCTCTCTAAGTAATGTTAATTAGAAACATTTACCATTTGAAAGTTGGTCTAAAGGTTTGGGTGATTTGATTTGCCCTTGGCCGATTTTGGAGTGATAAGTGTCCAAATGAGCATGTTTTATGGGTGTATTTCATATATTATATTAGCACTTTTCTTGCTCATTTCTCACTTATCGTATGTTTTTCCTCTAGTTTATGTTTTATTGGTTATCTCACAAATTTATTGGTTAAACATGAAGAATACCAAGCTAGGAGCAAAGTAGACGAAGAGACGAACGCGTGGGCGCAAACGGATATTAAATCGGAGCTGAAACGAATATTTTGGAAGCAAACCAATTTTCGTCCGAACCACACTGGTCCAGACTAGTGGTTTGGACAAGTCAAAGTTGTGTTTGTGTCTTGTCCGGGTAACAAAGGCCGGACGTGAGGCATGCTGTCTGTGTCTTGTCCGCTCAAACAAAGCCCGACAGAGTGCGGACGTGAGCAAGGTGTGTTCGTGGAATTATGGCCGGACAAAGGCCGGACGGACTTGTGTCCGTGTGATGTCCGGTGCTATTTAGCCGGACAAGAAGGAGTTGTTCGTGGCCTGTCCGTGGATATAAGGCCGGACAGGAATGAGATGTCTGGGGAAATAAGCAAGGACACAAACGCGGACGCCTCTAAATGCAACCCAGATCCAGTAATTAACGCGACAGACTTCGGTGCTGTTTATCTTCTTCGTTTGCGGCGCCAACAGACATATCTATCTACCCGATCGGCAATATCAGGTGCCGGCCGACAGTCCTGAAATTCCTCACGCATTGCGCCGCCCCACTGCACTCCCTAAAATCCCTCACGCGTTATCGCAGCCTGTCTTCTTCCTCCTCCTTTCTTCTATATAAACCCAGTACTTCTGCATCAATTATAATCCCTCCATCATCCATCGCTCACAGAATCGAACCACACCTACGATCCACTCCATCCTCTTATCCCCCACTTCTCCATTTTATTTTCATTCTTCATTCCACCACTCGACAAAACCAGGATTAAAAGAAGAGAAGAAAAGCAGCTGGAGCAGAAGCGAATCGCAGTCCCGTCTTCTCCGGCAGTCTCCAAAATAATGGCTATTTCTATCTTTATTTTCATCCTTGTTAATGTCTGAGTAATAAACTTAGCTTCCCGGGTTTGGAAGCGAACCTGTTTTATATAATTGTGTTATGTAAACTTTCCACTATAATTTATCTAAGTAGTATTTTGATTCTTGTCCTTAATGCGCTTTAATCTTCTTGTACAATTATTAAAGTGATATTTGTAGCTCTTTATTGAAATGCAGTGCTGAGACAAGGTTCTAGACATAGGAAGTCAAAACGGGTTAACGACTAGAAGCGAGTTTTCGCCTATAGGTTGATCTGTCTCCAATAGGAATTGTTAATAATGCGATTGGCTGAATTAACTTGGGCATTCGTGCGGCTTGTTATTTCTGCTAGTTAGGGTTTATTGTACAAGGACCGGTCAATGAACTAATTAAGATTCCTGAGTTTATTGCTAAAGTGGGGAAGTTTATATTGTTATAGTTGGATAAAATAGGTGAGCAGAACAACCCGGGATGCTTCTTTAAAAACACAAAAAGATTTACAATATCTATTTCTTTTCTGTTTTGATTAATTGTTTTTATTATTGTCTTATGAGTTAGCTTTTAATCTTACTCTTCCAAAAATGATAAAATCTGTTTACTAGAAATCTCAGTCAATTTACTACACTATCAGTTATCCACAACGAGGTCCCCAAGAGTACAACAACCCACAAATCCACTATTCCGTAAAACGATAGGTACACTGCCTAGGTTGAAGAAGTAGTAACATATTTCTCCAACATGGAGCCAAGACAAATGAGAGAGAGAAGAGAAGGAGAATTAGAAAAGAGAAGAGGAATTTATGAGCTCAAGGTAAGACATCTACCCAAATGTGTATCCCTTATGTTTTAGAATTCGGGATGGGTTAAATTTAAATAATGAACCCAAAGTATGCGAGAGAATGTGTTGGATGGCTAGGGGAGATAATTATGAAGTGTTATTTGAATTAAGGCCTTGGAGCCAAGTGGATTACATTGTGTTCATATTGTGTTTCTTGAGATTTTAGGAGTTATATTGCTGTTTGATGAGTTTGGTGAAGTAATTGTGTGCTGGTAGGACCCTTATATGGGTGTGGCTAGTTTAGGATTGTTTAGAGTGAAAATTGGTGAGAATTGATGAATGTGGATATGTTAGGTTTATGGGGAGGTTATGGCGAAATTTTGGTAGAAAAATAAGTGTTTATGGATGACTTAGTGAATTGGAGAACCTAGGTGTTAGTAGTGTTGAATAGAGAGTAGTGGTAGCCTTGAATTGGTATTTGGGAAACTAGAAAGAGAAGGATAAAAATCTGTATCAATTTACATTTGAGGAGCTTAGAAATGCTAGAAAAGAGTTAGTGTTTATAACTTGTGAAACAAGGAGTGAATATGGGTTTTAGGAGTGCATTTATGTAGGAATGATTTGTAATGGTCATTGATGGATTTGGTGAGGTTGGTAGGAGGTAAAAACTAGCAAGAAGAAGTTAGAAAGACATTAGTGGGCAAAGTGCAAAATGTGGGAATTGATTTTTGTGAATTTGAACAAGAATTGGGTGGTGAATTGGACCAACATTTTAGGAGTGTTTAAGGAGTGTTTTCGGGTGTTTAAACATGTAGAAAACATGTGAAAAGATTATGGAATGATTAGGTGTGGATTAAGGTTGGTTTAGGGGTTGAAAAATGTTGTTTTATCAGCTTTTTAGTAGGGTCCGGGACCTAGCCCTTGTATAAGGTCCCGGACCAAGCTTAAAAATACGCCGAAAGTGAGTTTTACATGTGGTCCGGGACTTGGTACCGGACCAATGCCAAAAACAAGCCGAGAGTAATTTCCAGAGGTTGTCCAGGACCTTGGGTCCGGACCAAGTCCCGGACCAGAACAAAAATGGTGCAAAATGTGTTTTAAAGGCTTCTAAAGGTGGGGGATTGATGGGTAATAGTTTTGAATGTTGTTAGGGCCTTGTTTGGAGACTTTTAAAGGTCCTAAGAAGTATAAACAAGTGTTGGAAGTGAGTGAGAAGTAAGGACTTGAATTGACAAGAGTAAAACTAAGTATAACGGGGCAAGGAGTTAAGTACGGAAGTGATAGTAGTTTACAGACCGTATAACCCTGATGTTAATAAAAACGTTTGAATAATAATACCAGTTGTTCAGAAACTACCTGAGGAGCGTGGAGTGACGCGTTAAGAGTAAATCCTCGGGGACACAGTAGAGTAACCCATGGTGTAAGGTATGGTTTTCTTGCAACCTGTGTCCTACCGGGTTACACCGGCTTGTATGCTAACTTGATTTTCTGTATGTTTGCCACTTTGTAAGATAAAGCATGTAATGAGTTTACAGTAATTCATTTATGTGGCGAATTTAGTTCCGACACCGTTTAACCTCTAATATGTGTTAATCCGAAAATAACCGACTCTAGGGTCACATAAGAGACCGGTGTTCGGACTTAACGTCCCAACCTACGAGAACGTTCTAATTATGGCTATCAGTGTGTTAATTGTATAATGTGGTTATGTGTGATATGTGTTTCCCTTTGTAGTATGCTATTATCTAACGATGGTTGTTGTTCATGTATGACGTATGGTATAATACCTCCCTTGGTTGTTTAACTAAGTTGTAACACAGTAGGGTGTCATGTTGTGATAAGTTCCATAAGGGAACTTCTAATTAAATTATTTTATGGGGGGTGAGGAATCCGGGGTGTCCCGGTCGTGCACGCGTGTTTGGGAGTTGGTATCTATAGCTTAATTAACTCCCTCTCTGTTTTGGTTGTTTTTCCTACTTGGATTACAATCACCCACAAGTCTAATGAGAGACTTTCCTACCTTGATTATTATTCGGGGCTAGGGGGATATGTGTATGGTGTGATCAGGCCTATGTTGTGGCCGACACATCTAAGTAAAGTAAATGTGTACGGTGTGTTTGGACCTATATGTAATCCGACACATCTTAAGTAAAGTGTACGTTCTCTAAGAAGAACGGGGTTATGTTGTGTATATGTTATTACCAGATGTGTGATGTTATGTTATGTGTATGTCGATTACCGAAATCAACCCGGTGTTTAAATAAAGAAAAAAAGTAATCAAGTATAACCCGATTAAACGGGTAAGTGTCGTCTAACAAGGAATAGTTCCATTAAGGTAGAACCCTTAAGGGTCAAGGAACACAATAACGTGATCTAACCAATGTGATGTGTTAACCTTATGTTTGTATCATTTTGATTGGATGTGTGTTAATTATAAGCATGATGTGCGTTTAAAGTTTCTATGTATGATCTAAAAATAATTAACCGCGTGCTTAGACGACAATTAGTTGTGCGTGGCCCCGTAGTATGTGGGCTGCACGATTACCATACCAGCAAAGGTGCTGAGCCCCTTTGGGGGCCACCCTTTTTTCTTTTAGGTACATGGAGCTGGCAGCCGTTCGAGAGTAGGACGGGGTAGCTGTTTATGCATGGATAGTTACTTAGTTTGTTTATGTAGTTGTAAGTGGTATAAGACGGAAGTTTGATATCGGTAACTGAATGTATAGACTCGGTACAGTTTGTAATGTAAATGTGTTTACTCGGTTTAGTTATGAAGTGGAAGTATAATGTATAACGCTCGGGAATCTGGTCTATCAGACCGGTACATTGTGTAAGTAATGGCCTTGTTAGCCACGTGGGTGGCTAACGGCGTGTAACACCCATTGATTTAGTCAATGTTTGTGATGCAATTTCTGCTGCGATTAATGGTTAAGTGTGGTGTTATTAGTTGGGGTGTTACAGATGCCCACTAGAGGACATAAGGCTGAGTCAGAAAGCAACCCATGGACCATGATTTGAATTTAAGCATCTTTTACTTTCCTTTCAAAAAGGAGTGGCTGAGATTAATTCGTATGTGACACCACATGGGGCAGAGATAATATTGATGGCTACCAGTGGACATAAATCTGAGTCAGAAAGCAACCCATGGATAGAGATTTGAACTTAAGCATCTTTTACTTTCTTTGCAAAAAGGAATGGCTAAGATTAATTCGTAGGATGTGACACCACATGGGGCAAAGATAATAATGATGCCCACCAGAGGACATAAATTTAAGTCAAAAAGTAACCCATTAATAAAGATTTAAGTTTAAGCATCTTTAACTTTCCAGTCAAGAAGGAATGACCGAGAATAATTCATAGGATGTGACACCACATGGGGCAGAGCACTCTGCAAGCATTGGCCCATATAGTTTCGCTATAAATATCTTCATATTTGCCTGAACAACCACTGAAATTCATATAACCATACATATCAGCTTATAAAATTTCTTATGAGTTTTTCGTGTAGGATTTATTGATTATAAGCCCTCTCTCGATAGACAAGATTTTTTCTTTGAATCAACTTCCCCATCTTTCGTTTTTTAACGTGACCTACGACACAGCCTTTCATTCGAAGAGTTGGAACTTGAAGTCGATAGTTTCCTTAATGATGATGTGTGTATTAATTCAATTGTGTATAGAGAAATGATGTTCAAGTGGCCCAAGCCTTATTAGACGAAAATGATCATACGTCAGGATGAAGATGTGCAGCTGATGTTGGACAGCTACAAAGAAAATTTTGAAGCAATGGAGATGATGCAGATACTAATAGAAACTGAAATTCTGGTGACATTCGATGACCCGGATGACTCCACACACTAAACTAAAGGTAGTACGCGTGGTCTTTGAGTAGTAAACAGGTTTTTGTACTATCCTTTATTTCTTCATTATTTATTTACAAGATTAATAAATAAATAAGAAATAAAATAAGTAGTAAAAATGTAACACATATGTGTTAGGAAATCATAACACGAAGAAACTGGTTTAAATTTTATTTGAACAAGTAAGAAAATTAACCTTGAATAGTTCGAGGAAGTTCGTAAACAATCTACAACCTATAAATAAAATGAGATAATTAATTATGAATTTAACTTCAATTAAACAATAATATAAATGTAAAAAAATTGCATAATATAAACAACATTACCATATTAAATAAAGGCATATAAACACAAAATTGGTGAATTTGCAACTTATAAATTAAATAAATTAACTAGTTACAAATTTAACTTTAATTAAACAACAATATAATGTAGAAAAATTGCAAAATAATATAACAACAATATTGGTGAATGTGCAACTTATAGATTAAATGAGATAATTATATACAAATTTAACATTAATTAAACAACAATATATGTAAAAAAATTGAAAAATAATATAACAACATTGCAAATCAAATTAAGGCATATAAACACAAAACGGTGAATTTGCAACTTATAAATTAAATGAGATAATTAATTACGAATTTAACACAAAACAACAATATAAATGTCAAAAAATAGCAATAATATAACAACATTACCATATTAAATTAAGGGTTTAAACACAAAATTGGAGATTGTGCAACTTATAAATTAAATGAGATAATTAATTATGAATTTAACATTAATTAAACAACATATAAATGTAAAAAAATAGCAAAATAATATAAGAACATTACCATATTAAATTAAGGCATTTAAACAAAAATTGGTGAATGTGCAACTTATAAAAGAAATGATATAATTGATTACTAATTTACCATTAATTAAGCAACAATATAAATGTAAAAAAATTGCATAATAATATAACAACATTACCATATTAAATTAAGGCATTTAAACACAAAATTGGTGAATGTGCAACTTATAAAGTAAATGAGATAATTAATTATGAATTTAAAATTAATTAAGCAACAATATAAATGTAAAAGTATTGTAAAATAATATTATAAAATTACCATATTAAATTAAGGCATTTAAACACAAAATTGGTGAATATGTGCAACTTATAAATTAAATGAGATAATTAATTACGAATTTACCATTTTAATTAAACAACTATATAAATATCAAAAAAAGCATTAGAAATAACAACATTACCATATTAAATTAAGGCATAAAAACAAAATTGGTGAATTTGCAACTTATAAACTAAATGAGATAATTAATTACGAATTTAATATTAATTAAACGACAATATAAATGTCAAAAAATACATAATAATATAACAACATTACCATATTAAATTGAGTCATATGAACATCACATTGGTGAATGTGCAACTTATACATTAAATGGGATAGTTAATTACGATTTTAACTTTAATTAAACAACAATATAAATGTAGAAAAATTGCAAAATAATATAACAACATTTCCATATTAAATTAAGGCATTTAAACACAATGGTGAGTGTGCAGCTTATAGATTAAATGAGATAATTATTTAAAAATTTAACATTAATTAAACAACAATATAATTGCAACCAAATTTAAATTTTAATTTACCAACATTAGCAGATTAATTAACCATACCCTTTTTTGGGAGGCATAATTATAAATTAAACAAAATTGGAAGAACTAATTAGGAGTAGAAGATCTAATTAGGAGTTGGAGAACAAAAAAACTAAAAAAACACTAGTATAATAAACATAGTTATTAGGAATAGATAAACAAAACGAAAAAATAAAAAAATTGAAATACCCCGAACTTAAACATAAGGATTAAAATTAATCTAATACGTATTTAAGGGCCTAATGGTACCCAATTAATACTGGTAAGGAAAAATAAATCCAAAAGAAATAAATAAACGCTCAAAAAACGGAAAACGCTAAATAAGCGTTAAATAACCACAGGAGGTATGAGACCTCGGTTAGAGTATTATATGGATTCTAAAGGTTTAATAAAACCTAAATAATATGTGGGAACAACTCCCGAAGAAAACGGATCCAAATAGTGTATTAAAACGCTAATAGAGCTTTAACGCACGTTTTTCGAGAAAACCCGAAAACGTGATTTTAAGTGGTCAAACGAACCCGTAAAAATTATAAATCATTAAATAAATATTATTAAGCATTAATGGAAGCTTAATAACCAATAAAAATAAAGAAACGAGAAAATTCCAGAAACGGACCCGGTTAGTGAACAATACCTAAAACGGGTAAAATAACGAGCGTTTTCTGTAAAAGACGAAAAACGCTCCAGCTAGTATAACTGTAGGGGGGCCATTTTTTTATCTGTCAAACAACTCCCTCACACACACATGTAACTAGCTAACTAAATAAGAGAGCCAAAAAGCAAAAAAAAAACAATAAAGTAAAAGCTACTTTATCTACTTACTCTCTCACCTCACCTTTCTATTCTCTCTCTCCCATTCCCCCCTTCCTCATCGTACTCCCTCTCTTTCTTCTCCTTTGTGGCTGCGATTTTGAGAGCTTCAAGAAGCTCTAATGGCTTCCCTCCTTCAACCTCACGCTCTACCTCCATGTAAGCTCCAAACTCAAAAATAATTACATATTTGAACTCCCCTCATTCTCCTCTACATTTCCCTCTTTTCAAAATTCGAAAAGGATGAGTTTCATCTCCATGGGTTTTCCCCATTTGAAGAGAAAAGCACACCATTATGGAGTTTGGAGTCTCCTCTTTCCAACAAGGTAAAAATCTACATGAAAAACTCATGTTTTCCTCATCTCCCTTCATAACCGATTTTTACCCTTGTGTAATGCCTTGTTTTCTCTCTCTCTTTTGAGCATAATATCAACCTTGCAATGGTGGTGGATTCACCTTCTTGAACCAAGGGCTAGTATATTAATTGACATAAAGTTAAGGGTTAGTATATTAATTGTTGTGTTTTGTGTTCATTGGGTGATGGGAATGGAGTTTGGCAACTCCATTCCCCCACATGGCCGATTTGGGCAAGAAAGGAAGAGAAGGAAAGGAAAGGAAAGAAAACTAGAAACACAAGGTAACCACCTTTACCTTGAGCTTGTTTCGTATGTAGTAGTGTAACGGTTTTGGAGTAGTAAAATGAGTAACGAATTGAGGAATGAGTAGTAAGCACATTGTAGTATGATGAGTGATGAGATTGTAACAGTTTTGAAGTCTTTAAATGAGTTTTAAAAAGCTTGGGAAAACATTGGGTATTGATTGAGTATGTGCAGGAATTTTATTGTGTTGTAGTGATGTTGAGGTGTGGATACGATGTATTGTATAAACAGGATGTGAGAATGGGAAATTGTGAGCTGAAATGGTGTGTGAGCAAGTAAGAATTATAGGGGAGACTATGTCTAATTTTATCTAGGAATTTGAGGACTTAGATACATTTGGAACAGATTTTGGAAAGTTAAAATGAGTGGTTTAGTAGCTTGTAACAGATTTGGATATGAGGTTGTAAATGGGATGGAATTAGGTTGTGAGTAATGTATTTTGGATGCTAGGAGTAGCATTAGTTGAGGAAGTAACGGAGGTTAGAAGTTGAGTGATAAATCTGTAGCATGATAGTGGAAACCAAAATCTGTAGCAGAGAGGTATCAAATTGCGTTGTGGAACTAGGAAAGGGTAGCGTGCAAGAAACGGTAAAAAGAGCGTTGGACTTGGGTGTAGGTAATGTAATGGCTTGGAAATGTATTTGGGATGCTAGAAGTGACATTGGTTGAGAAAGTATTGAGTGGTAGAAGTTGCAACAAAAATCTGTAGCATAAGAGGAAGGGAAAGAAAGTGAGAGAAATTGTGTATGTGGATTTAGGAATGAGTAAGGAATTGATGGATGAACTAAGGTGTATTATGAGGTTTATTTAGTGGTAAAACATGTGGGATTAAGTGTAGGAACAATGGGGAAGTAATGGGTAAAAGAGAGGACTGAAAACAGAAACAAAATTGCAAATACTGGGCAGGACCGAACTTGCGACCGGACTTGCAAGTTCGGTCGAGCCCAGATTTACAAAGACGGGAATGCCTCTGGAATGGACCGAACTTGCGACCGGACTTGCAAGTTCGGTCGGACCAGAAAAATTCTCCCGTCAGTAACCTTCTGGAATGGACCCAACTTGCGACCGGACTTGCAAGTTCGGTCGGCCAGAAAAATTTCCGTCTTGTAAGCTACTGGAATGGACCGACCTTGCGACCGGACTTGCAAGGTCTGTCGGGCTAAAATTTTCCGCTAAGTAACTCACTTGAATGGACCGACCTTGGGACCGGACTTGCAAGGTCGGTCGGCCCTGGAATTTTCACCCGATGTAGCCTACTGACTTGGACCGAACTTGCAAGATGGTCGCAAGTTCGGTCGGGTCAAAAACTTGTAACACCCCTACCGCTAATACCGTCATTACCGTACCATACTTACCTTCGCAGCGGATAATACT